>JAYKKI010000074.1:4910000-5282500 GCA_039881145.1 Druceiella hillmani | reverse complement strand
AACAAGAGTATTATTTTCTATGACTATTTTTCAGAAATATGTAAAATGATTAATTTTCTTACCCATTAGTTTCCCAAATCTTTTATATTTTGAACAACAAATATTAACTTCTATTCATAAGCAAACAAAACACTTCATATGTTAGTACTGTAGATTAATAAGCCTAAATAGAGGTACTGCATTGAATATTTAGAGAGGGTTCCGCATTTTTTTAATTTTTTTGTTCAGTCTTTGAAACAAAATCTAGTTGCATAGTTTACCTTTAAACTTTTCTTCTTTTCCCTCTCTTTAAAAATCCATAAATACGCATTTACGGCTCACAAAAAAATACCCTAAGAACTATAAATGGATTAATTGAATAAATAATCTATGCCACGTGACATTGCAACTTAATTCTCAAATTAATGGAATACTAAGAACTATTTAATATTGCGACCGTCTTGATTGTAAACTATATCACATTTGCAACAATTTTTTTACATCTCTAGCCATGGCTCAGAGTGAACGCAACCGTCGCTCCGAACAGACTCTCACCCGTCTCCGGCACCGCAAGCAGGCTCTCATTAGAGGCCGCAACGCCATCATTGACTCTTAATGAAAGAGATTAGTATTTTAATTGGAACACTCGCTGCTCAGACAATGGATTGGGCGCGGCAAATCCAGTGGCGTGCAGGCGGCCACGGACTGGACTAAAATTTAATTTAATTTTTTAGTCATTATTATTATTAAAGTTACTTTTGTAAACAGTATGACATTGCTGTTAGACAACAAATTATTCAAGATTATAATCATATTTTACATATTATAACAAATGATCAATATACAATTCCACTATTTCCATTATCTTTACTGTTTTATGGAAATATATTCACCCACTGCGTAATAAAATGAAAGATAATGCCACGATCCATCTCTGCCCGTATATTTATACGAGCAGAGATGGATCGTGCTATGTCAAAAAATACTTAAGTAATTTCTCTAGTTCATATTGTGCTTTTCAAGATAGGTTTAAATTTTCAAAAATACAATGCTGATTTTTTTATGGACTTGACATTGAAAATAAACGTAAAGTATAGTGGGGAATATTTGCAATTGAAGTCCAAAACTTAACTTCGATACTTCGAGTATATGTGATATATAAAAACCTGGCAAGTAAGAGTAGAACTTCTATTACGAATGTTCCGTACACATTTAGTCACTTAAAAACATTTAAGGGTTCATAGCATTTTCGTCAAAATATTAAAAAATATAAATTTTTTCACGACGTTACGATATTGCCCACTAAAGTTTTCCAAACTTAAAAACGTGGTATATGTTTCAAAAACTTTAAGGTCTAGGATAATCGCTAGAGATTTTCTATAAGCTTTGCATAGACTTCAGTCAGAGTCTATTAATTACAGTAAACCAATCTTTAGTTAATATCAAGATTGATATATTCTCATTAGTGCTAAAAATATTTAAATCTTTCAAGATCTCACAGTATAAAATCGCAAGAATTATTTTTTAATAATTAATATGTAAGGATATGAGCCAGGTAAGGTATATTCTTTACCATTTTCTTTTCATTAACAAAGAACATACGTGAAGAATCAACAACAGTCCCAATATTGCTCCATATTTATACACTGTCACTATTTACAACCAACAGCAGTAACTTTCTTGCCATGTATAGCTTGACACCATATTAACAGTCCAGAGTAATAATGCAAAAAAATAAAATGATTATACAAAGACATGAAATAATGAAATCGTTAATCTAGTTAGCTTAAACAGTGAAGGCATAAAATATTTTTGGCGGTATTGGTAAACTTAATTTTAAATCAGCCCCTAATAAAAACGATTTTTTTTTCGAGAAAGAGATAGTAGATAAAACCTCCTTACTTACTTTAAAAATATTACGTGGAACATACCTCCGTTCCTAGTTTAGATATTTGAAAACATGAATTCCGCTAAGATAATACTGGCCATTCTCTACACTTAGCAATAAAACAGCAATGATATTTTTTTTTCATATTTCATTTCATTTCTAACTTTAAAAAAAAATACTTAAGTTTCGAATATTAGTTACAAATGGTGTTAACTTTATAATTGAGATTTCAAATTTACATGAGCTGTCTGTTAGGGCACAATACTGCAAATCCTTTAAAATTATTCTCCACGAAGGTAATATACATTTTCAAAATTATAATATTAGAATCGAATACTACTAAGAAAAGTACACGACTATGCAAATACATATTTTTACAGTCAATAAAATATAAAATTTTAATTACTTGAACCTAGGGTAAAATTAAAGAAAAAACTTCTATCTAAATATAAAATTTGTTTAGTTAATATGGATTCCATAACATTTATTCAACATGTTTTAACGAAACTGGGAACCTCAGTAATCATAATCCTAAGTATATTTTTATGCAGTTTGATTAAATTATAGAAATTTGGAAAACTTGTTAGTATTTTCACCTAAATATTATAAAAAATGTGATGAGAAAATCTTTCGTAAATCACTGCACTTCAAATGTATTGTTATACGACAGGTATAATCACAATAACAATTATTTTAATTTAATTAAAATAACATTTTAAAAGAAGAAAGCGTATGTAAGTTTCTATTAATTCTTCATATGTATGCTTTCTTGATACGATAGCGTCTCAAATCTCCTCAAAACTACTGATATTAACATTGTGTGATATGGAGAGTAATTTTAATAACGCTAGGAAATATGATGTGAAATAAAGTGTGATTCTTTTCTCTATTCCTTCTGTGCAGATCTTCAATCGTAGATACAAGAAGAAGAAGATAAAATATTCACATAGCAACGACTGCCGCAGCGTCACACGGCGCGAGGCCGCACATAGTTCCCGCGACGCAGGTATCGTCCGCAACGCAGATTCATTAGACCGATAGAACAAATAAGCACGAGGTAAAAACTAAAACAATCGCAACGCTCTTCTGTAACAATGCGCCTCCGCGCTCCGTAATGAGTCGATAACGACCCCGATACCACTCGACCCGCGCGCTCTCTCAAAATCTTTCGCTCCCCGTTTGGTCATATTTGCGAAAGCGAGCAGAGGAAACGCGCCCGTAATAACGAGTGTACTACCGTGAAGAGCCGTAGACAAAAACACGTGTAGGCCGACCAAAACATTAATGAATATGTAACGGCGATAAATAAAGGGTGAAGATGCGGGGGAGGCGAGAGGGGGCCCACCGATTTATCGCGCCGTCCGCGGCCGCGATCTTAGCAATCGGATCCGGAGCGCGCACGCCCGATGCGTTTTGTGCACATTTTTTCGCCGAGTCAAATGTGTGCCAATTAAGCGTTCGCCGAAAGCGGTCCCCGGCGGCATCCGCTATGACGCATTCGTCTTCGTTAAGCGAATTTTCGTTCGTTCATTAAGAGGAGAAAACTGTCAAAAAAGGCCGGTCCCATCTTCGTTAATAGGCGATTAAAATTTATACCCGAATTGTGCAATCCGCCGTAAGAATGTCCGTCAATTAAATCGCATCGGGTGAACAAAGGCAGACTCGCGCCCCCGAGAAAAAGGACGAGCGGGCGATGCGATACAAGAAGCGCGCGCCGCAGCCGCGCAGCCTAATGAGACGCGGAGGCATTCGTCGCCCGGGGCCGCCGCCCGATTCTATTACTTTTGATCATATTTGTGTCCCCGTCGCGCAAAATATTGCAAATTAGGAGGCCGCCGCTGAACAAACGCCAATCGACGGCTGTGCGTTCGTTACTTTTGGTTTAAAGCGATCGATAATAATTTTAATCTCTGTAACCTTTTGATGAAATGAATAATGGTTGCGAGAATACAAATTGAAACCCTATTCAAGAAAGTTATGTCAGTGTTACATGGTTTCGTTTCTAATTTACTTAATATTAAACTACCAGTCGGAGTTTAATATTGGCATTAAATCGTGTAACAGCTAAATCCGTTTTTACAAAATTTCTCAAATCACCCCCTTATGGAACAAACATTTTAAAAGACGTGATCCACTCATTTTTATCGAGATGCTGTTGACGGTCGACGTATTAAGTATTATGATATCATCAATTCGAAGTTTAAATATATAAATACGCAAATCTATCACAATCGAAGTATCATACTTTTAATTGTATCATCACTTTGTAAACATTTTTTTTCATATATCATAGTAAGGCTGATGCTATGCGCGATAAATAGAAATTAAAATAGCAATTTTAAAATAATGGTATTGTTTATTTGTCTGAGCTCGCATCGCAGAAAAACGCCGTGAACCGTACGCTGATTTTTAAAATAATTTTTTGAACCTCAATAAAAACCTAAACAAACTTCATTAACGAACAAAGACAACTGCAGGAAATGGAAGTATCTAGCTAATTTTCTACTACCCATAAGTAGTTATAGACTAGATTTAAAAAACGAATATTTGTAAAAATTATTTTGCACTATCCCAAAATCTACACTAAAGCACCGCGCGTAAAAGATAAGAGATATGTAAAAATGTCACTCAGTCACAAAATTTAACTAACAGCGTTTTCTCAGAAACCTAAATTAATCCTCGAAATGAATTCATAGATTGAAAATGTGTGGGCAAAAGCATGTGTATAAAAGTATCCATTCCTCCCCGTACATCCGCAATTGTTAAAGTGAAAGTTATTAAAAAAGTGTATTATAGCAACAATTCTAAATCTCATAGTTTTGAGTAGTTGACGAAATTTTTACGCCTGTGAAGAATATAATAGGCAATACGTTTGCATGGTGAAAAAAAATTGTAGACAAAATTGGAAAATAGTTGAATAATTTTTCTTCACCTATTTACCAATTTTGTCTAAGTACCTTTATATGTTTATGTTTGTATTTGGTATTCTACTTACCAGGTTTTATTACAGAAAAAAAGCTAAGGAAAAATCACTTATTTGAAACACCCTATATACGTATACGTATAAAGGATACATTAGCCAAGATCAAATTACATGCGAAGTACTCCGAATTTTAAATTTTCCATAACGCATCAAAAACCCAAAAATCAAATAAAGGACCACCCTAGAAGTTACAAGAGACCCTTCTATGACACATTGTTTAGACACTAACGGCATGAAGCAGCAATTGACTAAAGTATCTATCACCAGATACCTGTCCGATCCGATATATTTCATTAATATGGATATAATATTATATATGGAAGTACCCTTACCGTTATATAATTTGACATGATAGTTATTGCTTTGTTAAAAACAAAGCAATAACTATCATGTCAAATTACATAATGGTAAGAGTACTTCTATACGTTTAAATCAATGTTATGTGTATTGCCTAATACTCATTGGTGAATACTCAAAGAACTCTGCTCACGTTTTTATGCGACCTACTCTTTGGTTAAATATTCTATTAATTCAATATAAATACAAACAAGCGATGTTATGCAAATGACGAGGTATGCCTGCAGAAAACGATTACGAGATAATCTGCAATATAGGACGACTACGAGGACAATTGTTTTTAATTTAAAATGGTAGAAAATACAAACTGGTTTTGATGAAGTTAAAAAAATTGGCAACGTGAACAAGTGAAAGTGTTTACGTATTTTTATTTTTTTTTTCATTAAATATAAAGAATTTTTCTCTAGCTGAATATCACGTGACGAATTAAATAGCTCCGTAATGAATATAGTCAAAAAGAAACTGATTATTTATAAATATGAAGCTTTCATTGGAAAGCTTAAACGAAGTATACTATGAATTTATATGGCAATGTTGTATAGTTCTTTTAAATTATCGCTCATGATTCACTCCATTCACTTCTCATAGTATATATAAGTAAATGAGCGCAAAATACATTCGACAAAACTTTGATGTAAACACAGTGTTATACCACCATTATCATAAATCCGGGTAATATTAAATCCAATACACTACAACTCATGATGTAATCTCTATATGTAATCTCACAAAGAAACGAAACTAATAACACAAGTCTAAGGCATATATTAATTAATAGGCTACAAACATTACATAATGTATTGAATATAATACTAGAAATTAATATTCCGCTTACATAGATATTACATATATTTACTGCTATTATCTCCATAATCGTAAGTCAAGACAAAATTAAATTATTGAATCCAGGACATGAACTTTAATATCATATAGTAGATAATATTCTACACCAATATCACTTCACCCATAGAAAAATAAAATTGTCGACAAACAGGCATCCAATTATCGTTACATTATAAATGGAAAATGGTTTATCTGTTCATTTCTTCCACTTTCATGCTTCTATTGCTTAACAAATCTCAGACAAAAAGAATCTTGAACAAGAAATCTTGAACATATTGAGCCTATATTAAGTAAATGTACATAGGATAACATATTTATCCCAAAATAGAATTCATTTTTTGATAAATCATCCCGCCAGAAATAAGAGCGTGAACATATAACAACACATCACGACACCACGTCGCATATACCGTATGCGACCCACTGCAGGCTTTCTTTTTACGCCATTTCTTCGATGTGCATAGCATCTCAAACTATTTAGCCATTTCCACTACAAACATTTTTTTTATTATATCACCGTACCTTTCCCTTTTCTACGTGAGCGAAGTTGCGGACAACAGCTAGTAGAATATAACAATAATTTTTAACAATACTTTAAAAATATTTTCACCCAATAAAATACCGTAAAATTATTTAACTTTAATCTAGATATCGATAAAAAAACAATAAATAGTCACCGCACTGTAGTGAAGTGAAGAGAATATAAATTACGATGGTACTTAATAATACTTAGACTCAATTAAATGAAACTAAGTGATGTAGTATTATTTCTACTTTCTTGAAAGTAGAAATAATACTACATCACGTAGTTTCATTTAATTGTGAATAATGAATTTCCACAAAATTAACGCCAAATATATTCAATACTTAGACATTTGAAAATATATCACAATAGCATCAACGGTACGATATCACACCAATAAACAAAATCGTATAATGTAATTCGAATCTATAAAATACAAATAAAAACGCACCTCTCTAAAATATAAAGTAGAAAATAGGATAAAATTTAACAATATTCTCTCTTTTAAAGTACACGATAATATTCCGCACCATTATCTCTCTACCCCGTAAATCCGGACAAAATATTAATACCCAGGCACGAACCTCAACATGACATCAATAAGGAGCAAAGTTGAATAATACAAGTCGAGACCGTGTAACACAAATAAAAAGTGCGCGCGAGTGCGTGGACGCCGGCCGGCCTCATTAGAACTCACTCGGCGACTTCGCGGCCGTGCATAATGAGAGATTTGGCCCCAATTAAATAAATTAGGCTCCGCAGGACGCCGCCGGGACTCTAGCCTCGTTATCGTGGCCCCACTACAAGCTGCTACCGAATATTCTAAGCTTATTAAAAGACTTTATATTATTAGGCCCTCACTCAGACGCCGCGCCGCCTCGGAGGTAGGCACCGTGTTCGTAGAGCTTTTTTGCAACACCGCGCGTCTCAACCGTTGCTTTGTTTGTTTAGTATTTAATAAATTGCGGCCGCGAGTACAATAATTCGTTGGAATGATTGGTTTATGTATCTTCGCAGTTATTACCAGGTATTTAAATTGACGAAAAGAGAAAAATAAAAAATGTATTATCCGGTTTGCGTTTACAAATATTATGCTAAAAATAGACGCTTTTTAGGTCAAAACAAACACTTTTTATTTTCTGTCCTTTTTTACATATTAATTCCTTTATTTTAAGTCAAAACAAGCACTTTTTATTCCCTGTCTACATATCTATCTTTATTTATCGATACTTCCGAATTAAGCCAGTTTACAGATGGGCACGTATCCGATACGTATCGGATGAATGCCTTCTCATTTTCAAAAGTTGAATATTTAACATTAATATTCATCATCATCATATATATTAATACGCTAAGGTTAAGATGTTACACTCCCTTTTTAGAAAAAACCTCACAACTAATCCACATAAATTATATATCGTTTTATAGATAATTGCTTGCTCTACCGGCATCCACAACTAAAAAATTTATTATTGCTACTGTTTTTGCAAATTAATTAATTATTAAAATTATATACACAAAACAGCAATGCTGCCATCTAACGGCTCAACGTCAATATGATTGACGGTCGGTAAAATTTTTGTTTAATTTCAAATCCACTCACGTATAAATAAAGTGGCGCTTTAGCTCAATGCTTTTGATACTTGCGCCTCTATATGTCAATTTTAATAAAATATTTGTTTGATCTGTCATCTGAGCTTCATAATGGAATAAATAATGCGAAGACTTCGCACGGGTCACGATAGTATTATATTATAATATCGAAAAACAAATTATATTAAAACGTGATATGGATTCCCCATCGATTAATTTACGACATTCTTACATAAACGTATAACACAACTTACTAATGTGAGTTTTTAGTATATTTATTATATTATTCATCAAATATATTTTTAACGTTTTTACGACATTGACTAAAGTAATTCAAATCACTTTAGTATAATGTTGTCTACATTGCATATTTTCAGATTTTATAATGTATAAAAATTGTTTTGCTCAACTTTACCAGGTCTTTCGGGTAATACATTTTAAGACATTTCTTTCATTTTACGATCACGCGTGACTCTTAATTGTAGTGATAACATGATTCGACACGTTTCAGAGCCGGACAAATATGATCCAAGTTAGAGATTATTTGCGCTATTCACATTGTGATTCAGTCGTTGTGAATCATCTTGGCAATTAGGTTATTAGTTTTTAAGTAAATGTCAGTCATATACGTGATATTTTTAATGTGCTTAGATTTATGAATTTGTTAAATAGGTCCAGAGAAAGTTTATATACTTTATAAGAAAACGAGATAGAAATCATTATTATAGTATATTCTAATATTGTCTTCATTCCAACACATAAATAAAGCTATTTTTTAGCCGAGTAACTGACTATTTAATTTGATTTATTCAACACTCTTATGGAAACCGTAGTCACAGGAGGACTAAATTTGAAATACTACTTATAGTACCCATTTCTAGGCCAGAATAAATACTATAATTTTTTCAAATATATCTAAATATGGAACAAGATGCTTTGCTCGTTATATACAGCCATCTTTTAATTTAGGGTTCGATATCATATGCCGCTATATTGCTCATATTTATATCGAATTACGTGTAATGGGGGTATTATTATAAAAATGCCCGTCATATTTATGCTCCCTATATATTTTTCATCTAATCGGCAACAAGAGAGCCAAGGAAAAATCCCCCAAATAATGAAATAAAATTGATTTAAATAAAATAAAATACATATAAGCAAACTAATAAACTGCATACATTCTCAGTATCAATTCCTAGTTTTCGCCCACGGCTTCGTCTGCGTGGATTTTTTATCAAAACGGCACGAATTATTCCCGTACTACCTACCTTCCCGCTACAATACCTATACAAAGACGTTACATGTGTTGCCGCTTTAATACACAAGTTTCGCCATCTATTGTCATGTTGAAATATTAAATGTTACTATTGTTAAATCAGAGTTTTAAAAAGTACTAAACGTGTATATTAATTCCAATAACGAAGTATGTCTATATCGGTTTCATATGGATCTATATACCTGCTCAAGCGTAATTGAGTAACACGCAACCAAAATTTCGCATTTATAATATTATCATTGATTCCAACAAGGTAAGGCGATTTTACACAAACTTGTTAACAAACTCGGTTACTACTATAAAACAAGAATGTACACACACACACACATCCGCATATATACATATGGTTTAAATGCCACAAAAAATTACTCCGTTTCAATCGCAAATTCATCTAAGATGTCTCAGTTACAACCCTTTAAGAAAGTTGCATTCCCCAACCATGAACCCTCCTAAACGTTTAATTAATTATTAATAAGCAACTAATTTCTGCATCTTTACTACGATCCTCTGTGTAGCAACGATCCAACATTACATCTTTTAACCATTCGAACGTTGTTAACTCGACTCGTACGAAGGTTCTCGTGGGAACGTTGGACGCATGTCCTCCACAGACTCGTCCATTTAAAGTGGAGAACATCCTATGGAGGGCGACCGCGGGAATAGAGCCGGTCGAAATAAATATGCATCGTAATACATCACAAGACAAAGATTCTGCGTAAATATTCCGTGGCGATAGGTACTTTATTTCAATAATATCGTAAATCGAATACCAAATCTGACAATTTCCAACGCGATCAATAAAAGATAATAGACGCACTATTGTAGGCATGTCAATTTAAGTGAAGATGACAACAGAACTAGGTTTCAATATCGTTTTTTATACACATTTAACTATCAATTCACAATTAAATGAAACTACGTGATGTAGTATTATTTCTACTTTCTTTAAGTTCTTTACCACGACCTAGATTTCGTTGTATTAGATCTTCAGGTGGGCTATTAGCAAAGATTAACTCTTAGGAACATCCAACAGCATTTATATGTTTCAAACATAATAGCAGAAGCCGGGTTTGTGTGGGTTGTCCCATTGCTTATGTTAGTGAGTTTATTGTAGGTCACTAAGTTAGTGAGTTTATTGTAGGTCACTAAGTAAATAACATTAAAGCCAGGGATTAATGTCATTGTCATTGTTTAGTCCAATTAGTTCGATGATTATAATCAGTTCTAAGATATACACGTACTTTTTAATATTATTCTTTGATAAACAATCCTTATCTTAATTAAGAAAAAATAAAATAATTTATAAAAAAATGTGAAAAAGGAAAAAATAAATTACACATGAAAATGATTTCTTTTTTAAAGATATTAAAACAATCATTTAAAAAATTTAAGATAAAACCTTATGAGATTAACATAATGAAAATTTCATTGTATAGATAAAGCTCTTATAGCAAACTTTAAGACGCGAACTTGACTCACTTTAGAAAATGCATTTGTGTATATGACTGATTGAAAAAACGAATTTATTAACGTTTTTAAAGTGACGAAATGAAATTAGCTTATAATTTACCAGCGAAGTGTCATTTGGACACACGAAGGATATAATGGATGGTATGTGAGAAAAAATGCAGTGAAGGCAAAATCCCAAAAAAGTTCATAATTTCATATAAATGTGTACAGTTGACTTTGGCCAGGATGTAAAAAAAATAAAGTAGGAAGAGTTCTAGACTGATTTTGCTAAATCAGTCTATTCAAGGCAATAATACTATTTCTTGGAGTACTATCTATATTAAATTAACTACACTTTAAACCACCGTCTCTTTAAATGAGACACGTGATAAACAGAGTCAATATAAAAAGACATTTACTATGTTCTGGCAAGTAACCAGCACAAATCTAACACTAAAACACCAAAGCTGAACGCAAGCCAAACAGGTTAAATAAGGATAAAATACGTAAAATTGCAACAAAAAATCAATGGATTAAAACTCTATCAACTGATGAATCCAAATTTCAGATATTTGAACCTAACAGGGAAACTTAAGGAATAAAACAGTCGTATTGTACAAACAGCTTATCACGAAAATAGTGATACTTGTAAAATTAAATGAGAAACAAGAAGATAGAACTGGGGAGGACTATTTTAACGTTTTTCCGGAAAATGTAACTATAAAAATACCGTCCTGGTTGAATCTTATCTGATAGAATTTTATCCTTCAATAATATTATTATTGATCCCAAACTTAACTTTTTCATGGAACTTTCGAACAATGAAAAAAAATAAAAGAAAATTTGTTAAATGGTTATCATAAACACTCTGCGTCTTCTAATAAATTAGTATGGAATTACTGGACTGACTTAAAAAATGTTTCCAATCTATTTTAGTGTAATAGCGGGAATATATGCAAAATTGGACGATGACCTTTTAAAGAATTTGTAAAATTATACTTGAAAAAGTGGTCAAGTGCGAGAAGAACTCCCCTTTTAAAGAGTCTGTATCGTTTCATCGTATTATTATAAAGGAGGCTTATAATAGGACATATAACCAAAAGTGTAACACTTTCTTACTTAAAAAATGAAATGTGTGATAAATTACAAGACCAATTTATTATAGGCACTTTAATCGTTATTAGATATAATTAAAATATATAATTATAATTAAAAAGATATTATATATAAATTAAAAATTAATACTCCATTAAAAGTTTCAAATAATGATTGATCGAAAAGGACGTAAGTCCTTTTGTCGTAATTTTGTATATATGTTATCAGGCTCCACACTTTTTGAAAAAGAAACATGTATTTTTATATTTTTTTCTCTACAAACTATAATAAAGAGGTTGTTTTTTTTAAATATTATTTAAGTTTTTTCCATTTGAATAAACTATCACAAACATAAGGCTAATCTCATTGCTAGATTCAATTAAAACCAAGGCCATTAGTCGAGATGAACCAAATAGGAACGTTAACCAACTATACTCAGAAGTAGAGTAATACATCTTACTTAAAATAATATTGAAATAATAGGTATTTTTTGGACTTTTGCTATTAAATTGATTATAATGATATCGGAAATAGGCTAATAAGACTTTTAATAATCCATATAGTAACTTTGAGGAACTAAAGGAAAGCATTAGATGTAAATAAAAGCGGTGAATGTTAGTATTAAAATATATTTAGTTACTAGAAAAGTGTTTAACTGGCAAAAATTTGTCATTCAGTTCTTTTCAACACTCCTTCATTTAACTGTATACTTATAGTATACGAGAATCATAGCCAAAAATTGTTCATGGACAATATTGTAAAACATACATAAGGAAACTAGCATTATTTGGCATTACAGTCGGAGAAGTATTTTGAAGTAATCGGAATTATAGTGAAAAATGCAGGCTGTACCAACGGGACCATATCGATCATTTAAAATATTTATTATGCGTACAATACTATAAAAACTTGAGACAATTAAAAAACTATTTTAAATTGTTGCATGACAAATAACTTGATGTAATTTGAAACTGTAATATATAAATCTTGGTACTACGGGATCCGACACTACTTTCAAATTTAGCAAAAGGTCAGACTCATATCAAATTTTTTACGGGTTTAGTTGTTCACATATTTCCTCGCCAATATACATTACTTAGGTAGTTAAAAAGAAGTTAACTTAGGTAGAAACAAATTAATCTTTACACTTTAATAAAACAAAATTAGACAATTCACTTTTATAAGTACGTTTTTATCAATACCGAAACAAGAAAACGATGAGTTTCACGCCCCTCACAAAACATAAATACGTTTTACTACATCGAGATAAATATATGGTATTGGTAAAGAAAGAATCCTACTAAAAATGTGGTTGTGCGACAAACACACAAACCAATATCTAATATTATAAATAAAAATTACCCAGGCTTCTTAAGGGCTTATTATGTATTTAGGAAAAAAACCAGTTCCCTGACGAATGAATCAACTTTGTGCAGAAATGACGGTTAATACGTTGGTAATTATTAGTGACTAAATATTATTAAAGAAAAATCATCTAATCTGTGCTAATGATGGTCTTTCGATGGTGCCAAGGCACAATAGCAACTTAAATATACACATATTTTGAAAAAGCCGCACTAATTTATTAATTATATACTTTGTCATGATAATCAACACAACTAAAAAGCTGAGCAGGACTCCGTAGTACTTTGTACCTCTTGAAATTGTTAATGCAAGTTGATCACATCACTTCATTTCAAAGTTGTAATTAAACGCATGTAGAATTTTGTTACATTTTTAAAACCGTTATTAAAAATGGAAGGCCCCCTGCCAATTGTAAAACACATTTGCGAGGCACTTGGAAGCTTAATATTTCAAAAAAACGTTTAAAAATGATTGATGGTAAATAGAAACTTAATTTCATTTTAAAACATCTGTACAGTAATATTCCAATCGATGGGAAGTGCGGATGAGTAATTAGCACTTTCGAAAAAATACACTTTCATTTGTATACAACATATAAAAAAAAATTTATATTTTACTAAATATTAATTAATACCTATAACTCTATATGAAGCATTAACTCACAAACTTTTATGTACATATATACCTAAAATTAACTGTAAATATTATGAAGCTGTAACTAACAGACCGACATAATAAAATTATAAAGATTCCATGTTTCACCATGAAACCCTAAAAGATAAGATGATCTTTTATGAATCAATTTTATCAATTTGGAAAGTGATGCATGTAGAATGGTTATCGACATTTTTTTAAAAATATTTCTTAATAGCTATTTAACAACGAAAAAATCAGCTGTACTTATCATAAACAAAAGCAAAAAATTTAATACAATTTGTAGCAATAAAATTTCGGTCTCGGTGAATCCTGTCAGTTTCCAAGACCATAATCAATGGAAAAATATAATTAACACAAGCTCAATTTCAGACGGGCTCTCCATAATGATTTTAATAAACGAAAATATTCCAAAAATGAACAATTTGGGAGCAATTTTAAACATGGTAAAATACTATACAGTAAATGTTTCTAAATATTTATTATTGAACTCCTATTAAACTTTTTAATGCAACATGGGATCTGTGAATCTGTAAACCTTTTAGTCTGCGAGTTTTGATTTGATTTAAGAATAGATATTCTGTCTGAAAATGTTGGCTGAATATTAATAAATCGCTGATAGCAACCCAGGCTCATCTTTCTAAATAAGATTGTGTTTAATATTATTAATAGTTTTTTTTATATTTTTATTGGATATTCAATAGATTGACTATTCTGTTTATTTCAATTTGTCTTATGTTTAGATGCAAATTACATTACAATTATTGATTTTAGCAACTAATTCAAAATTTTAGATTTAAGAATATCTTCAAAAACGTTTACTACGTCGTGGAATAAATTTACATAATAGTATACAAATTTATTTCTCTCACGTAATATTATTTTCTATTGTAGTAATGTATTATTAAGTTTTAAAAAATAAACTTCCCAGAGGGCAATGTGCTTAATAAATATGAGAACTCAATTTGAGTCTATACAGGTTCACTATAAGCGATTTATAATTACTGTCTCTAAAAGAAATAAAATAATACTGAACTATACTCAATAATATTAGATCTATTTAGACAGCATTACCATTCGCGTCGCCTAAACTCAATAAAACCAGACCCAACCATAAATGACTACGTGAGATATAAAGTTTCTGTCAACCTCAGGAGCTACCATTACTGCAGCGGCATGCCGCCTCCACCCAATCAGGGACTTATTCACGCGTATATTTTCGACCTATTTTATTTACACCCAAATTAAGTCTATTTGACAGTTTTTCCTCGCGTTCGCTAGACTCGCAGACGTCAATTTTGCGGCATCCAGTGTGCTGCGACCACGTTTCATGCAAAAATAAACGGGAAAAATTGTAACTTCGCACAAATTAGTAACACTTCGTCTTGCACATGACATTTTTGTTGTTAAGTGCCAACAGAATACTGAATCGAATAAGTTTATTAATATTTGTAGGAAAACTTCATAGAATTGTATATTTACTTCACGTTAGACATTTTTTTTATAAGGCCAAATGCAATTAATAAAGCAAAATTACTAGCTAAATTTATAGTGTTTTCCAAACACGTTATTGTAATCTTAGAATATAAGCATTTCAATTCGAAAATATACTTGAAGGTTGATGTACCAAATAAAACTTTTGGCAAGTTATATGATTTAAAGTTAACTGGTGATATGATTAAAAAAAGATTGAATTTTATCTCAATTTGATTTTTATTGTTAAAACACCTTCAGAGGAAAACACATCTTCGTACGTATCACTTAGTTAATAGAATTGATTTAAAATAAAATACCCTCAAATAATTTTGTTACTTAAAACTCTATCTTCCAAGCTCCAATTCTTGTAAAAACTAAAAGTCAAAAAATATTTCCAATCAATACAGGCGCCATTTCGATGCTGTGTCTTATATTGCCCCGTATTGTCCGGCAATTCCCGTCGTTTTTAATTTGCAAATTAAATCTTAAAATTTGATATTACATAATTGTTAGATTAACTTGAATAAGTAAATACTTACGTGGTATATTCATTCTCATCATATGTACTTTTACTAATTTCTTCTTAGCATCGCGACTTAATTAAAAAATATAAACCTGCTTCCACTCTAATTTAAATTCCAGAATTATACTTAGTATTTCCACTTTCCATGACAACGATTTCATAATTTCGTAATTTTTCAAGATAATGAAAATTATATTAAATATTCGTAATACCAGGACGTACGTGAACAAAGAATTCCCTTTTCAGGATAAGGTACTTGATACAAATAAAGCCTATACACCCAAAAAGATTATAATTAACTATAATTACTTTTTGTTTGGATTAATATCTATTGAAATATAAGCATTAAATTAGGTAAGCCTTATTTGTATCAAGTACCTCATTTTCAAAGAGACACTTATTAGAACATAGGCCTTATTTGTATCAAGTACCTTATCTGCAGTTTAGGACCAATGAATATTTGACTGTTTACTTATTAAATGAAAGAATGTACATTAAAAACAATATATTCAAGAAAAAAAAATCCGGTCACCTTTATTTTATCATAAACAATTTATTTGGAATATGTTTTAATATTTTTGTGCGTGAACATTTTCTAAGCGGTTTTCTTTCACTTAATTTACTATTTCCTTTTTTATGGCAATTATTATGGATACAGAGCTTACTTAAACGGTGCCAACATTCAAAGAATGATAAGTCTATGCTATTTAATTTGACCTATACTTACTCTAAATACAAGTACTTAAGTTACAGGCAATAGTAGTTTAAAAAAACGAATATATCGACAATTACTCAATTGCATTAAATTCGATTGTCGATATATTCGTTGTCGCTACTCAACAATCGAATAAAAATTGATAATCTGAACAATTTTGCGGCTGAAAACTATTGCTTGCGTTCATTCCATTCCAGGAACGCGACAGATGCAGAAGGAGGGTGAGCATCGACGGGGTTGAAAGAGGATGTCCAGCCGGTGGCCGATTAATCACATCGATTGATTGTTTTAGTTTACATTCTTGCATTCACACCATTCCAGGATTTTTTCATTAGCAGGTTTTCAAACAAACCAAAAAAGGAATAGACTCCACTGACTCCAGAAAAACTGGTCAAGTTTATATTTTTACACAAAAATATGTGCATTTACTTAATATTTCAATCGTCAAGTTCGCTGTACATTACATATGTGTATGTATCTAAAGTTTTGTTTTTGTTTATTTGCCATATTTCTCATTTTTGCCCACCAACTATCTTTGTGCAGAAAGTCACGTTGATCTATTCCTCCATTTCGATGAGAATCAAGAACAAACACACTTTCGATTTTTTTATATTTATTGGGATAATTGTATTAGTTACGTTAAGATTTCCTGGGTTGGAAACTTACGTCATTTCCTGACCAACCAACTATCTCTATACAGAAAATCAAGTCGATCTGTAGCTCCGTTGCAACGTGAAAAAAGGGCAAAAACTCCTATCGAATTTTAATATTAGCTGAGATTTTCGTTTTAGTTCGGAAAAGATTTCCTAGATTGGAAAGCAGCCTATGTTACTTCTTGTTCCGCCAACCATTTTATGCAGAAAGTTACACTGATTTGTTGCTCCATTGCAACGTGAAAGAAGGACAAACAAACACGCTTTTGAATTTTTAACATAGGTTAGGATTATAATATTAGTTAGGAAGAGATTTCTCAGCTTGGCAATTGATCCTTTTCCTGGTCCGCCAACTATTTCTGTGCAGAAAGTAACGTCGATCTCTTACTCCATTGCTTCATAAAATAAAGATAAGTAAACAAACTTTCGAATTTTTTAATATTAGTTATTATTGTTGTTTTAGTAAAAATTAAATTTCCCGAAATGGAAAATAGCCTGCCTATATAATATCCTGCCCGCCAATTATCTCTGTACAGAAATCAACATCGAACTTTTGCCATTGCGACATGAAAGAAAAATAAACAAAGACACTTTCCAATTTTTAATATTGGTCGGATTTGTTGTTTTGGTTAGGATGAGATTTCCTGGATTGGAAAGAAACCTACCTTATTTCCTGGCCCGCCATTTATCTCTCTGCTGTAAAGCACGTCGATTTGTAGCTCCATTACGATGTGAAAGAAAAACAAACAAATATAGATTTGAATTTTTAACCTCAGTTGGGATTATTATATTAGTTAGAATAAGATTTTCTGCGTTTACAAAGAGCCTACGTTATTTCCTGACCCGCCAACTATCTCTTTACAGAAACATTGATCTTTTGCTCCATTAGGACTTGAACGAAGTACAAATAAACAAACTTTCGCATTCGTGATATTAATCAGTATTATAATATTACTTAGATTGATGTTTCTCGGAACAAAATGTTGTAGCCTAGGGTTTTTCCCGTTGTGCCAACTATCACTATGTAAAGTTTATAAACACAAACAGGACATCCAAAATTTAGCAACCAAAAAGGATTACTTAAAAAAATATAAATACAAACACGAATTGATAATAAAAAAAAAACAAACACAAAACAGTCAATATTTAGTAAGCAAAAAGGATTACGTAAAAAAATGTAAATACAAACACGAATTGATATATAAAATAAAATATCCAAAATTTGAATGAGCAAAAAGGATCGCGTAAAGAAAGTTTAGAAACACCAATTGGTAATTAAAAATAACCTAAAACTTCCAAAATTTAGTAAGCAGAGGGTATTATGACAAAACATAAATACAAACACGAATTAATACAAAAAAACCAGCCAAGTATCCAAAAATTTAATAAGCAAAAAGGGTTGTGTAAAAAAGTTTACAAATGCAAACACGAATTAATATAAAAAAGGACAAACCCAAAAATCCAAAAGAGTACAATATATATTCTGAAATACACGACTTATTTCAAAATATATATGGCATTAAATATATAAAGCGTATTCCATACCTACGAAATGAAAACACAGATCCATACCTAAGATTAAAATTAATTTAATTATATGGCTTTTTATTTTTATTGCTTTTTGTGTGAGTGGGAAAACAAGCGGCATAAATCCGACTAGCATCGCACCTCAGCGCACACTGATCGGTTTGCATGCGAGTAAAAGAGAAGCAATAGACATCGCCAAAACGCGTCTTAGCATCCGAGAGAAATAATGTGTTTTATTTTTTTTATTGGAATTCTATTTACTTTATCGAAAATAAAAATCAACCAAGATTTTAAAGAAGATGTGAACTGTGAGTCTTTTTAAATCTATTCATAAAGTTTTGATAAATAACGGAGTTAATTTGATTAAAAATGAGATTTTTTGGAAACAATCAGGACTTAGAAATATTGTCAAGAATAACATATATTTTGTTCGTGGCCATAAATTTAGTAGATTTTGCTAAAAACTTTTTTAAATAAACGCAATTTGGTGTAGTCAGCGCCTTAATTCGAAGTAAGAACGATATAAAAAAGCAAAACTATAAAAAACTGAAACCCGACTGCGTCGAAAAAAACTGAAAAGTAGAAACATAAGTTAGGTAAACATAATTCCACTGAAAGATAATCGTTGCTAAATTGTAAAGCCATAGGCGACGTTCGGTTTTGAGATATCAATACTCCAGTAGAACATGTGGCAAAACTAAACGCCGCCTATGGGCTTCACGATTCAACGACGATTACCTTTCAGTGAAATTATAATCACCTAACTTGTTTGCCCACATTTCAGTATTCTCAAGGCAATCAGGTTTTAGTTTTTTATAGCTGCGTTTTTATTTCACCCTTTTTGGCAGCTTATTTTGATACACAGTTTGAATCCGGATGCAGATAGAAGTTTATATTTTTATTATACTTGTCAAACTTCGCTATTTTTTTCAAGTTTATGAAAAAATGGTTGAAAAATCTTATAAATATTTTTAAAAACATGTTGAATGACATTCTTTTCGATAATATAAGCGCAAGCTATTCTTTTGACATGAATACGTCTTTAAATTTGCTACCATACGGGGGTAATCCAAAAAACCTAATGATAACAAAATCGGGGGATACAGTTTGGCGTTGCAGTTTCGAATCTATCCTTACATCAAAAAAACACTAAAGGATCAAAAACATTTTTACGATAAACGAGAACAGTGACGCATCGCGCGCGGTGGAGGGGGAAGCGCCGCCATTTTGAGGTTATTTTGCTGCATATCGAGATTTGCAATTAGTGTAACTTTTCATTCGGAAAAGCTACGATGTTCGTTTAAGTTTTAATATAATAAGATGTTAGAATAAAAAAATATTGTCAAAAATATATATTAAAGAAATATAACCCGTTACATAGACGTACAACACAAATTTTTAATACTATTTTTATTGCAAGTCTGTCAAAATGTTTTTTTATCTCTAAAAACTCACCCTTGTATTAAATAAAAATCGAATGATACCTCATTTGTGAAAATCGGTTAAGTAGTTTTTGAACAGTGATCAAACATCCATACATAGATACATACATGGGATGTTAAATGCATTACCTTTCCTTTGCTGCGCCGCAGTCGGGTAAGAAGACTTGCTACTGTCTATTTATTTTATTTCAAAGCAAGATTAATCACTATATTCTTTATTTTATTTGATGAAATCGGTAGAAATTTACTGACAATTTGAAACTCAAAATATTTCGATATCTTTTCTACGAAACGATTACGAATACCGTACACCCAAACTACTAAAATATTATTTAAGTCCTGTAACAATTGTCGTAAGTTACGTATAAATGCTCAGCAAATTTTTCTGCTGTTAAATTTTTGCTTTCTATTCAATTCAATTTCAACAATTGCTGTAAATTTGTACTAATAAACTTTATACAGACCATATTAATTAGAAGTATCGCTTAAAATACTTGTACCAATGTCCTGTGTTTTGTGATTAAATTAACAAAGCGCAATTTGCGTTAAAACTGAAACAAAAATACGTTCATACAGGTCATACTGCTACGTATTTTCCCCGATATTTTTTAAATCAAAATCTAATTAGTTGCCGTTCTGATTGGCTCTTTCCCGCCTATCTCGATTCAGTTTACGGAAGTAAAAAAAAATATACGGCTCACGTTTCATACGCTGCGCACAACCTGGTCGCTAGCGAATACAACGCATATGCCCAATCGAAATTTTTCACAAATTGACGCGATGTAATATGATTTATACGTAAATACTAGCCCGATGGCCAATTTTGCACGGGCCGAATTGGGAAACACGATTTCAAGTTACATCTATTTCGTTGAGAATGAAAATAATATTTTGTAGGACTTCATTTTATTCTATCTATTTTTGGGAAAAACGGCGCAGAACGAATAAAACTGTCAGATACTCTTTATGGTCAACTGGCAAAAAGACAAGAAATATATATATGTACATATACGAGTACACACGTATATAGACGTCTTTTTACCTTCATGTTACTAAAGAAATTCAGGTATTTTGATGATGTCGAAAATTCCAAAAAAAAAAAAAAAAGATTAGATCTATATGTGTATGATATGACCTTTATAAATGGAAAGTAAGGTATCATTTCTAGCATAAAATCTTAGGATATTTAAGTAGGTACTGTCGTATGACCGTTTATCACAGTCTTCTAAAATCTAAACTACGTAATTTAAATATCTGAAATTTAGCATAATTGCAGATTTTACGCTCTTAAACCGTTTGGTGGACAGTTACATTTGATTTTTAAAATTCTAATTTTATTATATATTAAGTCAATGAAAAACAGTAATAAAGAAAAAATGAAGTAGTGATAAATTTATTCATATCTAAAAAAGTGAAGACGAAAATGATCGCCTCACAAAACCTTAAAAAAACTACTTGTTACCTCCTTATCTCCTAAAATGTTAATCGGGAATTTTTAAAAAGAAATATTTCCCGCGTATGACGACGTCAACACAAAAAAAATCTAGATGTAAACGATCTTTTACAAAATTTACCTCATATATGCCATACTCAATTTAATTATTTAAATCCTAATTATAATTAAGATGTTGATGATAAATTCCTAGTATTAACATATTCGAATAACCGAAATTATTAAAGTATGGAATTGTTCTTCCACATTTTAATTATTTCTAGTATTCCAAAGTTGTACTGGTAGGTAGACTCAATGATTGCGCCTTGTGCTTCTATGCCTATTTGTATGTACTGTGCTTTAAAAAATCATGCGATGTTTATATTGGTATTACCTTTACACGTAGTACTATAAAAATCTTTCAAAGAAATAGGTGTGTATATATATGAATCAGGCCAGTTATATAGTTACAAAGTAAATGTTATAGTGAATATAAGTAACTAAATAGACTTCCTTAACATTTATTGTGATGCAGTGCGGCGCTTGATGATAGTCCGAAGTAGCCATGCAGTAATTAGCCCACGAATTTGGCATACTAAATGGAACATATTTTATATATTAAATTAATAACTTATGTTCACTGTAAATGGTAGCATAATTATATGTATATAACGTATCTTTTAATTTAAGGTGTAGGTTACCTAAATACATGTAAAATTTTATTGAAGTGCGCTGAGTCGTTTAAGTATGAAAGAAAGAAGTCGTTTAAGTGTGAACAAAGAAAGACAACGTTTCACTTTTATTATATCAGCAGGGATGAATATGTAAATAATGAAAACTGCAGCGAGTTCTCGAGTGGAGACTGCGAACCTCATTGCACAGTGTTAAACGCCCAGCTAGATGGACTGACGACCTAAAAAAAATCGACTGGAAGTGACTGGATGCGGAAGGCGGAGGACCTTATGCGGTGGCGTGCCTTGGAAATGTCCAATAGGGTATAGTTATAGGCTGATGACGGGGATGAAAACTACCATTTACATAATTTTAATTTCTAACAATAGTTCATTGCGAAATTAAATTATAAAATCTCATTGATTTTATTTTTACCTACTCAATTTGTGACTACTGTCAATCTCTTGCGAAACTGCGAGCTTTAAATATATCCATTAAATATTATGATTTAAAAATTTACATATCCAACTACAATTTATACTACAAATATTGTTTGGATTGTAATTGTTTCTATTTGGAAGTTACAGAAACTGCGTTTTCATTAACCATATAAAAATTACAATTTCGTGTATGAAATTATTTAGATACTATAGTATTTTTTTAAATTAATAATTACTTACTTGGTACGGAATACTTTTACGCGAGGTTCGACTAGTATTTGACCTATTATTCGTTATCTATGTATCAGAATCTTAATGATTGCAGATTAATTTTACTAACCGTAATATTGATTAGCGATTATAATTTATATATGTACATACATCTTTCAAACTATTATACCACCTTATATTGTCTTTTTTTTATTTTGAAGGGTGGTAAGATGAGAATTTAGTCAGAATGTACGGCATTAAAACCTTGGAAATAAAAATGTATGTGTGTGGATCTGTTTGTCTATAGTACGGTCTACCATCTAAACTTTAGGTTAAATTTCATATTTGGGAATTTTTTTATAAATGTCTTTAGATTTCGTTTTAAAATTTATTTTTATAAATATCTTCAGAATTTGTTTTCCTTTTTTCTAATCAAAAAATTTAGGATGATATAGAAAAATATTTAAAAATCAGGTTTTTACCAAAACAAGTCGTTTTATTATTTTAAAAATCAAATTAAAGTATCTCTCATATAAAACTATATATACTAATTGAGCGTGTTCAGACAGCAGAGCGGGATCTAGTGCCTCCTTCATCACATTAGCTTTTATGATAAACGCTTTATGAACTCAATTATAAAATAAAACGATTAAATGTTATTTAATCATTAGAAAAAACATGTTTACGGAATTGCATTTCGCGAACAAGTATGCGATGCGAGAAACTTTATTTCACAATCGATAAACGATAAGTGCGAACCCCAAAATGTTTCAGGGGCTGCTTAATGGCCTTTGTACTTATTTAATGTGAATTTTAATGTTAAATAGGAAAATTATTCTACAGGGGATAGGGTGGAATCGAATTTTATTAAAAATGCATAATAATTTGTTTACTAGGCAAGAGATATCATTGAGGAAAAATAAATAACATCCAAACGTGAGTACCATAGTATAAAGTTAATACACGATAACTCTATTGTACTCGATATACCTCTTTTTGTAATTTTTTTTCGAAGACCTCTCACTCGCTTATTATGCTAAATCATTATTCATAAACTCCAAGCATACAATTGTTGCTTCAAATGACTCCAGACAGGCAACTAGACAAACGGGTTGTAAATAATAACAATAGGATATGTCACTCTCTTTCTGATACGTGAACAACATAAAAGCGCTCTGTCTAGCAGAGTCATTTTACCTGAACATATTTTGTGTATGTTAAGCCTAATAAATAATTATTTGCGAACAATTTAGATAAATCTGACTTAAATTAATGTTTTTTAAAAGAAACGCACGTAGCTTTGCTAAAATTGCGATTATGGTAGAAATTTCTGTGACTTAGTGATATGGTGTTAATTTCATAAGATGTTGCAATAGTTACATTACTACGATTTTTTCTATACTATTACCATATCCTAAGGTAGTTTTAAAGATCACAAGCAAATATCTAGTTGTACAGATTTTACTACAGTGATTTTTTTTAATTGTACGTTTTTTATTTTGAAAAAGAAAAAAATCAACATAAAGTATCAATCAGTAGCAGAAGCTAAGAATAAACACAAAAACAGCTCATTTCATTCTTGCTATATGACTATTCTACTTCCATTCCATATTTCATGCGTTTTATTGAAATAGTTCTCGAACAAAAGTGATTTACGTGATTGGAGTAGATTTTTATAGAAAGTACAAAAAAATCATAACTTTTAAACTATTAATTTTCGTGAAACTAATGTTTTTTCAATGTTTCTAATAATAAAATAAAAGATAGATCTTTGCTAATAGCTCACCTGAAGATGTTGTAATACAACGAAAGCTAGGTTGTGGTAAAGAACTTAAAGAAAGAAGAAGTAATACTACATCACGTAGTTTCATTTAATCGTGAATAATGAATTTCTACAAAATTAACGCCAAACATATTCAATATTGTTTCAATGACTTATCACGATGTTCTCTACCTAAAAAACATGTTTGGGCCACTGTAAATAGGCCAGCCTGTAGATACCTGGCGTGTAATAAGGTCCAGGAAACAAAAATCACACTTAAAATAATTAGGTTCGTTTAATATCTCACACTCGCACGGAATGGGAAAATATAATATATGTAGTAACAAAACATCCGCATGTTGGTCGTGCTTGTCATTGACCATACTTTCATCATTGGTGTTTATTACGGCAACTTTATTTTGATCGACGATTGTGAATTTTACTTAATATTAATATTAACACTTATTTAATTTTAATATTAATTGAACCTTCTTTTAATGAAATACATTTTTCCATAGTGTAAGGATTTATTTCGTAAAATTAACATTATTTATAATAATACCATAGGGTTAATAAGGCTCAAAAAATTAGAGATTGGCTTTATGAAACTCTTGAAATTTTTATTAGTTTTAAGTTTTGTTATATTAAAATTTCGTTAAAATCAACAAATTTGTAAATCGACAAAAATAAATGAAAGGGTTGTGGAAATTCCTATTTCCATAAACCTTTCATTTTAAAAGTCATCATGTCAAAGAAAAGATTATAGGCATTTTTTTTTATATTTAAATTTTGTTTAAATCATTGATCTAAATGTCAAACGACCGAAAGAATATTAAATGAATTTAAACTGGCTACTTCATGTGCGCCATCTATTACTATTATACAAAACAATGTCGTCAGTTATATGGTCGTCTGAATCGCAACCGTTGAAGTGACCTTGCCATGATGTATATTTCTTATTTAATTACTTTTTAACAAACTTTTAAAAAAAAGTAAACTCAATTGCTTTACATATTTATTGATATGACAATGCTTAAATTACTTGGAATTAAATTATTTTAATTAACAAAATAATACAATTTGAATATGATTGAACTGAATTTAATAAAAAAGGGCAATTAAAATACGTAGATACAATGGTATTTACTACGTAGATATATCTAATACGTCACTAACGATTCAAAATCGGCGTAATTATCCTTGTATCTGTTAGTTGTTTTTTAATTGCATTAGTTGACGGTAATTTTTTACATGACCACCCCAAAATGCCTTCTTCTGATGCGAAAATATATTTTCTACCTCTGCCACTACTAAAAGTTTGGATATAATAACACAATCAAATGCATTTTGTGTTAATTTTTATAAAATCTTTCCCGATTATTTTAGGAATAAAAATAAATACATTTTTAACCTATAATTAACATAAAAGTGACACCAAAATATCTAGAATAATCGCTACAATTGACGTGGTAGTAAATTCTGTTATGTTTTGATGTTTTCCCCACACCATTTACACTACGTAGATATAGTTACCGGCGCTTATGAAACGATTGTGCAATAACCAATGTATATATACATCGACGACAATAAAAAAATTAAGGCAGAGGTAGTCAAGTAACTTTTTAACGATCACAGGGACGTATGTGTCCCAAGTAAAAAAACGAATAAAATAAAAAAGATTGAAATTTAAACAAAATTTTGTTAATTATTCTGTTTTGAAGTGAAACTTCCTTAGAATCGTTGTGATTTGAAACTTGATGAAACGAAAATGCGTTACGAAAAAGAAACAAATGAAGCTTCTTTAGAATCGTTGTGATTTGAAACTTGATGAAACGAAAATGCGTTACGACAAAGAAACAAATGAAGCTTCTTTAGAATCGTTGTGATTTGAATTTTAGGTTTCCTCTTTGTGCCATGCTTCGTAGTATTTCCCTCTCGTCTATTAAGCGTTGTACATATGTGTGTGCCTGTATATTACCGAGCTAAAGCGAGAGTGTGTATCTATATTGCACACTGTCTAATACTTGTTCGAACAGTAATTGACGCTGTATTTCAAATATATATAACTCATATATATATATCTCACACACACAATGTGTTTTTATAGTATATTTTATCGTTCTTATAATGGTCACACTGAACAACTGCCATTTGTCAAATCAAATTGTCGTTGAAAAGTTTGAGAAAGTTACACGTCTTATTTAACATCTTTACAGTATTGTGTAAATTTGAAAACCAATTTGAAAAGTAATTTCAGTTTATGATAATCATTACCTGTTACGTAAATAACTAATAACAAAAAATTTACATTTACGTAGATATTTTATTTCTTTAAGATTTTACCAAAAATAATAAAGGGACACCGGCGTCCCGGCGGTCGTAAAGGAGAACAATGTATGATAACACATTAATCATTGAAACTGTCTTTATTAGATTCTACCTATAACTACTTATTATTTTATGTTGTATATTATGTCACTGAGGGATAGAGGAGTTTTTGAACTCACCTCATATATTGATGGCTGACAATAGTGATGATGAGGGTGTATTGCAACTCGACGAATAAGATCAAATACTTTTAACGCAAGACGATGAGCTAGGGCTGTATTTAGTAAAAATTGAGGATTCAACACCTCGGGCACGAGAGCGTTCGCCGGAACCTTCAACGTCAACAACAGAACCCGTCAGAATAGAATACCGCAATTGTCAACCAATTTCCAAATGGAACCAGAATTACAAAACGTGTTTCCTGATGTGGAGTATGAGTACGGGAAATTATAAATCTTGCCAAAATACGATACTGCTTCAATGACTTCCTTCGAAATTTTCAAATCTACTACTAACTTTAACAGTTTAGTTGAACATATTATCACAGCCGGTAAGATATACTCATTAAAATGGACGAGAATTTGCTCTTAGGCATGAAGAAATGAAAGCATTTCTTGACATGAACTTAGTGAGGGGCTATGATATTTTGCCATCGCTAAGGGATTACTGGTCTACGAAACCTGACATGACAGTACCCTTTATATCAAATATAATGCAGAGACATCGTTTTAAAGTCATACTCAGAAACTTTCAGTTTTGTAATAATGACGATAAAAGTGAAATCAATAGCCTGGAATACGATAGAGTATGTAAAATTCGACCCATAATTGACCATGTAAACATATAATTTTAAAACAACAACAATACGGAAACGCAATCTATTGACGAGCATATGATAAAAGTCAAAGGTCACATGCAATGAAACAGTAAAAAATAAGACTGTAAAATGGGGGTTCAAGCTGTGGTGCAGACGTAATGTGGCAACAGGTTATTTGTATGAATTCGATTATATACGGATAAAGAAAGTGGTGGGACTGAATATGGATTGGGCGAGTATGTAGTATTGCAACTAACTAGAAAACTGATAGGACTGGGCTGTGAAATTTATATAGATAACTTTTTCAATTCACCTATGCAGCAATACAATCTTATTGGTCAAAATATAAAAGCTTGCGGAACTGTTCGGACTAATTGTAAACATCTACCTAAATCTGCACCAACTGATAAAAGTATGAAGCGTGGGGACAATAGTGATGATGAGGTGATACGACTACTTTTCACGGTATGACAATTGTGAAGTGGATGGATAATACACCAGTTCATTTTTGACTAACTTTTTACCTCTGTCTGATGCTGACAGCGTAAAACGCCGCAAGGTAGGTTCTGCAGAAAAGTTTGACGTCGTGTGCCCTAAAATTGTAATAGACTACAATAAAAATATGGGTGGCGTAGATTTGATGGATCAGCGAAAGATGTGCTGCGAAATTGATCGACGGCCAAGAATCAAGTATTATCTGCGACTGTTTCTTGATCTGTTCGATATCGCGGTAAATAATTCGAACATTATTTGTACGAAAATTTATGCTACTGGACACACGGGAGGTACCACGTTGACTAGCCTTCAGTTCAAACAAGTAGTTGCTCGAAGTTTGATAAATGGTTTTATTGTGAGACAGCGAAATATCCCAACCACATCAACAAGTGCAATAGGAAAGTCTTTGAAGAGGCGCTTACTCTCTCACTCCGTGGAAAAAACGAAAGTCAGAAAAAGGTCACTGCGCCAAAAAGCAACAACAAAATCGCACAAATAAAACTTGCCAAATATATAAGATGTACTTATGTTATACCAATCAAAGGAATTGTTTTGCGTAGTACCACGGATGACTATATAGGTTTTACGTTGTTCGTTTGTTTCATTTGTTTGGCAATATGTTATAGGAATTTATTATTTTATTCAGATATTACGAAGAAACTGTAACACTAGTTAAAATAATGATAATTTACAAAAACTCTACCATTTATTTCAAGCAAAATATTATATAAATTGGTGGGACATATGTATCCCTTAACGACCATAAGAACATGTATGTCCTATCAATTTATGAAAAAACTATCCATCTTTTAATTTGTTTTCCTTCAAATGATTTCAATTGATACCATATGGACTATATTTTTATTACTGAACTCACGTTATTAGATATAGAAACATTATGGTCCTGAAAAGTTAAACATACGGAATTTATGTTAAAAACATATAATATTCTAAACACCCTCCCCCATCACGCAAGTTCACTGTTATGATTAATTTTTCATCTCCGTCTATATCTACAAATATAAAGTATATTTGCAATAATAATTTAGTTTACCTCATATTACCTACATGCTATTTTAAAAAGAATTTCGCTGAAATTATATCAAATATATATTTTCTCGGACATCTTATTTTTATTGAAAGTTTATTCGTATTGAAATATTTGTTCGTATTGAAATATAATAAAGACACGGTGGAAGACTCGGTTGTAATTCTGTATATATTTTACGATGAAAAACTCGGACAAATAGCCACCGCAAGTCTTGATGATACCGAGCAGGAACTGAATCACGGGGTTTTTATGGTCTGTTATCTATACATATAATAAAACTGTAAACGAGTGAATTTTGTACATGGAAAATATATTAAATTTTATTTTCCATGTACAAATTCTTGATGATTAAAATTATTTTCAAATAAAACATAAATGTACAAGATCAAATTTATACAATAAAATTAAAAACATTTAATGACGTCCGATAAAGAAGTTAAAATTAAAAGAGACTTTTTAATTTTGTAGAATAGAAGAAACCAAATATTCACACATAATGACATTTAATGATTACATCTTGATATAAGCGAACGATAGTAAACTATGTGTGTCACACTCCGTCACTGCGATTACGCCATAAGAAGATGTCAAATAAACATATTGATATCTCACTCTCACACACGTGCATATTCGGGCACGGAAATGTTGTCGGCTAACGGTTACATTTTTTTACGCTCTGAACTTCTGATTTTACTCCTCATAAAACTTCATACCGAATGCTATATATGAGAATCGATTCTTAAGGAGTAAACTCCAATAAAAAAATAAAGAAATAATAATGTCCATTATTCCTAATAAGTTTTCTTGTAACGAATTTCACGCGAACGAAATCGCGATCAAAGCTATTAAAAACCTATATTAAAAACCGCACAATAGTGGGCGACTTTACTATGTACATATATGTTCAGCCTGGTGTAAATGTTTCAACACTCCCTGCTAATTAGAACTTTCTGCATACTGCGGTTTCTTTACATATAAGAAAGGTGTACAGAAACCCGAATGAAGCGATGTCTCTAAAATTGGACAAATATATGAACACAAAGTTAACAATACACTGAACAATAATATTTAAGTTAAAAGTTTGTCGAGATAGTATAAATAGATCATAGGTTAACAGTTAATAATTTGTTAAACAATGTAACTTAAGACTAAACAATTATTTATACAATACAAGTGGATCATAAATTTATGTAATCGTAAAGAAAATACAACGATTACATACTAAAAATCAAGAGTTACGTTTATTCAATTGTATTAAACGGTGTTCCACTTTCTACTTTAATGAATTCTTCCAAGTTCACGTTAATGAGTTTAAATTTAGTTCCGGTAAAGGCATTTGTGAACATATCAGCATACTGATTGTAACATACGAGTTTACAATAACGACTTTGTCGCAAAACACTCATAAGACTATACGAGTTTTTTTTAAATTATCTTAAATTACATTATGCTTTCGGGTTTTACCTTTAGTACTGTTTACCATTAAAACAAATTTCCTTTTATAATTATTATTTCACTGTTTTAGAAATCAATTAAACATTTGACAGTCTTGCTTATGACAAAAAATCAGATATTGTACCAAAATATTTTAAATTGGTTTTAGAGGGCGATACGACAGTGTTGAGTTGCTCGCATATATATTTAGTAATTATTATTTGAAAGGTTAACTAGCTAGAAAATAATATGTTTTCAGATATAAAACATGTATCGATTTTGTATTAGCTAAGGAAAGGCAGTAATTTCATAAATTAGCCGTATAAAATGATAAAGTTGTATAAAATTTCTTCACTAAACATTAATATACAATTCATTTGAAGACAAAAATAACAATTAAACACACTCGGAATGACAATGGGTCATATTCCATAAATTATCGAGGTTTAGATTTGTTGAAAATATTATTTTAAAAAGTTTCCTTGGTACTCGGTTCTTTGAATCTTTTCTTAAATGAACATGTTAGGTTATAGCCACCTATATGTCATCAGTTATATATTACAAGCAGTTAACGTAATGAAATTGTGGAATAAACGGAAAAAGATAATTTTTTTAAAAGAATATTTTTTTATAAAGGAATAAATTTTTAAAAACGTTTAAAATAAATGACTATTGTCCTTTAAAAAGCACAAGCTTTTTATATATTTACCTTTGTATCGCATTCCTTAAGTTTTAAGTTTTGGCGTCATAGTGCGTTCTAACATTAGTATATTTCTGAACTATTACACGTAGCAAATGGAACCTATGGTTGTAGGTCGCTGGCTGGTGTGGTCACGCAGGCAGGAAAATAAATTGGTCCTCATGAAACATTTTAATGTTTTTTGTGAAAATATAAGTCACATATCATTATTACTGAACTCTGTGCATGCAGTTTGACTATTTTTTTTACATTTTCTTATAATATTCTCAGTCTGAAGCCATACTGAATATATATCGTGTGTTGGAAAGCATAATACACCCATATTTTTTAAGACTGTCAATTTATGAAACCATAGTCTTTCATTTGAAATTAAGCTGTCAACACGAGTTTCAAATTTCATTTTCTTTAACAGCGATCTCGACACGCAACCTGTAATATATTTCACAATTCATTTAACACTATCAAATGAGGACAAATTTTTGACAGAAATTGTGACGATATGATGTAGTTATTTAAATACACTAGCCCTGTCGAAACACCTTGGTCACTGAACATTGTACGACTTGGTTCATAATCATCGTGTCGATAACCTTGTGACGTTTCATTAATGCTAGTCACAGAGGAAACTGTTAATAGTGAAAGCGTAACTAGCGAGGTACCTGTAAAACAGATTTCTACGATAGATGAGTTAATACTTTTCTATGAGCACCTTTTAACTGAATAACATTTGGACTGTCATTGAAACCCTCATCTTTTCATATAATACTAAAAAAAGCCCCAGATGACATATATTTTAATTTTTTAGTCGATTCTGCTTAATTATTATAAGTAATTTTTAAACTTCGTAACCAAACTACTAAAACTAATAAACCGGTCTTACTCTTTGAATGAAAAAAAAATTAAGTATCTTTAAACTAATTTTTGGTTGAAAATGTTTCTTGTTTTGTATTATTTTTTGTTTTTGTTTTTAATCCTCTATTTAATTTTAAACAATGTATTTTCAAATCTTTTATATAATTTTTTCTGTCACCAATAAACTCAAGTATTTCAACTTTCTTATTAGTAGAAAATGCTCGCTTGTAACGAAAATAGTTAAATCGACTCGAATTCAAAATATCACATATATTATTGAAGAGTGAAATGAACTCAACCATAGCGCTGGTAAATTTAAAACTGTGACACATAATTTTGGTGACATCCTTACGCTTGAGCTCAATAGTTGAACTGCAAGCTTCACTTTCATTATTTGATTTTTGAAGTGTATATGTCGTGACGTAAGTTTATTTGCAAAATTGCAATTTTGATCATTTTGTAACTTCAATAACCGGACCAAAAATGCCCACTCTATTCGTTCTCCATTACTATTAAAAACGACTTTCTTTTTTTTAAATACATTGCGAACCAATTTTATAATGTGCACCGCATCTAAGAAAACTATTACATTTTGTCTTGTAATTGTATGCACAAACGTTGTTTTTAAGTTATTGACGTCGTTTAGATTACAGTACAATATATGTTCAACAAACATCAAAGTTGCGAATATATACCAAAGTGTAAATGTCAACGCCAACATCGGAATATTTTTGAAGACAGTTTGTAACTAGATTGGCCCCGCTTTCTCTTAATGAACCCTCCACCAATAAGTAACCAACTGATAATTTCCGATTCTCCGTAAGTCTAACTACCATTAGGATGAACGTTTTGAAGCTGTGCGATCGTCGTTGATCCCATTTCCAAAGTCAACAAAGCCTATGTTCCTTTTTCAGCTGAACAGCTTTTGCTGCTTATTGACATTTCGTTCCTCATAAGACCGCATGATAGATTGTGTAATATAGTTTTCCTTCTCATTTTCAAGGCCTCAAAAGATTCTTTAGTTACACCTGGTTCCGCTTTTATAGTAGCATACCCGAAAACTATATATTTTATTTAATAATTATAGTTGTCTTCAATATTTGTACTTAAGTAGATACATGTTTAATGTACCTATATACTGACCAGCTATGTTTACGGTTAGTAATGAGTACATGAAGACAAGAAATTATTTATCTAATTGTGAATTATTTAAGTACGCAATAATTTAAAAAAAAAATCATAACAACGATTGGATGAATTTTCACATTCACAATTTTTGGACTCTCCATATAATAATCTGTCAATTATATAAAAAGTTGAGAAAATTGTTACAAATTGTTAATTGTTAAGCAAATTTTGTTTATTTTCTTATTTTCATGAAAGAAATCACATACTGTTTATGGTGAAATTCCTAACCTATATAAACGTCATCGTAAAGCATTTAGGATTACTTGTGTGTGTGTGTGTGTGTGTGTATACATTCTTGCATAAAAAACAGGCGGTTTTGTTTTTTTCATATTATTAACAAAATATTATTTATTAAGAGGTTGTAGTAATTGTAATTGTTACTGGCAGGTATAGTGTATTAACGAACGTTCTAAATTCGAAATTTATTCTTTTTAATGAAAATTCTCTTTCACTGACAAAACGTACTTTTTGGCGGTAAATGAAATCCAACTCTTATTCTTTTTCATTCGTTACGTTTTTTATTTTAACGAATAAATTTTAATTAATTTCTGCTGTTTGCTGTATTAGTTCACTTCTGTTTGCTGTTCTCAGTATGGTTGACAAAACGATAAGAGCTAGTAAAATTATTGCGCTGCTTGAAGAAGGCTGTAGCCAATGTTACGTGTCTCAGCAGTATAATGTGAGCCGTGCCACCGTCCAAAGAACCTGGCATCGATATCAAGAAACGAGCTCCGTTAGTAGAAGGCTCGGTTCTGGAAGGAAGCGGTGCACTGAACCACGGGACGACCGCCTCATAGTCAGTCAAGCGCTACGAAATCGTCAAGTTATGTACGTGGATCTCAAACAGAACCTCGAGGACGTCAGAGGTACACGAGTAAGCCTATGGACAGTCAGAAGGATTACTTCAGGCCTTTAATATACGTAGCTATCGCCCAGCTCGGGGCCCTACATTGGTCCGTGAGCATCGAGTTGCCAGATTGAGATTCGCTCAAAATTTTTCGTCATGGACTCAACAAGACTGGAATAGTGTTTTATTCTCCGATGCTCGTATATCGATTACTGGTGAGGATCGACGTCGGCGAGTCTTACGAAGACCTGGAGAACGCTTCGCAGAAGTGTGCTTTGAGGAAATCACCCCTTATGGTGGAGGCTCCGTAATGTTTTGGGCTGGTATTAACTCGGATGACCGTACCGAATTAGTTTATATTGAAAATGGCACACTTAATGTGCAAAGGGACATAACAGAGGTTCTTATTCCTCATGCCCAACCCGCATTAACAGCAGTTGGAGGCGAGTCCATTTTTATGGACGACAACGCTCGCGCCCACCGCTCTAGAGACGTTGATGCGTATATGCAGGAGGCCAGAATTCGTCGGTTAGACTGGCCAGCTAGAAGTCCCGACCTCAATCCGATAGAACACATATGAAATAATCTCAAACGATGCGTCAGAGCCGTAAAACCAGCTCCAGAAAACACTCAGGCCCTTAAAAATATGATCGTCGCTGAATGGGAACGTATTCCTCAGGAAATGATAAAAAACGTCGTCGAAAGCATGCCATGCAGATTAAGCGCATTGATCTTAGGTAGAGGAGGCCATACTCGTTACTAAATTTCCAAATTTGATGTTAAATTAATAAAAAATATTCAAAAATAAACTTTAGCCATTTTTAATGCACCATTATGAAAACGCTCGTCTCTGGACTTTACACCGTTTTTTTTATTTATTCGCATTTTTAATGACTGAAGTAGGTAAAAACGATATCTCAATAATAAATAACAATATTCTCATCATATCGCCATATAAAATGCATCAAATAATAATAAAATAACTCTGATATTGTTATTTCTATAAGTGCCCGTTTTTTGGAAAAGAGTATATATATATATATATATATATATATATATATATATATATATATATATATATATATGCATTGATTCACGTTTATTACTAACTATTTTCGTACAGAAAAAAGAGAAGTACGTACCCACTTTCCCAGAGTTCTTTTTGTTTTTTAGAATTTGGATGTTGTAAATTTCGGCAGTTTCCGCTGACATATTTAATGTATATGCTTCATCCTGAGTAAATAACTTATTTTTCTTTAACTTTGCTATGATGTTAACTAATGACTGGTCTTTCTTTTTTAAACTACAGTTTTGTTTTAAGTGTGTTAATTTCTTTCTATACGCCTGATTGGACAAGTTTCATATGTTTAATTTTCTCTTTAATTTAACTTTTCCTGGGTGTGTAAAATACAGAGCTAAGGTCACTTGTATCGACGTCTATGGCACTCATTGTGCCTATTTCTGAATTTACTGACTGATTATTATCAAAATGGTATTCATTGATTTTCATCTCTTCCAAAACTTTAAAATTAAAAAATACGTTATATAAAGAACGTCGCTTTATCAATTAACCGCATACTATATACTAATACTGAATATTATTTATACATGAGTTAGTTCATTAATAATAGAACCCTTGAAATATATATATATATATATATATATATATATATATATATATATATATGTGTGTGTGTGTGTGTGTGTTTTTTTCTTTAAATAAATATTATTTTTCATTTTAATTGTGTAAATTTGACTTAAATTACTTTAAAGACTTGCTTATTTAGTGCAGGTTTTAAAATTCAACTCATTGTTTCCCTTTTTAAAAAAGTAAGATTTCTGTACTAAAATCGAAACTTAATTTGTTATGAAATTAAATTTGGACTAAGTTCTACTTTCTATTACTTGCACTGAACTAATTTTAATAGCAACTTTTTCAAGATCACATACCTTAAGTTTAATATTTTAGTTTTATAATACTCTTTATTTATAAAAAATCTGTCATAGTAACAATATTATATAAATATATTCATGTTCGAAACTATATTTTACTGAAAAATAATACATACATTCAGGCGCGGTCCATAGACTTGCATCTAAATAATGCTCTGTTTGCCTATAGTAAAAATATATTAAATAAAAACACATATTAAGATAAAGATAAAACAATATATTCTGAAGAGGTATCTACATAATAGGGTTCCTAGATAATAAACTCTAATCTCTTCTTACTACCGGTTTTGCAAATCTTGTGATCACTTTATCGATGTCAATGGGAATATGCCTATGGATGGGCATAAGGGCAAGACCGAGGAGGCGGTTTTCAGACATAGTTGATCTTAAGTATGTTTTAAGGCGCCGTAACGACGAGAATGACCTTTCTGCAGAAGTCACCGGAAGTGTCGAAGGATTAGTATCGATTCATGTATTATGGAAAATACATCCTTATCGCACCTTGACAATATATCCAAAGCTGTTATGGGAAAGTCTTTTTGCCGTTCCTTTTCTTGGACCCATTTCTCTCGCCACAGCAACAATTCACTTTTCAATAGAAGAGAAGCAGCGCCCTTATCATCAAAAGAATCCAATCCGAAGTGGTCGAGGAGGGAATGTATACTTTTGTCATATTCACCAGAAGAATTTTAACAATATTTTCTGGAATGAAAACTGACAGCTGAAAGACGTTCAAGATTTGAGCTTAGAATCTTTCTCGCAAATCTGTGAGAAGAAAGTCTAGTAAGTGTGCGTGGAGTGAAATTCTGTTGTATTCCTCGGGTGAATTTATTTTACGGTTGGCGCGATAAATCTGGCTTCCACCATGGCGAGGAATATTCAGCTTGATATCCAGTTGATCGGCTAGATTTTCTACACGCTACCAGACATCCTTAAAACTAGCGTCTATATTTTCTCGACGACTGGCAACAATAAGAATTGTGTTATTTACTAGCATAGCACTGTCATTAAGATCAAGCGCCGCCTTCTGTAGTAATTTACTCAGAGACTGCGTTAGAGACAGTACATCACTTAGATACAATACTGATACAACAAATTGTGTGTTGCATGGAGTTGTTACCAAGGAAGCAACCTTGCCAGCTGTGCTTGGGTCTCACGCCACTGTGAAATCTTGTCTAGAATTTCCACAATTTTTCTAGTTCAACAGAAAATTGAAGAACATATTCATGCCGCTTTACCCACCGGGTTTCACAAAGCGATGTAAACGCACATCCTAAGGTGATGACGACAGTTTTTCGTTTCAGATGGGATTTAATGAAAGCAATCACATCTTTCATAACTGCAACAGCGTCTCAGATAACCAGCACTTTAGAACTATGTGAAATAGAGTTATTCAACTTGTGGCTATAGCATGGTGGCTTAACAGCGTTTTTCCTATCCCAACACACTATTCTAGTGGAAGTTTCAGTCTCTTTTTCAGCTGGAATAGGACAATTTGGCCAATGGCCTTGCTAGTCAAAGACAACTCCCTAAGTGTAGAGATTCCGTCCAACTTCTCTTGAGTAGTCAGTAGTTTTCTGGTTTCTCTTCAATTTTCTTCATGGGATTCGTAATAATTTTCATGCGTGAGCTAGTTCCTCAAATGCATCTACAAAACTGACGAAGTCTTCACGAATATTACTTTCATGCACGTATCGTTAGATAAGGCTCAACTGGGACTGGTGAGATACATCAGTTGTTTCCTCAAAAAGTACTGAATAGAATCGTAATGACCGCACGTTATTCAATATTTGCTCAAAAATTTCTTTCCCGCAGCATACAATAAGGGTATTTTTTGTTGTTTTGCTTATATATGTAGCATTAGAGGAATGTGAATGTATATGTTTCTCTAGTTTTTTATCGCCAGTAGGTACTTGAAACTTTAAAAGCTCTCTGAAATTCCCTTTGTTCACAATCACGTCGGATTCCTTAGAAACATCAATGTTATGAAGCGTCAGTCCATCATCTCTGTACCCATGGAATGCTAAATTTTGTTGTCCGAAGAAAATAATAGTTTTAACTAGGACGAAATCGTTCCCTGTTTCCTTCCAAGACGCTATCGATATACATGGTTGGTTACTTCCAAGTTAGGTTGATTAAAAGTTTGAAGGAATGCTGTCGCCTGTCCTGCAGCTCGTTTATGATATATATTATTGCCATGTATTTCTAAATCCCCATTCTGGCCTGCAATATACTTAAAGATTATCAACGGTTTTGTCACAAGTTTTTGTAAAGGCACAGTATTTTGACCTCCACCAACAGCACCAGTTGCGGAAAAAGGGCAGTATTTATAAAATAAACCTTATTCAGCATGTGAAAATACCAGGCAGGGATATTTACTGAGATACTTATGCCCAAAATATCGCTTCACCTCCTTACCCTTGATCAAGTGCGAGGAATATGGAAACTTGTAGTCATCTTTTGGCTGCCAAAGGTTCGATAGGAGTTGATATTTTGTGTAATCATAAGCATGCTTAAATTAAAAAAAATCCAATACCATACGGATATTGGACGTATTACACAGTATAGACTCTCTCTTATTCACAGGTTAAAAAAGCGATTGAATACCACGGAATCCCGAGGTTCGCTTTTTTATGACCCCGGCCGCTAATTTGCCTATCAACAAAGAAAATTAACGCTTCTACGAGTATATGAACCGCGAAAAGAAACGGACGGCGCAGTGACTGAAATCCGAGTTTCACAGACAGTCATTTCCACTGTAAGTGATGAATAAAATCTCCTGTAGCGCACGGTTCCTAAAAACATTGTATTTTTCTTTACTTGAATACTTTTGAATCTTTAACATACTCCATAAAAATGTTTCACATGTTTTTGTTTAAATAACCAAATACAATATTTTGACTGCAAGTTTTTCAATAAAGTAACTGTAAATCAACATCGACATTTCTGGTTACATTCTTAAAAAGAAATATTTTATATTTTTAATTAAAAATTATCAAACTTTTCACAAGCCGGACTTTCGATGAAATTTCTATTTTTATTCCTCTACATCGGGATAGTTATGACCAATTATTAGATGATATTATTAATTTTGTACAAAATTCTAAGTTTTTATTTTCCTTGTTTTTTTTTAAAAACTAAGAAATCGCTGGACCATTTTCGCTCATGCTGTGATCATTTTTTAGTTACAACATTCTTACAGAATTAATTGAACAATGAACAATTGAATAAATCAAAGATTTAAGTCACTTTTTAGTTACCTACTGTAATATAAAACACTTGTACTAAGCCAAATTCAAAAGCAATATTTATTTTCATTAAGAATTAACATAAATATTATTCATTATACACACTGAGACAAACAATTCTGGAATCTATTAAATATTAATTGGTTCAAATAAATATTTAATCAAATAGTCGCAATTAAATATTCATAAGATTTCCGAAAATATTTATTTCATTTATTCATTGGAATCAAATAAATTTATAGTTGCATCAAAGTAATTTGTAAGAATTACAAGGAAATCTTCTTTACAAATGAAATAATATATAATGAAGAATATTAATTAATTTTTTTAATCAATAGATTGAACACTTCCTTTCATAAATTATTCAATTAAATTTGAAACTTTATTTGTTTGTTTTGAAGAAATTTTCATTTAATTATAATAAATCTCAAATAATGTCGATTATAAAATATATTGAATGAATTACATATTTTTTTCATTTTCATAAATTAATTTCTTACACTGAGAAAAATTATTTGCAATTGCAATGAATCAAGAAAATATATATTTAATTTAAATATATGTTTGATCGAAATATTCATACAATTACGCTCAGTGAAAATAATGCCTAAATTAAACAATTAATTATTTGTTTTCAATATATTTTAATTTTAAGCGAAGGAAAAAAACAAATGAGGGCAAAGAAATTCATTATTATTGGCGGCATTGTTTATCAATAAGGAAGTAGCCAGCTGTAAGAAGCGTCTTTATTCCCCCCCCCCCCGCATGGTTTAAATGAACAGCGCTCGGTTGATTGTTTTGTAGCATGCTCACGATCAGTCCATTCCCGCGCTCAGCCCCTCTCCTAACAAAATTTCTACGTTGTTGTTCATCCGACAATCAATTAAATATTATGTGAAATGATAGATTAAAATGTAATAGAATATTCTCTGGATACAAAAAAAAATTCGTTAATCCAATAAATTGAGTTATACAGTCAATTAAACATTATTAAAATGTAAATTCAATAAAATTATTTCATTGGTTTAATAATTTAAAAACAAAATGTTCTCTGAATTCAAGAAAAATATTGATTTGATAAAGTTTCCGTACGAACTGAGTAAAATATTATTTGAAACAATTAATTACTTTGCGAAAGAATATTTCTTGAATTCAAGAAAAGAGTTCTAATCCTCAAATTAATATTTGTTTGTTTCTACATTCAAATAATTGATTTAAAGTTTTTGGGCCTCAATAATACACATTTTGTTGTTCCCAGAAATCTTTTCTCTCACTACACTTACCTTGACTGAGCGAAGTGATGAAACAGATAATACTGTGTGGCGTTGTGTTCAATGTGAGTAGTCACTTTTATTTATACGTTAGAAAGTAATGGGATATGCCAATAAGGGATTGCCTGTTGGCGCGAAACAAAACAATAGATGGACGGACTAGTCGCGACTCGACTCATTGAAAAGCGCGGACGCGCGGGGGGAGCGAAGAGTGCGTTCTTCCCTCCACTCGCTGCGCTGGGCAGCGTAATTCAGAAAGATTTTTACTTTTTTTCCGGATATTCACTATTTTTTTCCGGATATATTAGCACCTATTCTACATGAGAGCCCTTTGTGGAACTAAATTTTAGCACCAATTCTTAATATTTCACACTCTTAAATGATTATCTAAGAGGCCCCCTTTACCCTTTTAATATAAATCTACACTTTCCGTGTTATCCAATAGGTTTTGCCAGAAATAGTTTCCTAAGAGCCCAGTTTATACTATTCATTTTGATAAATTTCATATCAAATATAAAGACTCATTTTATATATAAAAAAAATTCGCAGTATATAGAAAAGAATCTTCATTAAAATAGATTCAAATATGTTTATTACAGATAATTCCCGAGTAATTTCTCTACGCATTTCGGTCCCAAACATTTCAATATAGTTCTAAGGACATTTTGAAGTAGTTTCTCAATAATAAAATTATATCTCATAAGCAAAAGAGAGGATAAAGTATCCTTTATCACCTGTGTTATAAATGTAATACATTATTGCCAAGAACGCTACAAGCACTAAAAATGGAATGAAAGCTCTTATGACTTTGGTGATAATATATAATAATGACAATTCTCAAATTGTCTCCAAAATCATAATTACTATAATTTCCAGCAGTTTTGCGCTGTTGTCTTAATTATATGTATCAGTTTTATTGTAAACTTCAAAATATGCTTCAAAAGTCATAAAAATTAATCTTGTAAATTTTGTGTTCAAAAAATTTATATTAATTTTTAAAGAAAGCTTACCTTTTTCAAGAACCACTGATTCCGTTAAACTTTAAAGATAAGAATTCCCAATGGTAAGAATTATTTTTATGTTAAAATCAATCTACTAAAAATTAACTTATAACCTTACCCCCACATTTTCCAAAAATAATCACTTCTCCATCCATTAACTACAACGCCAATTGCTGTCATTTTGGATCCTGTACGATGTTGAAGCTCATAAGAAACGCTATTCGGTCATGCAAAATTTAAAAAATAAAATAAATTCGATTTATTTGGTTTGTACCAAATAAATCAAATTTATCCAATTCAGCATTAACAATTATTAGGTATAATTGATAAACAAATAAAACTAAAATCATTTTGATCAACGCGAACCATAACTTATTTTAAGAATCTGGTACCACTTTGAAACCTAGAAAATTTGGTGTTATATTTATTTAATTCCTCATTTTTTTTCAAACTTTACTCCTTCACCTTTATTTAAATTTTCGAAATTATAACCTTGTATGTGCTAAATTCAAATAGTAAACATTACAACTTCATGGAATTTTAATTTAATTTTCTTAATAAAAACTAAGGTCTAAATGAAAAAGAAGTTTTTAATATATAAAACACGTTTATTTATTAAAATAATAAATGAATGTTTATATTTATGTACAATATGAATAAGCAATGTTTAAAAATCATGTGAAATGTTATGTACATTATCAGACATTATTTAGGGGAGGATCCAACAAGAATTGTAATATCTCAAGTATTTGCATAAAACTCCTTTCTTAATATAGTTCGGCATAGATAATTATCAGTCACTAAGAGTCAAATTTATTAAGATTTTTTTTATTTAGACTTTTTGCTATTAGATTACACTATATTATAAAATTGTTATTTTATTTATTTTTACATTTATAGCTATGTTCACTCATTAGGTCATATATATACCTATCATTTCATTAAAATAGATGCATTCTTATTTATCAGAACCATTGCGCATTTGAGAAAAGTAAATACGATGTTGTTTGTACATTATGCTAATGTAGGTATGTCCAAAATTAATAGAGCACATGAAAAGTTTGTTAAATAAAATAGTAATGAAATTCACGAACCGTAAACATATAGTCATCTCATATGGTATCAGTGTATTGCTTACTCATATTTTTACTTACATTTTAACTAAGTACAACAGAAGATATATGTTGCGTATAAAGGAAAGTTTTCAATATCTAAAATAGCACTGTTTTGTATAGACACTGCTGGAGTTGGTACACAACAAACAAAAAATATTAAATATTTTCAATTCACAATTAAATGAAACTACGTGATGTAGTATTATTTCTACTATCTTTAATTTCTTTACCACGACCTAGGTTTCGTTGTATTACAACATCTTCAGGTGGGATATTAGCAAAGATTGCTAATATCCCACCGAATCCCACAGAATCTTTGCTAATATCCCACAGAATCTTTGCTAATATCCCACCTGAAGATGTTGTAATACAACGAAACCTAGGTCGTGGTAAAGAAATTAAAGATAGTAGAAATAATACTACATCACGTAGTTTCATTTAATTGTGAATAATGAATTTCTACAAAATTAACGCCAAATATATTCAATATTAAATATTTTGTCAAGTGTTTGCGTTGCATATTCCCACCAGAACACTCGACAAGCATGTATACATACCGTGGTACCACCTAATATTTTATAGCAGGTATGTGCACCTAGTATTTTTACATACTCTTAAAAGGAGTCACACCTAGTACAAAAAAGTATTGATATTGCACACCTCTATTTCGTATAATTCCGTGAACATACTGCTTCTATCTTGTTTAATGTCCTGAAGTTTCCCTCATTCATAATTTCTTACGTTTATAGGCCACTAATAAAACAGTATTTAGAAATGTGTTATACCGTCTATATCTATGTGTCAACGACAGAGACAATATCCACAAATCAACCATAAACACAAATATCCACTTCAATATTATATATATATTTATAGATAAATATACAAACTTTCACATAAATTTTCACTATTCCTAATATGTGACACTGAATTTATATATTAAATATTACTTGGTGTCAAGCTACAAGATATTTCTTAGGTATTAATCTTACACATTAATAAAAAATGAACTTTTTATAAGATTTATTGTTATAATAAAAAACAATACCATTTCACAACAACAATTTATTAATAATATATTATGATTTAGACTTTTACAACTTCATAATCATCAGCTCGTATGAAATATATCAGTACTTTCATTTCTCTCACAATGAAAACATAAGAATGTACAAACGACAATAATATTACTAAATGCATCCGATACCGCGTCGGTACACATGGACAATAAATACAACGTACATTACATCACAATTACAAAAAAATTATCAAGTTTTCCTAAATCGCCCCTCACCAAACAGGAATAGACATATCCTGTCAGCCAAATAGGCAAACACCATGTCACCAATAAGAACTTGGACAAGAATCAACCGAAACTGAAACAAAAGAAATAAATATTAAATCTTCATTTTAGCAAAAAAGTTTTGAAATATACTAGATATGCACCCCCTTATTTAAAAGAAAAATTCTTTTTCATGCACTTTCATTCTAATTTGAAACTAATTTATAATTTTTTATGAAAAGGTATTTAAGAATTTTTTAAATACATGATTTCCTTTAATAAACCGATAAAAGACCTAAGTAGCCCTGATATTAGCTCTGTATAATAAACACCTTATGACTACTCTTCGAGAGATTATGCCTCGTACTAGTAATGACTAAACTCTCAGATAACCTTTAAAATATATAATGTCAAAATTTGCGACATGTTTAACAAAAATTTAAAGAAATTAAATTTTTTACGGACAACTTAGATCGTAGGGAGCTAAACTAATATTTTGGTTTTTTATACTAATCAAATGTATATTTTATCCTCTTCTTTGACTTAAAATTTCACTAACTTTAAACTGTATATGAATATGTAGTTTAAATGAGTATCTATACATGGTCACCGTGGAGATGAAATAGCAAGAAACTACCAGCAACCCATACATCATACATCATATAGGTACCTGAGAAACTGGAGAAGTACAACATAAGGTTATCTTTAATCGCAAGCATTCTTACAAAGAATTTATATCAGAGTCCGTTTGAATTTATTCCTTTCCTGATGTACATCATCCTTAATTTTTTCATAGAAGGGTATAAAATGCCCCATGAACTATCACCTACTAACTTCGTTTAATTTAAATTGTTGTAAGGAAATTTTATTTTTAATTCTAGTATTGAAACAATGCTTGTCATAATTTTTTTAAAAGAAAGATATATTTTTATGAGCATATGTAATATTCTCATGAATGTAAAAAGGGACGGTCAAAATATTGATTGTTCTCCTACACCCAAAATCAATATTCTATCTATCTGTTAACATAGATAGCTATCTAAGATAGTTAAATAACTTAGTATCTATCTTTAGTTTGCTTCCCAAAAGTGTTTTGATGTTTTAATTGTCTTATTGATAGTCGTAGATAGCTTTCTATCCATACTCTCCCATGTCAAGCAATGCTTTCTGTTAATGCTTATGGAAAATTCGCCATTATATATATACAAAAATATATACATACCAAATAAATAAATAATAACTAAACAGAACCATTTTAGTTATACAAGATTAGATGTAATTATTTATGATTAGATGTTTTGTGAATTTTTGTTCATCAAAATCAAGCATAATATAAGCAAAAGCAATTAAAGTGTGTATTTATGAAACAGAATCAGTCTCTTCTTTCCATTCTGATAAATCAGTTAAATTGGAAAACAAGTATTATATAGCGTTTAGTATTGAAAAAAGTAATAAATTATAATAATTATTTATTAATATTAATATTATTATTATTAATATTATATTACAGTAACTCTGTTGAATTATTATAATTGGACTTCCAAAATTATGGATATATCAATTATGTAACTAGTAACAAATTTATAGATTTAATTTACATAATTGAGTAACTGACTTACATCATTAAAAAAAATACTTGTATATTTAGTATTTGTAGCATTAAGTTGCAAATCAATAAAAGTCATTATTGGGATATATTTGTCATTTTATTAAACAAGTAATATTTATAAAGTGAACAAAAACAAATCATAGGCAAAAAACAAATGAAATATTACAATTCCTACTTTTTTGCGCCTAAAAATGTAATTACATAAATGATAAGGCATTCTATTGCAAAGAACTTCTCACTTTGTTGCAAAAATAGCCCGCGGAAGAAACGCTTGCTCAGTTTCAAAACATGTAAGCGGTATAAGCAATAAATAATTTTACACAACTTTTAGGTAGGCTTCCAGTCCGCCACCAGCAGCACTATCATAAATGCACATTTCAACTCTAATATAGAACCTAGATCTATGTTTTCTCTATATTTATATTTGTTTCCTGTTGTAACTTTGTATATCTCTTTTTCCAACTGTGGTGCTATCGTTAACTCCTCGTCCCCATCATCACTGCTTGTGGCTACATCTTCCTTTTGGACTTTTTAGACATTGTCCTGAACTCTCTTATGTTTGCTTAAATTTTAGCCTCTCGAATAAGTGTACAATAAATGTTCTGATTGCATCTGACAACGATTTTTCGAATGTTTCCATCAGCTGATGTCATGGAAAAATTTATATTGTTTATTTCAAATTTAGTTTAAGAAATCGGCTTACCATATCTAACAAACTGTAAAACAAGACGGAGTACCATTTCATTTTACAGTCTAATATCAGACCCAAGTTTTTACCATATTTTTCCAAAGTGTAATTTCCTAATATGTCATTTTTCAAGGACGATTTATGGGAAGATTTAACCTCTCGTTACTTTTTTAATAATATCTTTATATAAAAAGTCTGGCTCTGGAAATCTAGATTCATTCAATTCGGGTTTAGATCGCCAACCTGAAGTTTTCTGGCTTTTATACAATACATCAATCAGTATTCCAAGTAGTTGTATTCCAAGGACATAACACAGTTGATGGTAACTGTAAAAATTCTTACCCATTTTAATTTACACTGGCTCCATCTGTAGTGAAAGAAATTATGTCATCGAGATTGAGGTTAAACATACTCCAACAATTGAGTATCTACATCAGCTGTCATAGAACCTTTTATCCTCAATAAACCTAAATTTTCGCACTTGCTTTGGTCTAAGTGAATGTTTATATTTATATATCTTCTTTTTTGGGGTGGAGGTCCATTAGTCAAATGTATCTGCAGTGAATTTTTGATTTTAGATTTTAATTTTGTTAAATTATTTTATTAATTTGTTTTTTTTTATCACCCTGTTCTAAAACTATCTTTTATATAGTTATAGGAGATTTGGTAAATCATGATCTAACAGTCTGGCTGTTAGATCATCAAAAGTACAAAATTTGTGAAATGCAATTCCATCTAGTGCTGCCATTCTAGTCATGCGAGCCTCCATAGATAACTAGAATAGTAATCTGTAAGTTTAGTTTTCTTTGTTGAAGATTCATTCTTAATGTTTCCGACTTGATCCTAAGCGTTTTTAGTAGTAGTTAGAAGTACAGATTTTTGTGAACTCATGTGCTGGCATTTCACCGATATCATTAGAATGCATACCAATATGGGCATGTAAAGCTACAATTGAACCACCATGAGTTTTTAATACTTTTTTGCAATGTTTGCATTGGACACTTTGTCCATTACCTTCTCTCTAGAAATGTTCTCTAATCGAAGATTGTATGCATTTGTTTAAGTGCTACTTATATATGGTTTTCTTTGTTGATGACCTAAAAAAATATTAAACAAAAATTAAATTTATTGAAAGCTTTAAAAATATTACACACAGGATTAAATATTAAATTCAATTTAATATAATAAGTAATTAATAAAACAATAGTTTCTTTTATCAAAATCGACCTTATGATATTACAACATTTACCTTCTCAAACTTATTAATTCAAAGGTGTAAAAAAAGTGTTCTCTATTTCACTTTATTTTATCACTACACTCAAGCAAATGTAACTTCTATAGGTATAAATTTAATAATTTATTTGGTTGGTTCTTATGAAATTGCTGTATAAATTAGTTAGTAGATAAATAAAAAACATTTAAATACTCACATGATAGTGTCATATGCATATATAATTTATGATCCAAACAAAAAGAGGAACATGCAGTCCATTGATTTACAATTTATTTATAATTTCGCGATAATGACCATTTACTTCACAATAACTCCATAATTACAAATCACAACACACACTAAAAGAAAATCTTTAATTGGTCTAGAGCAAAATTGAATCAATGTGAACTGGATGATTAACGATCGAGCAATGAATAAAACATCCTTTTCATTTTTAAAGTAGCACTCACAGATTTCCCAAAAAGGGACTTATTTGCACTGCATCTCAATTTGTGGGAATTCCCTTAAATTCAAAATAAAAATTCACTTAATAGTGAAATCTATTCTTTATTTGAAAGGGATAATTCTCTCTCAATGTTCTTTGTGTAAAACATGAACTATTCGAGTCTATAATAAATCACGGGGAATTACCCATGTAACTAGTTAGTTTTCGATTTTCCCAGATGTTACATTACAACCAAGATTAGTATGTAAATTTTTTACATTTTTAAACATGTAATGAAATGTAAATAGATATATTAGTTTTATTGCTTAAGTTAAGATACACAATTCCGTAATTATTTAATTTTTCCTTTGAGCTACGGATTTATAAAATGTTCACAGTCAGTCCGTAATTGCGTAATTACAGAATGGGAGCCCTGCATTAATAATACAAAACATTATTGGGAAGCAACATTTGGCATTTCTATGTAACATTGGATAACTAGTGAGTGATTTGACCTTTCATTGGTAGAGCGCGGAGACAGTAATTCCTATCTGTTGATATGTTATTGATATGCAAAACTGAAAAACGTCACAATTTCTAGCTCTAATAACACAAAAGTACAGATAGATAAAATATTGATTTTTGTGCATTAAAGATTCACAACATCGCATTTTTTAATAATCATTTGATTAATTCAACAGTGTCATCAGAAAGGTTATCTATACCAGTTATTTGACCATCAAACTCGGAAAATGATTGCACGGATTTATCTTCATATAATTCACCAGCATGCATTATTAAATGATTGGTGTAAATATCTAATTAAGTTCTAGTTTTATATATTCTTGTTCATTTTCTTAGATTTATCTGAAAATCTCTTTACATATTTGCCCATTTATGGCGTTAATTCTTTCTAAAAATAAGGACTGGTCACTCAACCGGGTTCAAATGTAATGCAATAATGGCATAGTGTTTTTGTCTGCAAATGGTATTTTATGTCTTTGCAACCAGACTACCATTCCCACTTTACTTGATTTAATGTTGGACTGTTGTCACATCTTGTTTTAATAAAACAAATCAATATTTGATTATCTATTTACTGTAATTGTTAAAATTCCTCAAACCATAGTAGTCACCTGTCTTTTGATATGATTTAAACATTAACATATTGTAGTGCAAATGATTTTACAAAAAAAATTACCCTAGTTAGACAGAAAAATTATTTTTGTTAAATTATTACCAAATATGGTTACGATAAAAATTGAAGTCAAGGAATAAAAATACTATTTCCTCTTTTGACATTTTTTACTTTGAATGGTGGTTACATATTGCCCAATCATGAAGTGTGAATTCTGTTATTGATTGTCCCACATCTCCTGTGCTTTTAGACCATTCTGGTAGACGCTTTAATTCCTTCCTACTCGATTGTAATGAAATTATCATTCACAGTGGACTCAAAATAAATAGCACATTTCTATCTATTGATGTTTGTGCTACGAGTCCCTCTGCGTTTTCGTCAACGTTACTATTAAGTTATATAAAGTCATATAAAGACTTTATATTAGTCAACATAATTGACTTACTTAACCTGCTATTCATAATCTAATCATTCAATTTGAGTATTGTTTGTAATGTGAAAGATACAACTCATCAAAAAAATTGTATTGCTCACAATAATGATGAATCACAGTTGGATGATAATCCATTACAAGTCAATCAATTGCATGTCATTTCACGCACCAAAAAGTACAAAATATTTTTATCTATACTCAAAACAAACTTATTGCTTCAAATTTTCATGTTATAACATTTTCAATGTTATCAAAATACTCTAATTAAAATGTATATATGGCAATTATTTCCATAAAATCTTTATATCTATATTACCTTCCATAACTCGCCTTTCCAACCTATCATATGTCGTCTATTCCCTTCCTCACATGCATTTCATAACATAATCTGTCTCACTCATCACCCTATTGTCATCGCAGCATTATAATAAAATAATATTTAAAACAAAGTACTCACATCGGTGGGAAAGTCAACTATTTCAAATTGACTGGAAAGTTCAGGTACAGCTCCAACCGCGAGTAGCAAAACAGCTCCTCCAGACAACAATATACTATACAAAAGAGGTTTGTTCTCTGAAAGACTTTTCATGAATGGTTCACCCTGAAATAAAAAAAGAAGAAATCAAGAAGAATCCTCAGAATGACTCCTTTTTTGACTAATTAGTTTTATTTATATATATCTAATACCACACAATCTTGTCTTAGGACTATTAATGCCAGCAGCTGAACCCAAGTATGCCACCGGATGTAAGGTATTCTAGTTATTACAAATGCCTGTTTCGACCTTCCTAAGATTTTCGGGTCATTTTGACACAAATAGCAAAAATCATTATATCGAAAATAATTTCACTGCCTTTGTCACAATTATTAATTTCTCTATGAATACACATTGGCAAGATGAAAATTATATTATGAAATCTTATATTTTTATCTGGATGTAAAGTTGTTTTATTTGGATGTAAAGTTGTTTTAGTTGTTCTAGTTGGGTTCTCAAACATACCTGAGTACGGTCTTCCATATTTTTTTTCCTCAGAATAATAATAATAGTTACATCAATACCATTATTCTACCAAAGAAGTTAAATATAATTATTCTAAAAAAATGTCTTCCTGACAATGTTTATAATCATAACATAGCCTAACAATAAAACAATTTTATTTATCTACTTCAATATATCTAATTGATACATATGGCGAATTTATTGCTACGAGAGTAATCTCTTACAGCCAACCATAATACCAGCCCACCCCCGTTCGACAAACGGTTGTGAACGGGAAAAATTATTAGTGAAAATGAAATATTAAAAAATTATCAACTATGAAGTCAGTTCTGAGGAAAATATTATTGGTGAAACTGATGATGAGAAGAAAACGTTCCCAGTGGTGTTTGACCAACGGATACAAGTAGTGATGAGGGACGTAATGATATTAAAATTGTTGAACTTCTGTGATTAATAAAAATGGTGATAGTATATGACTTGTCAGAAATGGGTTAAAAAAAAGGTGAACTCTGCTAGAAAAAAGAGGTCATTCATGTGACATAAATATCACTCCTCCATTCATGCGCCATAAATATCAAGTTTTCCACCTGCTATCATGAGATATGCCTGCCAATGCAATGAATACTTCTTTGTTTTACTATTCCAGTAAATATGCTTGTAAATTCAACTAAATATACAAATATTATTTGAAGAAACACATTTTTATCTAACAAATTTATACAAAATACGAATTAAATATTACTAAACAACACTCATATGCATCTCATCCTACCACTGGTACTGACTTATACCAAAAATTGTGTCAAAAAACTGACATGAAATGCTTGCATAGATACATGTTATAAGTAAACATATTGTATTAGTCACCACCTTATCATACTAAGTATAAAAGCTGCATATTTCAAATATTTGGCTGCCATTACTTCCATTGCATTGTGCTTTTATTATTCTATGAATGATGCATTTCATAGCTCTACTTGCTTCTATGTTTAAATATACCCCCATTATATATTGTTTAAATATGCTATACATTCTGTATCTAAATGTTTTTTTATGTTTATATGTTTCTTTAGATAATTTTGTTTATCCCTTTGTAAGCTATTAAATTTCCATATAAATTTCAAACGTAATTTCAGCATATTTTTATTTGCAGTCGTAAAATAAAATTATTGGTTGGAAAGATACATTAAACTATTTCACAAAGGGTTATCTTAGCTTCCCACCCATACATTGTACCTTGTGTGCCAACTTATGTCTGAAACATATACCAGGGAAATGGCTTTAAGGGACATCAGCAGCTAAATGACAAAGAAAATTTCATAAATCTGAATTATGTAATTAATTAAAAGTTCATTTTGCACCAAATAACAGATGATATTCAAGTGTTGTCTACTGTGTTTTTAGATTATCAACATTCTGAAAATAAAATTTATTGTCAAATACCTTATAATTAATGGCGAATGTTGATATTTGAAGTGCCATCGATATGATATAAACAGTGCTGTTAAGTAAATCGGGCACAAATTCTATTTCTTCATCATCACTCAAGTCCATTGCCAGCTTTGGTGACTTATCCCTTAAAAAAATTTTAAATAACATAAATTTCTTAAGAAAATTCTCTTTAAAAATGTATTTTCTTTTCAATGGGAAAATTACTTTCCAGTTCAGTAACGTGGTTATTTTGGGAAGTAATAAATTTATCTAAAGAGTAAGATATTTGTTAGAAAAAATGTCTAAATTATACCATCACCTTACACATTATGCAAAAATCTTGTATAAATACTTACTGCTTTCATATATTTTTTTTATTTAATATACCATTTCAGAAATTCTTAGTTATAAGAGCAGTAGCCGCCAACAATATGAAACCATGTGGCAAACGCGCCAATAGAATTTAGAATTTAAATTATGAATTTATCGCACAACAGAACACAGTCCCAATTGCATTGCAATATAGGGCACATTACATTATATACATTATACACACAATATATACACATAACTCATATATCATATATGTTACATACACATATATCGACAGTAACAAAACAGATGACTACCTCTCAACTTTGTGCTGTGAATGAGGAACCTAGCGAGATCACTGGTGTTGTATTAACACAAATATGTAATATGACTGATGCCCCATCATCTAAACAACATTGATGAAAACAAAGAGAAGTTATGAAAAATATCTAACACATCTGTAAATTTTTTCTAACGTCATCAAATACAATAACAAATTAATAATTTTGAAAATTAATGCTATTAATACACACTATATTTCAAAAGAAGACACTCGATATTCAAAGCCGAATTAGAGGTTTACCACATCATATTTTGATGTAGAATGCTTAACTCTTGTATCCACTTAAAATAGTGTGGAAATCACAAAAATGGGGTGAGACATAAGAAAATTGTATTCACTGTAATAGTCTTATATTATACTTAGGAACCCATAGAAGTTGGCTAACTATACCAAATTAACAACACCTACCTGTATATCTAAAAATTCTTATTACACAATTATTTATTTCTCTACAAATTGTCTTAAATTTGCCTAGCTTAAATTTGGATACCCTTAAACATTTTCGTACAATTTGATCAGAATACCTGATTCATTAAAAAAATTGAAATGACAATATGTGTAAAAAGATACACAAACAGTAAAATTTTGTACATTCTATCATTAAGTCTTTAAAACTTGCATCAGTAAAATTTTGTACATTCTATCATTAAGTCTTTAAAACTTGCATCTGTGTGAGAGATCGATAGACAGACAGATGAATAAGGATGAAAAGACCAGATAAGGGGAGAAAACAATTCCTTTAGATAAGAATTCTAAAAATTACAACACTGAAAACCCATTATTATTTCCCTACACATGTGAATTCGTCATAATTTCCTTAACATGAAAAGTGTGTAGTAGTTCGAGGACACTCTTTTATATTTACTAGCATTTTACTAAACGACAATATAATAAACCTTTAACTAAACTGAACACAACTTACCCTAATACTGTAAACCAAGCTTTGCAAAGAGTTACTAGAACTGATTGTGATTAATACATATCGGAGAAAAATACCAAACATTGCCACAATATAAAAAAGCATATAAATAGCACATGAGAAAAACATTGAACGTAATCAATTTCTTCTATAAATGAAAACTAAAATTTCATCACTGATGATAGAAGAAATTGCAATATAATATTGTCATACATGACTTGAGTAACTAAAGAACACTGAAGTGCCAAATTTAAATAACTTGTTAGACACATATTTTTTTTATTTACATAATTATACCATAATCTATACGGCAAAAGACTTGCACGGCATGTATCCTATGACTCATCCATATTCATAATGTTATGTAATGATTACAATAGATCTTGTGGAGCCTGATGAAGGTAGATTAATGTCCATAAGGTGGCAATGGAGTTTGTTGTGGTGATTAAAAAGCCTGGTTTTATATTTGGCAGTTAGTACTTTCATTTCTTCTTTTATTGTGGCTATACCTAGTTCATGATTAAGTCTGTTATTATACCAAAGGGCGACATCAATAATGCATATGTCTTGGACTGAAATCTTTGGAGAATTAGCAGCTATACCCCAGAATTGTATTCCATAGGTAAATATTGGATTCAGTAAAGCTTAATAAATTAGCGGTTTATTTTCAATTGATAACTAAGATTTTCTGTTTATTAACCAGTATAATTTTTAACCCAGTAAATTGTTGGCCCAGTGCTAGACGTTTTGTAAATATATGCTTCTTAAATGTTAGCTTCTAATCTAGGTACATTCCCAAATACTTTGCTTCATCTGCCTGTGGAATTCTGAGTTTCGCCATTCTGAACCAGTTTAAAATGTTATCAAGATTAATCTGTAGTTTCCAAGAAACTTCATATAGGTTTTGTATAAGCAGCGAATGTTCCTAAGACAACACACATTTGTCATATAAAAATTATTATACTACACATTTTTTTGTATGTCATGGCATTCAATTAGATACTCTGGTAAAATTTAATTACAATCCGTCTCAAACTAAAGATATTGATGCTGTGATAAACAGATAAGCAGAATACAGTCAGACATGATGAAAGTATAAGGATCCTATTTTTCCCATTCGGCTACACAAACCTAAATATGAACATTTTAAATTTAAGAATTAAAATCAACTTCAACAAAAAAATATTAAATCACCAGATGGAATCTAACTGAACCGAAAACTAAGAAAGTTTTTAAAGAACTGTAAAAAAGTATATCTACTTCGCAACTTTCATAACAATGAAAAACAACATATGAATACCTTATTCTATAGTGTTTCTCTCAAAAACTATACAATATTAAAGTATTATTGCTGTCCTACCTTCCGGGTGATCTTGCTGTAGCCTCCTGCACCAAATAAACCAGACACACAAAATGAACAATAAATTGTGTGAGCACTGTCATAATGGTATAAAAGTTGAAAATATTTGGTAGTGGACGCTCCTTAGACAGTTTACTTAAAGGCTGAAACAGAAGAAACAACTATATGTAACAATCAGTTTTAGATTGATTTTATTAAAGTTATAGCAAATGGAATTTAATAAACACAGATGGAAAAGTATACTTTTACATTTCGATAACAATAAATCTTAACAGTTAGCACTCGAAACTATTTTTGCATGGAAATGTTTGAAGAAACAAATGAAATCGAAAATATTTTTTTTTAATTGAATATGTAATGTTATTTAATTGGAAGAATGAGTTATACAGATTCCAAAATTTTTATTTTCGTATTTTATGGAAGATTGTTCTAGAAATATTGTTGAAAATGTCCACTAAAAACACTTTTACCCCAATCTCTGATACTGCTGAAGTGAAAATTACGAAAGATACAGGCATTACTAGTTGTTTACCTAAAGTTTACTGGAAAATTATAGAGATGACTCTTAATCTCATAATTTTTGGGAAACTCACATAAATTTACGCCTGTGAACAATGCAATATATTTATAAGAGGAAAATAATATATATAAATAATTTGACACACATGTTATGTACCCGAAAATATAACAGGTGTCTAAATGTTTGGCAAACTCATACTGCAAACTCTACTCGTACTTATTAAATTATATAATATCCAATAAAATAAAAAAAATTTAATTATTGTGATAGCAAGGCTGTTATTATATGTATATGTATTTGCATATGCATGCACATGCGATTTTACAAAATTTTAAGTTAGTGTCTTTTTAACTTAGGACTTAATTATTATATGGTGCTTATTGGCATTTCTAGTACTTATTGTATTTTATGATATTTATTGGCATATATTTCTGGATTCAAAAAAATGTTTCCGTACCATTCTTGATGTATACTCTTAAAAAATTTTAACTTATGTCCTACAAAAACTGGGAAACAACATAATGGATTCAACCCATACAAACTTTTTGTTTTGGTAAATAGATGGTTTCTAGTTAAAATCAATTAAGCCATTTTAGAGATGTTAGACTGCAGATTAAAAAATAAGTGATGCCAGAGAATTAATAAATTAATTATCAAATCAAGAATATGCATTTTCTTATATATCAAAATTCATATATGTATCTATGTTTCTTTCACAGAATAAAATTCATCCTTTCACCAAATAACTTCATCTGTATTTATAATTGGCTACTTGTCACTTTTCGGAAAAGTATTTTAAAATTTGCAAAAGTTTATTATATACCGCTTACAATTATCTTTTTCTCGAAATAGCGTTATTAAATAGAAATAAACATTTTTTTTTCATTAATTTTAATTGCGCGTGAAAAAAGTCAGTCACTTGACATTTTGAGCTGTGATATGATATTTCAATAAACAGAAACTAAATACGAGACTACAACGCTCTAAATGTATTTGAGAGGATAGTTTTTTTTTTTTAAATTTATTTAGCTTTTTCAGGCACATGTCCTGTAGGTTGTCATTGTGAAAATGACAACCTACAGGACATGTGCCTTGCTAATGTGTAGAAGTATGACCATTAAATATCCTGAAAGATTGTTTACACACGTTCCTAAGTGTCTTTAAATGTGGAACCAGTGGTTAAAGTTAGCACGCGGAAACCCGAAATTAACATCTGATAAATCTGCGATTTTCTTTTGTAAAGACCACTTTGATGTAAGTACTTATTAAACTTAACTTCCGATCTCCCAGATTATATTAACCCTACGCTAACATTTTATAGGTATATAAATCATTGACACCTTTCTAAAAGTAATTAATATCTGTCTCTTTACAGTTTCCTAATTCTTTTTTTTTCATTTGTTACCTTTTGCAATCGGTCTAGGACCATAAGCGAATGTTTTTAGTGCATTCGTGTGGTATTACAGTGGAGCAGCCAGTACTGCCCCTCTCATCAGTCAGATAAGGTGATTCTGTCTAAGCCTCTTGACTCCAGTGATGGATCTAATAACTCGATGAGTGGATTGGGGTGTACGGACAGACACTCCATATGATGACGCCTGTATCTTTCCATTTCGGATTACACTGTCAGAACCTTAAGGAACTCGTGTACTTCATCATTACTGATGTACCAAGGGGCGTCCACTATTGCCCGAAGGATTCTGGACTCGCTGTAAACAAAATATGTTGGTTTTCCTTGCTACGCCATTGAATACCATAAGTCTAAATTGGTTTTAATACGGAGTTATATATGAAAAGCTTGTTATCCACTGATAACTTCACCACGGTGTGTTGCGTTGATCACAACACATAGAGCCTTTGACAACGCGGCTCACCGCGGGTTCCCGGGTTCGGCCGTTCGTCGAACTGGTGTTATAGTTGACTGTAAGAGATTGCTCTCATAGAAATAAGTCCACCATATGTATCAATTAGATACATTAAAGTAGATAAATAAACTTCGAGTTTCTCTCCATAAGCCAATACAGGTTATGAAACTGGAGTTGATTTGATCCCTCTTTTGCTTTATACACTGCTACCAGTTGAATCTTCGGTCAAGGTGAAAGCCCAGGTACCAGGGCCAAGTTTCACAGGGGGCAATTCGCCTTTCTCGATGAGAAGGTTATGTGGCTTGATTTAGTTGGACTAGCTCTAATGCGCCATTTGCCAAGCAACTCATAAATGGCATTTAATTGTTGTTAAGAGTGTATTACTAGCAACAGTCGAACAGTTATCCACTAATAATGTTTTCAGCATATGTTGCAACAATCATGTTATCTTTCTCGGGAAGCTCAGATGTGAAAATATTGTACAGAACAGGGCGAGGATGGATCCTTGAGGTATTCCAGCCTCTATATTAAATAGGGTTGATTGCGTGTCTCCCTGTTTGACTTGAAAGGAACGGAAGGAAAGGACTCAATCAGCAAAAACAGAGTGTGAGAGTTTCTCCTTGACTTTGACCAGCATTCGCTTATGCCATATGTGATCAAAAGCCTGTTGCACATCAATAAAGGCAGCCGAGCAGTACTTTTTGCACTCAAAGCATTGCCTAACAGTGTGTTACACTCGGTGGACTTGCTCGACAGTTGAGTGTGATTTGGAGAAGCCAAACTGATGGCGTGCAATAACAGCATTGTCTTCCTTGGGTAATTTTAATCTGGTGAGAAATATCCTTTCTCAGAGTAAAGTGGAAAGCACTGGTGTTAGACTTATGGGCCAATAAGATGATGCTTCATGTTCAGGCTCTCCCAATTTATGTATCATGACCAATTGTGATGTTTTCCGTAGGACCGGAAAGTGTGAGGTTCTAAAGATTCCATTGAATAAACAAGTACGGAAAGTAATACATTTCCTGGGCAGTTTTTTATATATTGCAGGAGTAATTAAATCATGTCCCGGGGCTTTACCTGAATCCATCTATCTGATTTTTTTGCAATTTCTCTCGGAGAAGTTGGTTTTACCAGGAAACTCATCTGAAGGTCTTGTTGTAGAATTGCATCAAGGTCAGACTCGTCAACTGAACCAGCATTGGGTGTGAAGACAGAAGCTAGATATGCGGCGAAAACTTCAGTTTTTACCATGTCAGTTCTGGCCTAAGAGGTCCGTGATCTAATGGGGAGATATGCTTGTTGTGGGTGGTTAAGATTTTTTGTAGCCTTCCAGAGAGAATACTCCCCAGTGCTCATCGGAGATTGCAACTGGAGCTTATTGTTAATAGCATCATTAATCAACTCCTTGATAATGATTTTAAGTTCTTTGGCTGCTCTGGTTTAAGTTCTTTGGTTGAGTCTGGTTTTATTTAGGGGATGGCTAGATTGGTGGAAAATCCTTCTTTGACATCGATTTTCCAGGATATTTTCTTTTATATTTGGCGGGTTAGTAGAGGCGCCACTATATACACATGTAGTCAGAGCTCTAGTGCTCCGTGTCAAAATCACTGGTGGATGATCTGAGAATCCATCAAAGCTTAAATCTATAAAGGTATGTCAACAAGCTATTCCCTTGGTGATGAAGAAGTCCAGGAGGTCAGGCAACTTTCGTGTATCTCTGGGCCAATAGGTTGGTTCGCCGGTAGATAGAGACTTAAGATGGTTTGCATCGACACAGCGCTTCAGCTTCCTGCTACTGGTACAGGTACAATAGGAGCCCCAAAAATGTGCTTGCCAAATCTCGGAAAAAGTCAAGAATATTTCAGCAGTTATCCTGTGTAATAGGACCAGAGCGATCTTCGAGTCATATAGTCGTTGCTTGGAGATGCTATGTCGAGAATAACAGCATAGATGTGTGTTTTAGGTTTACTTTAATTTATGTGTGCTCTACCATCCGGATGAGGAGTAGCATAAATATTATGGCCTTTGTGGCGGAACGCGCTTCTAACTGAGGTATATGATTAAAAAATGAGAACCACCCGAAATTATGAGTTGTTTGCTATTATTATTGATTCTAGTTCATGGGTGTTGTGAGCTATTCCACTGATGTCCAGAGCAGCAGACATTTTTGATATTCTGTTTTGTAAAATGTGACATCACAATCATAGACGCATGCAGGCAGCCACGTTTGATTTCTCATAATCAATAGATAAAAAATCGCAACTTTATTTTGCAAAAATATAATATTTACAATTTATATTAATGCAAAAAAAATTGTAATAATTATTGTTTACCTATAGGCTTAACCAACATTTTTCGTATTTTACTGTTACAACTGTCAAGTGGCCAATTCTTTTCTCATGTTAATAACCTGTTTTTTTTATTCACTATCTTCTAAGGACCCTTTTTAATCTTTCAAAAATTTTATCTCATCCCTCCTAAAAACTTCTGTATTATTATGTTTGCAGCAAATTTAATAGGTTAAAAATATTTTCAAATACAGTATATAAAGAAGGAAAATAGGAACAAACCTTGGACCTGGAAATAAACAAGAAGCAGGAAGCCAAAAGTAAACTCTGCAACGTTGCTTGTGTATCACTAAATTTGATTCCATCCAAGTAGAGCACTGACTGACTGTATGCTAAAATCAAGGCATTAAGTGCCAAGATTTTGAACATTTGGAGTGTGGTCACCAATGTACACCTTCCTTGCTTTATAATATGAGATACTGAAAAATAATAAAACACAAATGACTAATGTGTTACCATTGAATTAAAACAAAATCTGAGATTGAAAAGAAAAGAAATTTTGTAAAAAAAACCGTAACGTTGAAATTTATAATTTCTACCTATCAGTCCACAGTCACTAATATATAGGGACATGAAAGAAATTCGATGTAAGTCATTAAATAATACAATACTTGAATGGAGTTAGATGAGTAAAAGACGCTCTCGTATAATAGTGTATTTACCCTGTAAAAAGTAGAAATATGACTGCTTTATTCTAGATAAATATTTCTATGCTGAAAGAAATAAACGTTTTGAAAATATATTTATAGGACAATTCATAAATGGCCACTTTCATACAAAACTAATTGGTCTGCCGTTATGATTATTCTGATGTGCAAATACATATATCATTTAAAAAAATACTATTTAAAAAACACTTAACAGGTACCAATGACGAGTGATAAGTAAATAGAATCGATCAGCCTTTACACTGTAATAAACTTATGTATTTGCAAGTATAATTCTAATAGAATATTTATCTCATCAGATTTAACCTCAAACTTAATATTCATCATAATTATAGAGTACCTAGGTTAACCCTCATACATATATAAAATATTCAATATGTTTTATCAGCAGATTTCAAGTTTCTACATCAAACCGTTTAAAAAAAACAAATAGGTCCAATTAATTTGAAGATATTGAAATTATTTTTTCAACATTTTTTTAATTTATCCTTTGAGTCTAGAGTTATGTGATTGCTAATATTAACAGTATTACAGTAAATTGGAAAATTCTCAATTGATCAGAGCATGTACCATAAACTGTAAATTACAATATTTAACGCAGTCTACCAATATTTGAACAACAAAACTTCAGTCTATTAAATGAATTATTCAAATATCAGATTTGTAAAATGATGTAAAAATTGAGACTATGAAAATTAACAGATTGCAAATTGGCAGTACATTAGCAACACTAAAATGGTCTGGCAATTTCTAGGATAAACTTCAAGTTTCAAGTTCTGGAATAAACTTAAAATTTGCCCATTACATGCTACATGTGTTCTCTACTTCCATGCCAAATTTCATTTGACTTAGTGAAATAGTAAACTAAATAGAGTGGTTTATGTGACTAAATCAGTGAAATTCCAGAAAAAAACTAAAAAAATCATAACTTCTATAATATTGATTTTCGAGGAACTAATGTTGTTTTTAAATGTTACAATGTATTTTAATTTGTTACAATGTCCTCTACACAAAAAAAAATTTTTGGCCACTATAAATGGGCCACCTGTATGTAATACATGCATTGAAAAGGTCTGAAAATCATTATTTGTGACATTTTTCCTTTGTAATAATCTCATCCCTCTAACAACAAAAATATACAATTAATTTTCAAATGTATATATAATACTACAGATACTTGTATCCACAGAACTTATATGTATCTACAGGAAAGTAATTTAGAAAGTTATTAATACTTATTTCTTTTTTACATTTGGTAATTTAATAAATTCTCACAAAAACATATATTGTAAAAGTCCAATATCTGCACTCTGTTTCCATGTAGTTTCTTTTTCTTATATTAATTTTACAAGTAAGTATATTGCAATTTTACTGCTTATGTTAAACGCAATACTTTCGGCTGAACTTTGATTTTACTCCTCATAAAATTTTATACCGGGCGCTATATATAAAAATCGATTTTTAACGAGTAAACTCCAATATAAAAAAGACGAAAATACAAGGAGTAGAAAATAAATCGTTGTGTTTTGACAAAACAATTGCTTTTTGGCAAATATCCTCAGAGATTTTGGAGATTTCTAAAGAAACGTAGAATTTCGTTGCTTCATGAATTCCCGTTTAGGGAAAAAAGCGTGCAAAGCAACACGTGTTATACGCACAGCAAGAGATGAAAGTGAATTCAAATATCAAGTTTGATAAAATTATGTAAACACCGAGTCTATGAAAATTAAGAGTTTTAATTTTTACAAAATTTAGGTCTCTTATTGTAGACATAAATTTAATTCTTCGAGTTCTCGGAACAAATCCTGGCCTAAGAGAATTCACATTCACTCATTGTTGTGCACATAAAATGTGTTGCTTTGCACGCTTATTTTGTTATTATTAAGTTTCATATAATACAATATTCATCATCCAGGTTGACCTCATATTAAATTTAGAAATATTAAAAAGCTTTATTCAGACTGAACCTATGTTGAACTTAGAATTATCGAGCAGAGCTACTTTTTACTGCTATAGAAAAAACAACTTTATAACCTTGGGAAAGAAGCAAGAAATATTCTATTTGGTTACCATATGAGCTAAAACTACGAATTCAGATGGCGGGTGTATTGGTTAGCAATCTAATATAATTTATTGAAACAGACATATTTAGAATATTAAAGACAAGATCATAGATTTCAGAAATAGATTAAGAAATGAGAATATGAAAAGCAATATACTGTGAATAAATATGATTTAAAAAATTTGGTAAGATATGGCTCAAAAGAATTTTAAGTAAGAAATAGTATTGGGGAAAATTCATGATTTACTGATTAAGGTAACGACAAATATCAACAGTAGTCCAATATGCGTTTACCACACTTTCTTAAAAATAAAATTTCATGATTTCCTTATGATTTCCAGGAGAAAAATCACCATTTTCTAAGGAGACATTTGACAGGATGACATTTCATACTTTCAGAATAGATAAAAGTGTCTTATTTTTATTGTAATCTGTAACAGAATATATAGTTTGGCAATTTCTTATTATAGAAACAATTGTATTGTACATTTGATTGATAACAGTTCACAGTAATACATATAAACTTTTCCCTATTTTTGCTATACATTTTGGGTTTCTGTTTTTGCTTCTATAATACTCAATTGTTAAATGATAGCATTTATAAAGAGCTTATGAGCAATAGTGTCAAATAGATAATAAACAAATATTGCATTCATGTTATTTATGTCGACACAAAAGTTATATTACTTCATGACCATGTACAGTAGCAGACAGCAGGGTAATACAAATTGTTTTGTTATCTTTATTTATTAATTATTCCAACTTATCTACGTTTGTTACAAATAGAACGAATTCTATTAATAGCACAAGTCTGAGATGAAAAAGTATTTTGAATAATTTCATATAAAATATAGATGTTGACGTACACTTTCCAACTATACACAGCATAACATAGAAGCACAGCAGTGAGAAGACACTCCACAAACTAGATAACAAAAATACAGAAGTACAATATCTACATATTGTTTTTAATATAAGCCTTCTAAATCATTAAAAAATATCTTAATTTTAAAGCAGTAAATTCTGTATTTCTTTTCTGTAGTCTGATATCCCCACTAAACCTACACATTGTATAACCATAGTGTAGAGCATTTCAAACAGTCTACACAGACCATTATTTGTGACAGACGAACACATGTGATATTAAGATTGTATTTCTTTTATCTTTAACTATGGCCTTGCAAAAATACAATATACAATAGTCAAAGAAAGGCTAAATATAACAGATTTTATAGAAAATGCTTAATACGCTTACTTCGGAATTGAGATTGAGGCAACTAAGATAAATTGTGGATTCCACATAAAGTATGCCAGTTTTGTGTTAAAGTATTAAGAGAGTGGACTTATGGCAAATCAAAATCATTGTCGTTTAGTATTCCTATGTTGTGGTGGGAACAAACAAATCATACCGATGATTGTTACATTTGTTTGAATAATATGACAGGAGATATTTCTATCCCGATGTTTAATATAGTGTTTTAAGAAAAAGGATATTTTAGTGTTTTGCTGTGATACAGTTTAATACATAAATTTGACATCAAACACAATGCACAAGAATAGCAACTTTTTAGACTTTTCGAAAAGAAACTCGAAAGCTGTTCTCTTGCACATCGGCAATAAATTTGCATACCTGTAGCTCATTCAGACAAATCAGACAAACTTTATACAAAGTTTTGGAGAAAAAGAAAACCCCAAACACAAATGATTAATTTGTGGTGACTTAAATATCATATGCATGCTTCTTGGTCAACAGCAAGGTTATACGAAATTCTCGTATTACTTTTATGAGTGGGATAGTAGAACAAAGAGTTTACATTGGCAAAAATCTGATTGCCCAATTAGAAAAAAAAATTGGAAGTTGGAATAAAGAATGTCATTAACCCGAATTTGATAGATCCAATAGAAGAGAAGTATTGCTTCCACCACTTCACATCAAACTTGGTTTGATCAACCAGTTCGTAAAGACGTTCCATGAGATGGAAATACTTTTAAATATCTGTTTATATTTTCCTAATTTATCTGATACAAAATTAAAAGAGGGCATATTCACGGCACCTGATATCAGAAAAGTACCTGGCATGGCTTCAAAAATGTTATTTTTAAGTTTTTAGGTAATATAAATTCCGTGATTATTAAAATATTGTCCAAGAAATGTTAAACAGCTGTAACAACTTAGGATGTAACATGAGCCAAAAAGTTGAATTCGCACTATGATTGTTTCCCAAAAAATCTAGGCAAGTACCGTGAGGAACAGGAACAAGGCGAAAAATTCCATCAAAATGTAAAAGAGATGGAAAGAAAGATTCAAGGCCGTTTGGGATGTTGATATGATGGTCGACTATTGTTGGATGATTTGCAGAGATAAAGTTAAAATTAATAAACGGAAAGCAACAATACACAGCTTTTCCTCAAAAAACAATGTTAATATTAATTTTTTTATTATGTATATACTTACTTATACTTGTGTTTTATTTTAATTTATGATTGAGTAAATAAAACTTTGGACAATAGCAAGGATCTTTTCACTTAATTTTTGTGTTGCATCTAATTGGTATTCAAACACAATCTCATCTAAATTTGGTATGACATGGTGTATATCATATGAATACAGTTTTATATTATATTCAAAGCGATTATAATGAATTAAAAATTAATTTCACAGACCTGTGTAATACTCCAATAGATTGTAAATTAAAACAAATACCATTAAGTTCATGAGAATTGTGTGAATTTTTCAATTTATTGCAAATGTAAATGTATTTCAATAATTTTTCATATTTTTCAAAGTCTAAGTGTGTAGCAACCAAAGATAAAGAAAGCATATGAAAATGATGTGGTGCTCTGTTGTCACTATCTACTCTACAAAAAGAAATTTAAAAAAAAATCTACTCACTACACATGACGCTTGCCAATCGGCTGGTAAATGGTGCTGCCACGCTAGCATCGCCCAACCTGACAAGCTGTGGTTGATCTTGTTCCTCCATCTCTCGCACAGCCCTTCGTAAACGTTGTCTAGATTCAGCAGCCACATCCCCCCGACCACCATCTTGCAATCTATCCCTCTCCCGGTTACGTTCCCGATATTCATTACGTTCCCGTGGTCTTTCCCTGAATTCGGGCGCATTTGCTAGGATTGCTACGCCGACCTTTACATAAAGAATTATATTCAGTGATGTAAAAATTGACCACCAATATGAACTAAAAATTAAGTAATAATCGAGACTATGTATTAAATTTCTTACATAAGATGTGTATTGTCTGAATTATCTTTATTGTCTTAATGATTAAATCTATAAAGGTAGTGCTAATATCATTCTGATAATACTAATATACATATATAAAATTACCAATCCTTGACCTATGTATTAAATAAACATAAAGAAAAAAAAATTAAAATAAACCTAGAAATCAATATTATACGTACATCCGCATGTTTTAGGGCTCCGACATCATTTGTCCCATCACCGCACATGAGCGTGACATATCCAAGACTTTTTAAGCTAACAATAACAAACTCCTTTTGTTTAGGGGCAAATCGTGCGAACACAGTTATATGTGGCAGAATTTTCATAAGGAAGGAATGGTAGTGTTCCCTCAAATATTTCAAACCTTCTCCCGTAATACAGAAATCATATTTTGAAATATATTCCTTGAATGTATTTCCTTGGGGCTCAACTGGAAGATCTATGGTTGTATCAATAGACTGCCAATGCCACTTCTCATTAAATTCGCTAAGTATAAGGACGTGTGGTTTTTGGGTAAACTTTAATTCTTTAGCAACATGACAAGCTGTCAATGGATTATCTCCAGTAATCATAGCAACGGAATGTGAAGAATGCAGTATCTCAGCTATTGCCTTTTTGGAGTCACTTTTTAGTGGGCAAGAAATAATTACAAATCCAACAAATTGAAGATCTGATTCAGCATCTTCTCTAGTAAGGTCTCTGATTTCCTGTGAACTCAATTTACCAAGACTTTTATGACCGAGAGCTAGTACTCTTGCACCTCTTCTTGACAGAGATAAGTAAGTGTCGTCATAATGATTTGGCACGTCTTTAAACATAGGCTTCAATGTTTCAGGAGCTCCCTTAACAGTACAAATAAAATTATTTTCTACAATACCTCTGTCACTTTCTTGATAAGCAGCTATAACAGACATTCTTTTCAAAGAACTAGAGAAGTGGTTTCTATGAAATATTTTAAGACCAGGCAACCTACCCCTTTTTGGTATGACTGCTTCACCCTTTGTTAATGTCCATTCAACAGCTAGAAGTGTAGCTTTCTCTAAGGGATCTCCAACGACCCCATCATCCAGTTGAACCAATGAGTGACATGTAGCTAAAGTCTGAATGGTTTCATTTGGAGCCTCTGACAATGGTAACACCGTGTCATTTTTACTTGATCCCACTCCAGCAACTCCTTCAACGACTAAATTATCACTTGTCAAAGTTCCCGTCTTATCGAAACAGCATATATCCACTTTACCCGCAAAGGGAATACGGAAGGGCTCAGTACAGAACACCGAAAGTCTTGTCAATGACACTAGTGACGTATTAACAGCAAGCGCTAGCTCAATGGGCAATTCAGGTGGTACTACTGAAGTTAAAATCAATGTGCACTCTAGAAACAGTTTATATCTATTTCTTTCTGGGTCTTCACAACCTTTAATCCACACATAAACTGCAGCTGCTATGGCAAAAATTAAAAGAAATAGGATGAATCCAAATGTTTCCAAATTGTTAGCAGTAACCCGTTTGACACCAAAAAGAATGGTTCTTAAAAGTTTACCCTGTGATGTATTAAACCCATTTCTCAAAACATAGCCGATGCATCCATTATCAGGTGCGCGAAGTCCTGTTGCCATATTTTTATTGGGTGGAGAATGTTGAACAATTTTTGTGCCACCAAACAAAATATGCAATTTACCCTCACCTTCCGTATCCAAAATATTGGATCCAGATTTTTCAGCATCAAAATCTATGGGTTCTTTCATTTGTGGAACACTTTCACCAGTTAACATGGACTCATCTACTATACATGACCCCCTAAGTAGTACTATATCACAAGGTATTAAGTTATCATTGCTAGATCTGGTTAATGATACTATATCCCCAGGTACAAGATGGTCTGTTACAATCTGTCTCCATCTTCTGTTTCTATACACATTAATATTATATGGGCAATTACCCATTTTCCTTATCTCGGCCATATTTCTTAATTGCTGCTGGACTAATGTACATTCAAATAATATCAGCATGACCAATGTGAACAATGAATAATACCAATATTTATCCAAGCACCACAACGCTACACAGAATACTTGGAAAACAAAAAATGGAGCTGTAGCACGTTCTTTAAAAAGTTCCATAAATTCTGGGACTACCTGAAACACAAATATTACTGTATAAAATTTTCTTATTGTAACTATCAATATAATAATAAAGTTAACCCATTATTTATTCATTCCTCTAGAAAGCAAGCAAAGAAGTATTTCATTTATAGAATACAATCAATAATAATAGACTATACGCTGGTCAGTATTAAACAAACAACATTTAAAGTTTTCATCAATTTTTTAATCATTTCTTCAATCAAGTAATCCAACACACTCTGTATATTCATTATAATGAGTTGGAATTTGTTAATTGTTTACAGCATAAAGAATAAAAACATATTTTACCATTATCATTTCATTTCGTCCATATTTCTGCTCTGCTTCATGAAGTTCATCGTCATCTACAAAGCCTTTACTGGTCATGTATTCTTTATAGGATTTGTTGATCGGAAATTCAACTGACCTGAATGTTTTTTTATTCCAATCGAAAACATATTTAATTTTTTGAAAATTGAACCACAAATCAGGTTTTTCATGATTGGACTGAAAAATACAGAGAAAGATTGTGTAAAAGATTAGAATCGACACACTCATGGCCTCATTTTAATAGTTTAATGGTTTTTATACAGGTATTGTTGAAATGGACAAACAATTTTTAAAAAATAAAGTTGCGTTTATATCCTATTTGCAAAAGTTGAATATTAAACAGATATTGATAATTATTCACAATTAGTATAAATGCAGTTACTATATACATATACTATTTACTGAAATGAGAATCCAATACCATGTAGAGAATGCATTTGGAATACATTGATATAAATTAGAAAAGTTGACTCAAAATTACATAATATTTTGTGATATTTATTTACAAAATATTAATTTTTTCTTAACATAGCAATATTGATCCAAGAATAAGAAAAAAATACATTATTAAAATAATAATTGTCCTAATGCAAAAAATATTGTGGAAATGAAATGAAGACACAAACTAATGTTATGAGAATAAATACTACAGACAGATGGAATTAAGAATTGTATTTATATCAAATCTAAAGATATGCATCCTTATATATATATATATAAATACATACATATATATATATATATATATATATATATATATATATATGTATATATATATATATATATATATATATATGTATATATATATATATATATATATATATATATATATATATATATAAATATATATATGTATATATATATATATATATATATATATAAATACAACATCTGTCTACATGTACTCTTATAACTTGAGTACTAGTAGATGTGTTTTGTTGCGGTTTTCATCATCATATAGAATATTTTCCCGGAAGATTTTTATATTTAAAACATTAATGTAGGCGGTCAGATTACGAACTATGTTAATATTGGTGAGATCCTAGAAAACAAGTTGCACGTACTGCGAGTAACAAAAGCTAGTATTCTGTATGTCGCCATTCTTTAGTACTTTACAAATAATGAGATCTACAACTCCCCATATCAGAAAACATACCTACCTTCGTTTGGTTAAGCTTTACTAGCTCTGCAAAACCATTATTAGGTGTAGGAACAACCTTCACTGCCTTAGCTTGGAGTGGATCTTTAACCTATAATATAAATACGTACAATATTTAAGACAACATTAAATCTCAGAAGAATTTTACGAAAATTGTTGTTGCGAATTATGCTGTTTTCAGCAAAATAAAACTGAACCAACCAAAGTGGTCTATTGAAATATGAAATAACAGCATGAATGCTTACCGATACACAAGACAAAAAAGCTTGTACGTGGACACTCCAATAGCAGCATAAACATATTAATATTTGAAATATGGCTATCGCAGCTATAGTAACAAACCCTGCTTCATAATATTCCTCTAATCCGTAAACAAATATCCACGAATAAAATGCTATAGGATATAAAAATAAGAATGGTAATATCATTCCCTGTAATACTGTGGAAATAGGTTTAAGTAGCGTGACGTTCTGAACTAAATCGTCAATGGACGACCTAACTGGTTGAGATGTCATATTGATTCTGAGATTCTAAAAAGAATTTTGCACTGTAAATTTAAATTGCATTGTCATAAACGACTGAACTAGGATTTTAAACCGCATTAATTGAACACTATTGAATTCGACCAGCTGACCGTCACCGTCGATGGTTTACGTGGCCATAGATATTGTTATTCGTTTTTGGACGTAATTTTGATTAATAAAGAAAGGCAATGGGTCTAATTCAACGATCATCTGATAATTTGGAATTCTTTTAAATAGATTTTAATAGACATATAAACGCATAAAGGCGATCACTCCCAAAAAGCTTGCACAAATTATAAATTTGTAAGTAACATTTTTCTCCTGCAATTACGTAAAATATTTCAATACATGCCAAGTATCTCCGTTTCATATATATAATTCAATCATACATATACTTTAAGTAAGGTATTTCAGGTTAATGTAGCTAGTTTGATAAAAAGCCAATCCAAATATGTTTTTTTATTACATGTGATCAGTTATTAGCAGTGAACAATGGGTTCCACTGCATATCAGTTGCTGCAATCGTAGATTTTTTTTTAATGCTAAACAAGATTTTTTAATTCGAAAGTTTAAACGAAAAGGTCAGTTTAAATATGTAGCTATATCATCAGCACGATTCAATAAGATAGCTAATTGGTTATTAAAGTAATATAGCCATTTTTATATAAAAGTGATAGTTTTATATGATTCTTGTTCGCAGTATAGAAATATTGACCGATAGCGCATCCCTCAATATTGATATACGTTAGAAAGAAACTATAAGCAAAGCAGAAAATCCAAAGTGTTAAAAGTCCTAGTTCCTTAAATCATGTATTTAGTGTCAGAGCAGCTTCTCTTACTACACAATTAGAAAAAAGTCAAACAAGTGGCTATGTTGAGGACAACTGCATATATCCTATAAAATGTTCAATGGTAAAGTTTTACTATTTAGGTAATTTATATTTTATAAACTATTATTTTTATGATTACGACACATTTCAATTTCCAAAGTGATTAAATATAGGTCTAATAAAAAATTAAATCACAACATGTCCGTATATTATTTACTAGTTTGTATTTCATTTTAGAATTTTATTACCTACCGATAATAAAATCTATATATACCGGTATCTATATATAAAAATATACCGGTAGTATAATTTTCTAAGATTACATTTAACGAAAAAAACAAGAACAATGTTATGATTCTCAAAATTTAAAATACTACGACCCGTTTAATATAAATTTAAAAAAAAAATAAGTTTAGAAAGTCTTAGTTTTGTAATATTAAAAAAGACAACGTTTTCGGCAACTGGTATACATTAGTAACTGTGGTTTATCGTATGTAATATAAACTAGAGACATGTAGTGAAAGAAAATTGGAATATTTTGATTGGCCATCTTATCAGACTGCTCATATTACCCTTAATTACCATATGATGTGATAAAACATTAATTCCATAGTCTCATTAGTTTAATAAAATGACTGTATTTCTCAAGTATTTCATAAAAACTTACTTAGAACCATGCAGTGAAACATTAGTCGACTTATTTTTGTTTGACTTAAAATCCCCCCGACAAATGAAGGCAAGCCACGAAAATGAATGACAAATTGTCTTTGTGACTATAGAATTGACAACTGACAAGTGACAACCGAATATTGTCAGATACTATTAGTTTACGTTTTTAAAATGGACGCAAATTTTATTGAAATAAATGAAATAACCGGGTTTTTAACATATCTTCGCAGTGTATGTATAGATATATAGCTGTATAAATAAATTCATGCCTCAAAGTTTGTCGCACCATATGAAATAATTGTTACCGGAAAGCTCGAATGAATAATTTAATTATAAAAATATATCTTTTTCTGTAAATTTATATTATTTCAAGTAATTTATTTTGAAATGTTTATTGTAGTACTTATTTAACTATAATATAGATCCATAATAACATATTTGACATTTGTTATGTTAGTATCAATTTTGTAACAAGATACCGCTTAATGTTTTCAGATCGAGTGGGGTGATCCTTGGCTGATAGCACTTTTATCGTTTCACGTTTTAATAACATTAACTTGTCTTACTACTAGGAATTATGGAAATTTTCAAATACTTTTATTTTTTGTTCTTCGTAAGTGTTTGCTGAGATACTGTATTTGTATAAAATAATCTTTGAAATGGATGAAATATAAGTTAATTTTTTATTTTGATTTTTAGTGTTGATGGTATACTTCTCGGAAAATATCAATGAAGTGGCTTCAAGGAATTGGACACTTTTTTCCAGGCAGCAGTACTTTGATAGTAAAGGATTATTTATATCCATAGTGTTTTCAGTACCACTCCTTTTGAATTGCATGATAATGGTGGTAAGTACAATAGAAGTTTAAACTTAATATTGGCTGTATTGCAATTTATTTGTACTTTTACTCTTCAAAGTAATGTTCCAATAAGGAGGAACTGAATTAATATTGCATATTTAAGGAATGTAGATACTTTTATATTTCAATTATTTACTTATCAAATATTGATAATCATGATAATGATGTTTCTATATCTTAAGTAATTTTGTAATAACTATGTTAAACAAAAAAAAAACAATTTAATCAAAAAACAATGGGAAGCTAAATTGGATGTTGTAGAATTTATTGCACTATCATATATGCATATATTTTTGGCTAGTTCAGAGATATATTGTAATATGTTTTAATCAAATAATATCATTAAAGCATTCTGAACATTGCTATTGTGGAAATACCACACTAGTAATATTTTGCTATAATGCTTTTAAAGTCGATAAAATATGAGAGATCGATTTATAGTAAAAAATTGCAGGCCATTTCTACTTTTTTTTCAATTTTTTTATTATACATAATTGCATTCTATCACCTGACTAGCAAACCCGGCGAACTCCGTTTCGCCACCAGATGGCTTCGTTTTTTATAACATTTCGTTTGGGGATTAAAAGAGGAAGAAAAAATTTTTTTTTTTATATTTGAAAAGGAACAATTTTATTTCATTTCACAACAGTAATGAATTTATTTCGATTACAAAAATGAAGTGTAATTTAGTTGAACTTCTCTAAGTAAAAAATGAAAGTGAATCCAAAGTAAATACTGAATCGAAGTGTTATACGTGTCTGCAAATTATCCGTTTCATTGAAGTGGTCTTTGGTAAACCACATTTTTTGTTTTTTAGTCTGACGTTAACACAAACAAAGCGGATGGTTTCCCAACTCGTGAACACGCAACGTATAGCTGCCCATGTGAAAAACAATGATTTTCTAAATTTATCCCGCAAACACTAAGGGATTGGCCTTGCGACTTGTTAATTGTCATTGCGAACGCAAGGTGAACCGGAAATTGCAATCGTTTGAAGTCAAACGGAAGATCAGTCAGAATCATTGTCATCAATGTATGTATTCGAGGAATACATACATTTTCACCTGCGTACTTTCCGTTAATAATGGTTGCCTCAATCAAATTCGGCATAAGTCTTTTCACCGCAAGTCGAGTACCGTTGCAAAGTCGCGGTGGATTCAAATTACGCAATATCATAATAACTGAACCAACTTTGAGTTCAAGTTATGTGGTGGAAATCCTGGTAACTCCAGAGAGTTCAAAAACTCCGTTGGATAATTTACTATACCATCGGGATTTGTTATGGAATCAACGGATTTGTATGTCACCAAATAAAATAATAAAAAATATATAACACAAATCTTCAATAAATATTATTTATTATTATTATTTACATCGATTTTGATGGTTTCCAATTGAACTGTTAGGAAACGAATAACTTTAACCTCAATTTCACAATTTCACAGTGAACACAATACCGGTTTTAAGTTAGCGTTTGAAAGAACGTGCGCATAATAAATGTCACATGAAATTAACTGAGCAGAGTACAATGAGTAGTTGTCAAACAATGTATCACATACCGGCGCCACCTACTTAAAATACTGGCGCCATTTGCTCCACAACCATGCAAAACCATATTGGTTTGTAGTACATGCTATGTATCAGAGATGGCGCAGTATGTGAAAAATGATTTTCCCTGTTTTCCTGCTTTTCTATTGAAATTTTTCCTGAATTTTGTTTGCTATAAACCTCATGGAGCCCGAGACCTTTCCAACGAATGCAAAACCGTGGAAATCGGTTCGTGCGTTCTGGAGTTATAGCGTCAGGAAGGAAAACTCGACTTATTTTTATATTATAGATTTAATAGATGAATTCTAATTAGGCATGCTGTATTTTGCAGTCTTGGCCTAATATGCTTGTCATGGAAATAACTAACACAATCTCTTTATTAAGTCTTGAGAACATTTTTATCACTATACTCCAATTTCTAGGCTATTTTTAATTCTCTTATTCCCTTTGTTATATTTTACATTCTATAGTGTGTGTACATATAATTATGCATATGTATCTCAGTTATCTTATTTTCTACATTTTAATACTCTTTTCATTTATTCCACTAACCTGGCGTTTTCTAATATAAAATCTTTTATACTTTTTTTTGTCAATGACTTCAATTTTAGGTTTTTGGTTAATGCTGTTAAATAAATTGTTTATATCAGACCACGGGGCTTTCTTTGTATAGAACTCAACTTTATAAAAATTTATATAAAGAATGTTATATTATTTGTAACAAAGTAAGGCCTTGGTCATTTATGTAAGAAATACCATCTGTACAAATTTTTGGATGCTCATTTAATTTATGAAGTAGGCCAGTTTGCTTCCATTACTATAATTATAATACTGTCTACAATTTAGACAAGATGGATAACAGGTATATAACTCTATATATGTTACACATCTGTTAAATTATAAGCCTCACTGTGTTATTTTTGATATACGGTCTCAAATTTAAGCTCCTGACAGTAATAATCTGACATTAAGAGAGTATTGGCATTCAGTAATTAGTCGTTTGAAAATTGTGTTCCACCAATATCTATTTCTTTTAATGATTCCTACTTATGCAGATAACTTATCATTTCAATCTAATTGACCGGTTGTTACAATAGTAAAACTTTCTCTATTCTTTAAACTTGTTTATATTTTATTAATGTAATATTAAAAATAAATAAACAGTAGCCAAATACTTTTAAATGAGCGTGGGAAAATATTTAAACGTATAAGTCTTCTTATTCTTAATAGAAATTTGTTTCTTAACAGAATGTAAGCAATTAGAGTACCCATTGTAATTTGTGCTTTTTGTCTACATACTTTTTACCTTTTTATGAATAATACATGGTTTAACATCCCCGTTAAGTCTTTGCTTATAACCTCTTGTGAAGCCATAGTTTTTTTTGGTTGCGTCACAACACTGAATACAGTTATCGGAAGCAATATATCGAATACAATCAATTATAATAATTTTACTGCAACTATTGGGTTTTGTAATAATTACTTAATTATTTGAGCAATTTTCTGTTACTTTCTGTGCATCAAATTTCTCATTACTTTATCCTCTTACTGCGTCCCTAACACTTTTTTACTTACAATATATAATTTTGCAATCCTTGTGGCCAAAATAGCTAAATAATAATTTGCCCATCTGACATCAAAATATCCAATTCCTTGTGGCCAAAATAACTAAATAGTAATATTTTCTTTCATAATTATTAATAATTATTAGATAAGAAGAAAAATTAAAGTAACATTAAAAAAACATTTTTAACCCTAAAATACTATTGATGTACAATTGATGACAATATTCTTTTGAAAAGTTATTTCAAGGCAAATTTTCTACATATTTTATTAATTTTTCTCTTTATATGTAGTAGATAAATGTCAATATATATAATTTAGCAGCTATCAGATAAATTCTTAAAAATAAAATGGGCTAGACTGGAAAAGTGAGGAAATATAACTGGGACTACTACATGGTATAAATTCTACGTATGAATAAATTAAACTGTTATGGCTGAATTCACCATGAGTTATAGTCATGCTCATTTTCCTATTAGCCAATTATTGTATCAACACTGATTTGTTATATGGGCAGTAGAAATCTTGAATACGGGTGTGAGATACAACAAAGAGTTCTTCTTATGTATCCCGCTCATGTTCTTCTTGTAATTGTTTTGTATATATTATTTGTCAAGTATTTGGTATATATTATATGGAACCATTTTGTTAGCAATAAGGTGGAATCAAATATATTGTCCCCAAGAAATTAAGTATTATCTCTTCCTATGGATTAGTTAAATTTTTTTAAAAATATTTATATAGTACCTCACTTTTATTTCCCTTCTGCTGCAAAATAATGGATGTTCCTTACTTAACATATAAGTTATTTTGCCTTCGATAAATATCTATATAACATTTCATGAACTCATAAATTTGCTATATCTTTATCACAAACTGACCTTTATTAGTTTGCCTCACTATGCCATATTACTGTTATATTCACGAGCCATGTAGTGTTCTCAGAAAACATGTCATAAGGATAGTGTGTTTGACGTATTTGTAATGAACGAGACTTTTGTTGTTCGAGGACTTTATAAAATCTATATATGAAAGTGAGAGTAATTAGTTTCGTTTTCTTTTTTAGGGTAGTTGGCTCTACCAGTCTACACAATTGATGATGAATCTAAGAAAGGCACAGTTAAGGCAACAATTAAAACGACAGAATAATAAAAACAAGTTAACATCTGATTCACATGACAAGATTGAATAATTTGGCAGAATTTTACTCTTCATATGGTTTGTCTGTTATTGATTTTAATGGCTAAAAGGCAATGAATAGACGTGCAATGAGTGATACCAGCACTTATATTAATTTGTTTACTTTTAATGCATCGTGTCACGACAGTAAAATACTATTATAGTTGTGTAGCTTCATGTTTTGCCAGATTGGAAATAATTTAGTAACTTTGTATCTTGCCAACCTCTCAAAAGGGCAATTCAATAGTTTTATAAGATATTTGTATTATACATAATTTTTGTTTAATTTTGTAACATTCAGAGGGCATTTTTTTCTCTTTTTCTATGTACTTATTTGTATGAAGAAGCAACAGAATATAAATATGTATCTAGTTGATGTAATAACACAAACTTTATAATTTTAAAATTAATGTGAATTGGGATTGGTCTCTAGTCAAATTTACTTATGGGTTTGAAACTGTCATTTTTGAGAATCTAAGGAAAGATATTATTTTATTAACAAATTATACACATTTTTATTATATCAAACCAATAACAAAACATTTACTGTTTGCTGTTTTAATTTTAATGTGTTATTTAATTGTAAAATCAGGACAATGATGTAACCATCTGTAGATGGCTGTTTTAGCTACTTTAAGATTTTATTTGTGCAATGAAAATAAGTGACTGTGTTAATAATTTTTTATTGCCATATCTTAGATTCTATAGTTAGTTCTGTGTATACTATAAGAGTGAAGAATGATGTAAATATTTTGTAAACAAATTGACTGGCTGTGGTAGTTTATAATTTGTGTTCTTTGATAGTGAATTTAAGTATTCACTAGCCATATAATATTCCCATGAAATAAGTTATGTTTATCAAAAGATATCTGAAATTGTTTGCTTCATAATATGCATATATTGTTATTTTAAATTAACAAAGTTTTAAATTCATCTGAAAATTGATGTCACATTTTGGTGGATGCAAATATTGGTAAAACAATATCTATAAACGCCGCAAAGATATCTATGGTGAAAATAATGAATGAAAATGATGCAAAATTATATAAATTCAAGTATTTATAATAATGGTAAATAAAAGAGCTCGAGATTAACAAGGAAATGAGCCCCATGTAATTTCCTTTCCATAATGTAAATTTTGTAACAGTACTGTCTGCCACAGCTTTACAATTTTGTTTCCTAGGTCTTTAAAAAATATAAAACCAGTCTGTCCAAAATTTGGTAACAGTTCATAAATTAAGTGCCTTTATTGTATATTATATTGTAATAACACATTTAGATAAATAATTTTATATAATAACAATGCTTTTGTTTTTAACTACTGAAATTGTAGTCAGTTTCATGTGTGAATACAACTTACAGAATTAAAGTTTTTTACATAAATATGAGTGAAAACTATTTGGATACGCATTTAACATAGTATTAATAGAATGATAGTTATTGCTCTAATTTTTCGTTCATCATAAGGTGCGATGGGGATTGGTTTTAACGAAATTAGTGTTTATTTGAAGACTGAATATATTCAGATTTCCCGTAGTTTTCTTATAGTTTAGAATAGATAGCGATGCTTGTTAGATGTTCCTGGAATTTTTAAGCATCACAGCTCCCACCCTGTCATATATATAAGTAAGATGATTAGTATTGTAGATATAATTTTTGTAGACACACAGTAAAGTTGATTTGCCATACCAAATAGCTCACTTTTGTCAATAGACTATAAAAAAACGTTTGATTTTATGGAAACAATTGACAGCATATGTCATATCAAATAAGATTTCCTAATAAATAAACTGATTGGTGCAAATCATATATTTTATTAATCAAATAATTTTAAAGTTTACGCATTTATCTTAAATGTTTTACGAATTTTAAAAATCTTTAGAGTGAACTTTTACAAAATTTGTTTTATAATATTTTGTCTGAATAATCAAGATGTTCATTACTTCCGGAAAACAACTTGTATGATTTATATAAGTAATGAAGAATGATTTGACAACTTTATTAATTATAATAATGTTCAATATTGAGAATATAGACAAAATAAAGTTTGCTATTCTGCATGAAATTAAATACATATATATTTGTGATAAAATCTTACTATTGTAAGAGAAAATATGTTGATATTAATATTACCAGTTCTCAAAATTGTATCTTTTAAAAGTTTAAGATTCTGATAGCCAAAATGAGTTATTATGTTAAAATTTATTTGTTCCCAGTCAATCCTAAAAATACAGAAAACAGCTGTATAAATTTTTAGTGAATCAGCAAATATTTAGTTGTGTGCCGTCTGGGTAATCAAGTGTAAATATTTTAAAAAATTATTGAAATGTTTTCCATATGAAAAAAAAATTATATTTCAGAAATGTTTTATGTACGTGTGATTAAATGGACAAGCACATCAATCACATTTTAACTATGAGAAAGAATGTAAATGCCCTTAGGAACACTCATTACACAGATAATTATATAATTCCCAGTTTGACCTTGATGTTTTATTATGATTAAGCCAGTGAAGCTGAAACATCTTTATGGCGATTAAAATCTAATGGCCAATTAGATATTACAAAATAGAACGAGGAAACTCGTGTAAAAGTGCTAATACATTTTTTTAATTTTTTTAAGCTTTAAATTAGAAATGGTGTTTGTGCAATATGCAATAAATAACAATTAATGTAAATATTCTTGTTTTTTAATGACATCATTTTCATTTCCAATATAGAAAAAGAATGAGATAAAATGGCACTCGGCTATTTTAGTTGGGGGATTTTATAAAATGTAGGGCTTGAATAATGTATCCATTGCTTCATCTGTATAGTAATTAGACAATTATTTGTTTTACATTTAGTCATATTTTAGTATTTTAAGATCTATAAATATTCTAATCTGCAATATTTATTCAATCTAGATAACATTTCAAGTATCTTCATAGGAAAGAAATGTGGAATGAAACGAGTTCAAAGAATTAAATTTTTTATGACTTTCAAGTACAGAATTAATTAATAATTTTGGTAATGTAAATGGAATAGATGCTCTATCTAACAAAACATTGTTTATTTAATCTATGATTAACTAACAGAGCTTAATATCAAGTTATCTTATGTATCAAAATCAAGCGATATGTATTCCATTATTGCTGCCTACTCTAGTGTGGAGGGAAGTGGCGTGATATTATAGATAGGGAGATAGCACTGTTCAAAATTATAAATGATTAACGTCAAATATTTAATAATTATTTATTATCACTTTGTTTGGAAGCAAACCTTATCAAATAATAGTATTTTATCAATATCATTTGTAAACAATGAGTGATTCAACTGTAGTTAAGTATTTCAAAATCCTGCCACTCGAGAACGCATATTTACTAGTCATAAAATCACTAAAACATGCGTAGTAACGCTGCTTGTGGCATGCAACAAATTTATAGTCTGCATTATTTTTTATCGCTTACATTATGATGATAATGAAAATATGTGTTCAATATTTGTTTGGTAACCAGTTTTATTTATTTTGTATTATTGAAATTATTTTGATATAACAATAACAAAAATTATTACAGTATTATTTAGGATTTCATCCATTGACCAGGCCAGTTAACTAGAATGGCTGTGTACAAAGATTTTATTTTCCACATGCGGCTTTATCAAGGTAGCAGTAACTTGTGACTACTAAGTAATATCTACTATTCTTTCGCCTTTTGACATGTACTTTGGTTGTTCTAATCGGTTTTTGCCTATAAATTAAAAAACGGTGTAAAAATATAACCTCTAAATGCCATATGTGAATAAGAATTTAAATACAAAAAAAGCGATTTCTTTAATACTTTCTAAAGTTGCTGATGCGCTTGCTTCCTCCATTCTTTCCAAAATGCGTGTAGTCTAAAAGTAATCAACTTAGGATCTATTTAATATAAATAATAATAATTGAAAAGGGTCCAGTAATTTTAGGGCCAGCCCAGTTAGAATATAACTATGTCCTTTTAATAAATTATGATAAACTATCTCGATATATCGACATAGTGGGGGCGACAATTATAATATTTGTTGCTTTCGCTCATGGATACTCCTTAACACCACCTCTCAACTATCTTTAAAATAATAAGACATCACATATTGAATTCTAGAAAATATCATTGTGCTTTACTAATTAGCCTTAAATAATACATCCTACAATAAAATATTTATACACCTTTGAATATCTCCTATTTATATACCTTTGGATATTCCTTGTTCATATGTGCAAAAATCTTTGAACTTAATGATTGGAAATAAAAGAAAACGGCTAACGATTTATTTTCTAATTTTGCCCTCTTCAGAAGGTATAAAAATATAAAAGTAAACTTTTTTTAAGTAAGTATAGTTTATACTGAAATGTTGAATTGCCATATCTTGTTTTAGTTGGTCGATGGCGGTAAAACTCAGCCTATATGTACATCTGAGCCAACAGGATCCACCAGTAAAAATTTAATCAAAATTCTTTTAGTTACTCTGGCATGGTGCGTGGGCATATAACATATACACATTTCAAAAATAATATTTTCGTGTTTTACTACTTTTGTTATGTTACCCTAAATATTTTTTTCGTTAATATCTTTAACATAGACAGACCAATTCTACAGTTTTATTATCCTAACTAACATATGTTTGTTTATCTGTCTTTTACTTCGCAATGGACCAAGGAATTGATGTGATTTTTTATACAAAGGTAGCTGGGGGTCGGTAAATGATACAGAATATTTTTTACCACGGGGAATTTTTATTTGAAACTGAAGAATACACAAAGCGAATAACGAAGCTGCGGAGCAATGGGTCTATGTGATTTTTTAAATTGTTACATACGCGTTACAAAGCAGCAAAAGAATCACTCAGTTTAATCTTTAATTTAGAGTCCTACCTATAATACTATAAATGCGAAAGTGTGTTTGTTTTTTTTTCACAATACGACGGAAGAATAAATGTTGGCGAGCCAGGAAATGACACAGGGTATTTTTCATCTTAGGAAATCTCATCCTAACTAATATTATAAATGCAAAACACAACAGAGCAATAGATCGATGTGATTTATTACACAGGGATATTTGGTGGGCTGGGAAATGTATTTTTAGATAAAATGAGTTCTTTTAGATACTTTGCATACAAATTTTAAATCAATTTTTGTTTTAAATCAATTTGTGTTTATTTTAATTCAATAAGTGTGGCGTTTTATTAGTCTGCGTATATTCTAAATTGAAATCAAAACTAATAAACGAATGGATGAAATAATTCAAATACTTGGAGAGAATGAACGCCATACAATCAAAGATAAAGATTGAAATACTTCTCAAGAATTTACTTACTAAATTAATTTACTAGAATGAATAAGTGAAATACATTAAATAGTCGAATAAATGGAATAAAATCAAAACTAAAAAGAATAAGAGTGAGAGATGATTAATTTGATTATGACTAGAACGCGAGAATGACTACAGCAGAGAAACTTTAAAATTATAACAAGCACACGCATTTACCTAAGATACATAAAAATCTGTGAAACATGAGTAGAACCCACACTTCCAGGGTTCCATACACATTTGGGCACTTACAAACGTTTAAAGGCACATAGTATTTCTATTGAACCATTTGCAAAAATTAATTGTTAATAATGTAAATGTATTCAGTAGTTTTGGAAATGGAGGGGAAATGCAAAATTTTCGCATATTTTTGGAATATCTTTTTAAAAATACTATTTGAAATTATAAAAAATATCTGTATGTGTCTCATAAGCAAACAACACCCATAAGAAATAAAAATTATAGCCTAGATATATAATATTAAAAAAATATATTGTTTAATAAGTTGCACTACTGTGCTAATTTCAAGCTTCTACATCGCATGGTTTCGGAGAAAATTGGATGAGAATATAGAAAAAGGTAAATATATTGCCTACTATACATTCATTGGTGTAAAAATACAGTGTATATTTAAAAAATGATGACATCTAGAATCATTGTTGTAGTTTTCTTACAACCTTTGCTTCTATGGAAAGATTATTGGTGGTGATGAAAATTGGTGATTTACAAGAATATAAAATGACAAAAAGTTGAAAGAGGATAACTGGATTCATAAATTTCAAACGAGACCCTCATGTAAAAAAAGTACGAGAAAAAACTTTCCTGTCTTTCCATGATCATTGGTGTGATTTTCCCCCTTTTTTCCATAGTGAAGTGGAAACATTTTAATTTAAAAAAAATTCTTTTTATTTTAGTTTTAAATTTGTTTATGTTTTTCATGTCATTTAAAATTTCATATTTAGTGGTTATTTAAAGTTTCATATTTAGTGGTTATTCAAAATTATGATTGTTCTTATGTTATCAACAATTAAGGAATTCTATATCAGGTAATAAAATAAATGCAATATCTTTTTAACTAATATAACAATTTTTTAAATAATATAAAACAAAAAATGCACTCAAGTAATAAAACAATAAAATTATTAATTTAAAATACACTTATGGCAGAAAATTTTGAAATGCAATTATTTGTTCACAAACATACACATTAAACATGTGGTTTAATTGTATTCAAATTAAAATTTAATTCAACTGAATTGTCATATAATTACATGACTGCAAAAGAAAAAGAAGAAATAAATTCAAGCAATAAAACTGAAGATGTAGCCAACTTCTTATTTAGTTTTTGTTTTATTGTATAGTTTTTTCTTTTGTTAACAAGCAACAATGACAAATATCCGAAATATGATTTAATCAGTGTTGCAGTCTTTTTTCCACACTTGACATTGGCAAAGGTTCTCTCTGGAGAGAACGAACGCTATATAATCAAAGAATGAAAGAAAATAACTGAAGATATCTAGTCTAAATAATCATATCAAACCACAGATACAAACCAAAAAAAAGAACTTCAAATATTCTTTAGACTTCTTGGATTCAAAGCTGCACGTATGTTAATTATTTTTGAAAACCTTAACAACAATAAATATATTTCTTTTCCCCTTGATTGCTCTTTGGTGTTTCTAATTCAATATTTCTTCCGTCTTTAATTTAATTTTTCTTTTTCTTTCTACAAAACAACATGTCATCTATTGTTGTATTTTTCATTATAGTTCTTCTATCACAGCCCCTCTTTTCTTCTCTAAATGTGCTAGATATAATTTTTATGAGCTTCAAGCAATTGTAAAATTTTGTGTTCCATCTGTATATTTTCTACGATGCACATATGGCATATACATAGCACATATGGCATGAACTGTTGAACAATGGTATGACCATTGTACAATATGGTGATAGATAGTAATGACTGAACATTACTTTTTTTTCATTGTTTATTTTAATGGTAATTACTTTAATAATTAAATAAATTGGAATAGATTGGCGTATTTATACAATTATAGATTAGAATTTTGAAATGAAACAAAAAGTGTTTGTTAACGCAAATATTTTTGCGAACTAAAGTATACTTTATCACAGCTTTCCCATTCGATCGCGAGTACATAGATCCAGTTCCATGTTTGACTAAACAGTTCAATTGTTTTCTTTCTCTTTCACGTAACGTCAAAACATATACCTTTATATCTATCTTTACGACGTGACGAGTGAGTGAAATGATTGATTTGGTGAAACGAAAAAGATGCCAATCACTCCCGAGCTAGTGATATACTGATACATTTTGATTTCAAGTGAGCGAGTGATAGATATAATTGTAACATGTGAGCTATATTTTTTATATCTCTCACTCATGAGTTACACATCTCTAAATACATAGTGACATTAGGAAGTCTTCTAAAAGGTTTTCAACTAATAAGGTTTCATTCACAGAAAATTGATCTTCATTGCTCGCATTGCTGTGTGACGAGGTCAAGCAAATTTTGAATTTTGGACTACAGGTCCCTTTATCGACTGCAATATAGGACCCTTTATCGAATGCAATAAGCAAATTTTAGAAATCAACAAGAGCTATTTCTTTTTCAGTCTTCAATTCATATTTCTGGTAATGTTTTTGGCATAGGCTGCTCATTACCCAGTTATTTTGCTACAGTGTGGGGTCGATCACAGGCATGGTGTACCACAAGATTCCGAGTTCAATCCCTGGCCACTCATCGAGCAGTACTGGACTGATGTTTTGGTTGGCCCTTAGTGATCAGTCCACCATATGTATAAATTTTGTACATTAAAAACAGTAAATAACTAAATAAATACTGTTTCCATAATCACATTGAACCGCTTAAAACCCAATTGGAATTAAAGGTAAATTATTTTCTGATCAAACAGTAATCGACACATAGAATGGGACTTTATTGGTTATTTTTCCAACATTTTTCATTATTGTGTTTTTTTTCCAACATTTTCATTTTAAATTTATTTTTTACCAGCAGTAGGCTATATAACCAGTATTGATATTCTAAATCGCCAAACATTTCTGATTTGTGATGTAGTTTAAAGCACTTGATGGGCTGGAGTGTCTTTAAATAAATTGCACAAGGCTCTTAAAAAATTATAAATATTCCATTCAGCTAGTTGATGCACATTTTTGATATTACCATATAAGATACGCAAATCATAAACATTTTTCTATCGTCTCTTTTTTTATGACTTTTTAATTCACTCACAAATTCTAGGTTGAAATTAATTGGATTTATCCATTGAGACCTGTAGCAGATTATTTAGAAAAACAGCCCTGACCTTTCCAAAAATTCAGAATAATCAGGTCCATTTGACATCTCTGTGCTATTTCATTTCTCTGTTTGGAATTTTTCCAAAAGCTATTATGTGTTCTTTGAACAAATTTTTTTCTATCCTTTGTATGGGATCTACAGCATGCTTACCTATAATAGACAGTTCAACAAATTTTAAACAGACTACAATACGCTTTAGCTGAATCCGAAGAGATGTCATTTTTGTCTAACCATTGTCTTAAAAGTGCTTTGTTTTAATACTTATTGTAATCACATTTATTCACTTTTAAGTTTATTAATAAAAATTTCACTTTCACTAACATGCATTAACAGTAGCTAATAAGTTGGTTTTAGTTTCAGATACTGAACCTAGAAACCGTAATGCACCAAAACCAGAAAAAATGCTTCTATACTCTAGATTATAATGTCGGATCAGTGCAGTTATATCTCCTCATATAAAATCAGTGGGAATAAATATAACACTAGTATTGTTGTTATAATAAAAAGAAAAGTACATTTGATTATATCGCATAAAATGGATTTTCTTTCTTATTGTTTCAGGTTTTGAAACAAGTTAAGGAGCAGAATAAAATGTCTCTTTTTTTCTCACTATCCAGACTATATCACAGAATCCCTGAATTTCTCTCACCGTCCAGAGTTTTCCCGATATTCCAGAAAGGTGACACCCTGATTAAGAAATGGTTGGCTATAAAAAAAAAGTTATGTCAATGATAAAGTGTTATTTACTACCACAATGACTCTAGCTTGTACAATTTTCTCTGCTTATAAAGAATTGCTGAATTTGGGATGGAAAGTACCATACTCATACGTGTTGATATTAGTTTTGGTCATTAAATTTTGATAAACCTGACTATGAGAGGAACACCAATTTAATACTTTGGACACCAATTTGTTAAAATTTTGGTGAGTATAGAGGGCACAAGGCAACTTTTGTTTAATTAATGATAATAATAAATATGTATGATCTGAGATCCCGTGTTTATTGATTTTGTTTCTAATTTCTTTTTTCAATTTAGCATAACATCTGAGCCTCTCCTTGTTTATGTAATACATATCAGTATATGTATTAAACTTTCAACATACTTAGCCATCGCAAGTAGGATTCTACTTCATCTTCTGAATTTTGCCAATTCAGCTTCTAAATTAAGCAAATATAGTTACTGAATATATTTGGTTTTAATTTTCTAGAAATTCATTATTCACAATTAAATGAAACTACATGATGTAGTATTTTTTCTACTTTCTTTAAGTTCTTTACCACAACCTAGGTTTCGTTGTATTACAATATCTTCAGGTGGTCAATTAGCAAAGATCTTTGCTAATTGATTGATTGATTGCACCTGTAGATGTTGTAATATAACGAAACCTAGGTTGTGGTACAGAATTACAATAAATACTGCATCACATAGTTTCATTTAATTGCAAATATAGTTATTTGATCTTCTACAACCCACAACTCTTTATTATATACTGTGACTGTTACTCTTTTAAATCGTTGAGTATAAAAATAACCATTTACTAATCTGTAAATATAATAATAATTGCTGTAAATGTAAAAATCCGGTCTGACCAAACATCGGAGATTTGCATGCATATATTTACAGGTATATTATTATGCTAAACTTAATTTTTAACTATTTAACTTTATGCTAATATGAATTTTTATGCTTAATTTACCATGTTAACTGCCGTCATTGTTATTTCAAATATTAGCCGCTTGAAGTTATTTAAATAGCAGTACAGACAACAAGGATTTGAAAAAACAGTTTTTTTAAATTCCTATAAAACAATCAGTTCAAAATGTTTTAAACAAGAGTTTTTTATGTTTTTTATCTTTTGAATAATTTCAAATCGAACAGGCCCAATATAATTCATTTCTCGACTATTTTAAAACTTACCTGGGAAAACATTTACAAAAATTGGTCAGAATTTTACATTTTATTTTTTTCTGTAATCTCTTATCGATACTGGACTCCTTACATTCTTTGTTTCAATGTTTATTCTCAGTAGAGGAAGTACCTAAAAGTATAATTAAATTAGGGGCATAAATAACCACGATAATTGTGGGGAATTACTTCCTTGCCGGCGTTTTGGCTCGGCGGGTCACCGAATGAGAATTTCCAATAGGACTTTACCAGTGGGGTTTTAACGATGGAGAGTGTATATAAGATCAATTTTCTTTCTAATACTCCATTTACTTTTCGAAGTTTGTGGTAATAATAGCACATCATATAGCATCTCATAAAAATAAAAATGTCAACTCCAAGGCTCAATACGCATACAATTTGGGAACAATTCATATCAATCTCTCAAGTAAAGACTGCACTGAAGACCAATAGTGAGCGTGGCCAAAAATGAAATGAAGAGCTATTGGGCTTTTGAATAGAATGGAGGGCCCACATCCAGAAATATGGCAACATTTCTAACACCGATTCAAATCTTAGCGAGGCCAAGGAGTCCGAGGACTATGCGTGGAAGCGTTGGGAAATGCTTGATCTTCCCGGTCTTCAAATAATTCTTCTATTAAATTTGTTATTGTTCTTCAATCAAAAAGTGCCAGCAACAACGTGAACGTTTCAAAGAAAAAATTTACTTTTATTACCAGTCAGGATGATAAGAAGAAAACTGATCTACAATTATCTTGTTATATGTTTACTACCAACATACATTCAACCACGGAGAACACCACAGTTCCTGAAATTAGTGAAAATTTTACACCCAAGATATAAATATCCAAATTGCAAATAAATTACTAGTGATCTATTCAATGTCTACAACTCAACTCAAAATACATAAAAAATAAAGTTGTTAATATGTCAATTAATGGTCGGAGGAGACAGGCATCAATCGATATTCTATGTCTGTGTCACAGATGTTTTGACCAACAACACTCATTTAATAGATACAATAGAAACTGACACCGAGAGCCACACAGCTGATTACTTGGTAGCAACTTCATGAATAAAAACAATGTGAAAGCTTTCTCTACAACACGTGAAACGTTATTATAATCCAGATAATGCGGAAAACATGACAGAATGCAAAGGGATTTAGCTCAACAAGAAAACCTGGCTTCTCATAAAGATATATTAACTCACAGCTGTTCATGTCACATCTTAAACTCCTTAGCGCATAACTTAAATGCAGAGGATATTACTGAGCTGGATATAATGTTTCTTAGTAATTTCTAATTCAATTGACAAATACGACATACGAGGTAAGGTCAAAAAGTTTTCGAGCCACCCACTTTAGATTGATCGGTGATACACATTTTTAATATCATTCTATCAGCGACCTATACAAAAAAATATTGCATCAAATCTTTTTGCTATCAAGATCCTACTTAATACAGTGAAACTATCGATTTAAAAATCAAGTTTTTAACAAAGAAAGAAAAGATGCCATCGAAAAATTAAGCAACGTTTGAATGTTGTGTACAGGCACTCTTCACCATCATATTCCCCCGTAAACCACTGTAAAAGAATGGGCGAAACAGTTTCATTTAGGAAGAAAATCAATTGAAGATGAATCACATCGAGGAAGACCGTCTGAGACCATCACAAAGGAAAATATTGAATTAATGGAGGAAACAGTACTGAAAGATAGACGTTTTGTATTCATTTGTTACGGGTGATGAAACTAGAGTTTTTCTCCATGATCTTTGATCCAAAAGGGAGTTAATGAAATGGCATTGTCCGGGCTAACAGTGGCAAAAAAAGCAAAGGTGATACAATTTCAGAAAAAGATAAAAAGAGGAATTTTATTGATAGATTTTAAATAATAATATAAGAATAATAAGAAAAACTATCGCGAGGAGTGTTGGTGTTGAATGACAACGGGCATTTCTAAGGTAGCCGTTATGGAATGTAGTTTCCCAGAACTGGATCATCTACTGTATATTTCTGACCTGGCCCCAAGCGACTATTATTTTGTTTTCAATATTAAAATCGGACTTGAGAGGTAAGAAATTTAACACTAATGATGAGGTTAAGTCAGCGGTTTTGGCGCATTTTGGACAAAAATTCAGGCTATTTTTTAAGGATATGAAAATATATGCGAAATGTTGTGAAAAATATATTAAAATTAAAGGAGACTACTTTGAAAAATGAAAATAGTTATTTGAGATTTACTCTTGTTTGTATAGTCTAGCCCAGAAACTTTTGGACCTTACCTCTAGATTCAACTTTTAATTTATTTCAAGCTATTTTAAGTCTTAAATATATATACATTAGTATTCATTTATTTCGAGTTCATTCGCAATTAAAAGTTGTTTTAAATACTGCTTTTTTCTTAATGTATAAAACATTGTTTAAGATTTGTTTTTAATCACTTGATAAAAACATTGTTTTATTTCAATCTATTTTAAACACTATTTAAAACAACTTGTTTTCATCATGCCAACCCTGCAGCCAATAAATTTGCATACATAGAATATGAAATGTGTAAAAACAGTTGCCTAGACAAGTATTGCTTAATTGGTATAGGAAGATATTTTTTTCAATTAATCTTGAAAATATAGAATGGACATGATCTATATTTTTATTTATATCTATTATGGAGAAATAATTTGTTTTTGAATAAAAAATATTTTTTATTATCAACGTTTTCTCAATATTATATTCAAACATTTCATTTGCCTAAACACAACTTCCATGAAAAAAACTTAATAAAAATGTTTAATCACTAGTATAAGCAATATTTCTTTCTGTAAAATAATATTTGTGTCATTGAAAATTTGAAATTTCAATAAGGGATTTATTTACAAATTGGTGCATTGTGTCGTATTATTTTGATGAAACTGCGCAGCATCCATTGTGTGCAATGTACAATACTTAAACCTTTAGTTAACATTAAAATAATGAACCTCAAAAAGGATATGAGATACAATAAATTTTTATTGTTTAACTTTGAACTCAGAAACCTGAGAAGTTGGTTTATCATACCATTTTAAGATAAAAACATACAGTCAACACAGGAGGATGTTGCTTGTATATCTTGATATTAAAGAAAGACACCTTTATGCTGCTAATATTTTCCATGGGTTTAAGTAATGAGTGTTTAAGTAATGACATATGTTTCATTTAATTATAATTCTATTCTAGAGTTGAGTTCATTTCTAGACATTGAACTAAAACTGCAATACTCGACTTCAATTCAAACTTGATGTTATGTACATTTAAAATTTATTTTTAAAAAAATTATTTTTCTTATAGCAATATACTTTATATAAAACACATCAAGGAAACAATGCTTTTTCCTCGATCCTCAGTAAACTCGATCCAATAGTTTTCTTTTTTAAACAATAAGATAACTAACTTATTCCTTACAAACATTCTAGGAACACTTCCCCAACCCTGCGGAAAGCCAACTGCAAACAAGACATTTTCAAATAATCTTAGGTCAGTATTCAAATCGCACCCAAGGGAGACTTCAGAAGAACAACCTTGATTATTTACACACCATGAACTCAGAATATGTAGCTACTAAAAATCATACAAAACATTAATTATATAACAACTTGAGCTATGGCTTAAGCATTAGCAAAATTCTGCATCCTTCTTCTTGCCACCATAATGAAAAGTAGCTCATTTAATAATGCTTCCCAAAGATCCTAAGTCAGGCCAATTAACTTACTGCAGATTACCTCAAAATATATATGTCCCTACTACTTACACACTATAACTTATGCTAATCTATTATTTTATGCTTATCTGTTTGGTTTTTGCAGCAAAACACGTATCAAAGTTCACAGATTTAGATAAATCAGTGAAAACATTTGAATCTAGGTCATATTGCACTGTAGCTTACTTGGATATATCCTAGATATTCGATTGGATTTGGCACAAAGGAATGTTGTAAAGAATTAAAGCCGTCTTTCCAAATAAAGCCATAGGCGACTGATTGTAGGGAATTAAAAATTGTAGTTGAAAAAATAATTTTTTCTTAAATTTTTTTATTAGTTGATAGCGACATGACATACCACCTTTTTGCAGAAGCAATGAAGATTATTTGTTTGAGAAACAAAATAGATTTTTACAATTAAGTTCTGTCCTTAGGGAAGTAATATTTTAAACATCTTCAGTGTCACTTCGTAAAAACTCACTTAATAAAAATTCTTCAATATTATCTTAAACACAGATACAGTAAATTATTATCATCCTGGTTTTCGATACGGGTCAGCCTTCCTGTTATTACTTGATGTATATGATATAGGGCAATATATAAATATTATCCTAATAGTGCAGAATTACACCACATTAGCTACAATTCTGGACTCTATGAAATTCAAACATGCATCCTTATGATCACCTTGACCGTACCAACTATACACCAGCCGTTAGTTTTAATAGTATCAAAAATACTTTGCAAATCAGCTGGTGGCAATTTTTGTTGTGAAGTTTTAAGAGATTTGACCTAAAAAGCATCAATTGAAATTACAACTATAGTTCAAAGTAAGTCACTACAATATTAAAGAATAATTAAATTCAAATTCAGAAAAAAATTTTCTGATACAGCAATCATCTTGCATTATTCAATAATTGTAATCTTGGAATAAAACTTTAAGGCACAAGACAAATATTATTTTTGTACGACTGTTTTGATCACAAGGGCCATAGAATAAAGACTAAACACACGAATCAACCTTGACATGATTCTTTTTTATGTGACTAATAGCACCAGTGAGCAATATTAATAAGTCCTCCACGCACAAGTAAGCAGCTCAATGCCGTGACAGTGGAAACATTTAGACGGTAATCAATTAACGATTCCGCTTTAATAGAATCTCAAATTATTTAGTGTATAGGATCTGCAAAAATTCTCCGACATGCTAGCCACTAAAAATTTAAAAGTGGTGACAACATGTTTTGCAATGTTATATTACTTATAGAAAGTTGCTTATTATATTACTGATAGAATGGCTTATAATGGTGAAACTTTGTCAAATTGTGTTGTTTTGAAGCTTTAAATTGCGGATTTATAATTTCTTGTATTTTACAGTACATTCTATTATAGCTGAAATTAATTAAGGCTCATATATATAGTAATATGGATAACTGAAAAACCTTTATCGCAAGGCCTACATGTCTCGATAAACTTTGTTTAATTCATTAAAGGTTAACTGAATTATAAAACAGCAAATAATACAGCTTCTCATAATGTCACACAAGTACTATCATCAGATATATAAAAAAATTTTAATTGAATCAAAACGCTCATCAAACAATACAACTGAAATATAAACATATTAAATTCCTTACTTTGCTATTGTGGTCTCAACAGCTAAGGCCAGACAATAATGTTATAATTACATATATATTAATTATTTTATTTAAAAAAAATATACATAGCATCAAATGAGTGTCCAGTTAGAAAAGAAATAATACTCTAATAACAACAATTCCAAAACCAATCACATGTCCCCTAGGATGTGTTTACAATTACTTTATGCACATATCACAACTGGTTACTTCAATTGACTGTACGGTTGTGAAATCATATTTCGTTGCCTATGCAAGGCCCATAAACTACTTTTTTTGTTATAAACAATCCACCCTCATTTGGTCTTCATGTAGACATGCCGTCGTGTCATGCGACCACAGAACAAACCAAATATAAATATGAGACCTAAGAATGAAAACGATACTAAAAGAATATATTTTTTGGCCGGCGATGAAGCCACTTGGTTGTATATTTCTCCAAAATTTTCAGGTGCTTCCAGCTGAAAGCAAGAAAAAATGATTAATTAGATAGTATAAAGATTGTTTGTGACAAACAGCAACACAGATTGAAAAGATCACAAAAGCAGTTCATTCTCAAAATTACAAGTGTCATAACAGCATAAAGTACAATGTGACAATCTGCTATCACTGTCTTCCCAATTTTGATGAGAAGACAGTGATAAATAGATGATATTGTAAAATATAGGAAATAATTTTCTAGTTTTGGTAGAAGTTGGTCTGAAAAATACAATACTGCAAATTTTATGCGAATATCTTTCGTTTAAAAATTCCTTCCAGAAACTGTAACATTATATTCTGTTGTAACCATTTAGAAAAGTTCAACCTGAACCAGGATTTTACAATTGCAGCCAATCATAAATCATCATATTATTATATAAAATTGTGTAAGGAGGGTGGAGCAAGGGCCCTTTTCTCCCCTCTTCGTTCATAAAAGTTGGAGGTTGAACATTTTTGGAAAATTTCTTAAATTTTTGTCTTTCTCCTGAAACATCATATAAAAGTTACTGAATCAATTTGAACGAGACTTTCACTAGAGCGATGCTTAGGTTCAGATTCAAATTTAGGCTACCTGTTATCCTGAATGAACATTCCCTCAGGGATTTAAAATTCAACTATTAGCGCTCACGTAATGAGAATCGAGTGTGCTGTTTATGAATGAATGAACAAAAATTACTGTCACAAGACTGTCACAGTGATACAGATTACAGTTCAAGCCAACGTATAATAAGCTGTTTTCTTCCCCACCAAGAGTACTTTTTAGACGCGAACATAACTTATGACCTACATAAAAATAAAATGAGAAATGTTATCCACAAAGGAACTCCTCAACGGTAGATCCAGTAATTTCTTTATTCTTTATTTGATTCAAATACCTACAAAATATAATGTTGGTCACACACAACATAAAACCACATTATCTTTTTAGAACATAAAATTATTAATTATACGGCTTTATATCTTGAAATGAAATTGCTATTCAATATCAAAATAAACAATAACGTATGAAAAGTTTTATTTGGACAATCAAGTATAGGTTGTACACTTTTGCTTATTGAAGGTAGAGTAATGAATTTTTTGAAAGGAACTTCTACCACCTATTGGGAATCGGTTGTCTTGTAAAAAATAATTAATCAATTCGCGTAGCACCTGGTCAGCAAGGCAGGTAATGAAAAATTTCCCTATACAGCTCTTCCAACTTTTAGATATGAAGTAAAAATTTGCTGTAATAAAGTTGAAGTGTATCATCCTTGACTTTCTTCTAATTGATTATGACAATCATTCTGGATCCACTTTCTATCAAAGCTAACAATTTAATTCAAAATTCCTTCATGTCTGTGTCACACATATTTCTGCTTGGTGCTTATGGACATTGCTTATATCACTCTCTATGTACGGGTTCTCAGGCTATATTTTGTTATAAATGCATAGCTTTTACGAAACCCGGAAACAGAAAATATTTTCAATTTGTCAACTGAAACGCGAAATTCAATTATATAAAAACCCAGGAAATTAATATTTCGCTATTTACAAAACATATTTAATATGGAAATCATCACCAAACCAAAAATACATCTATATCTGACAATTCATATATAAAGAGCAATTACTTTTAGAAACAATGCAATTATTTTTATATTCGTCTCTGACGTAATTATCATTATTCTACTAATATCATGATGAAATTAAATTTTGCTTGCAATGGAGAATTCCAAGTCATGTTATCTGTAATAAAATATTTATTAAGTGCAAGCAAGTGAATTGACCATACCGAATGTTGTATTTGCTTCTGTCGTTGGATCATAATTATTATAGTCTTAGATTTTTAGGAAAAGTTTCAATAAAAACTAGATGTCTTTCAATTTCAGAGACCATACATAAAAATTACTTCTTACAGTCAATTTCACACAATACACTCATATGAACACCTGAATCAATACTTGAAATACGTTCAGAAAATAGTAAACAATGTTCTACGTATTGAAATAATTATTTGCAAAAAGAAGAGTCGGACACAGGAAATTTTTCATTTATAATAACGTTTACTTTCAAGTACAATCCTGTGCACGGAATGTATGACAGTTGAATATAACATTTAGTTTTAATTTTCCACATAAATTAGTAATTGGAGTTATAAAACATTTCATTTATTATGTACAATGCATCCTTTTTATGATGTTCAGTGCCCGCATAATGGAAAGCATAGGTAATATTAATCTTGAAGGCTGGGAAAATCCAGAAGACATTAAATCCTATTGTCCAATAAGCCTACTTTAAATACCCTTAAAAATAAATGGAAATATTACTCATATCCAGATATTTATCAATTACCAACAAAGAAAATGTGATACCAGAACATAAATTTGGGTTTAGGCAAAAATAAAGCACTACAGAATAGATTCTGTACGAATTGTAGATAAGGATACATTCCTTGACACCTCACGAACTTTCGTATGAATATGGCATGAGGGACTACTTTTAAGATTAGATAACATTACCAGTCAATTATTGCACCTTCGTCCGATTTTATCTTAGGCGACAGACACTTCTTAGTGCAACAAGGTAATGAATTGTCAAACTCACATAAAAGAAAAGCTGAAGTCATCTACTGTAAACTTTAGCCAACATAATGAACATGGATGTGTCACAGGATATATACACGCATGTCTTTGAGATTAATTGTGGTATAATTATGTAAGTATAAATTAAAAAATTATGACCATGAGCATTTATTTGAATTTAATTATTGTTTCTTAAATTTCAAATAAGCATTAAAATCAGCAGGGTTAACTGACTATAGAAATTTTAATACGCAAACGGTTTCAAAGAGAAAATTAACTCCGTACTATGTACAACGGGATTTATTATGAACTTTCGTAACTACGCTGGTCATTAATAAAATTATAAATTTTGTAAATAAAGTAAGTATGCACTAAAATTGGTAAACTTGATGTTTTATTTTTAATGTACGTTTAATACTGAATGTTTTTATGCAAGAATGTCAAAACAAAACAAAAACTTAATTTTATAAAAAAAGGTGATGGAAATGAACTGAAACAAATTTCGATATTTTTGTCTTATTTATGCTCTGTTGTACTAAATCATTTTAATGAGCTATCTTCCCTCCAGTGGTTGTAGGGCTGGGTTCTGAGCTCAAATCTTTTGTATTAGTATGTCCTGTAGATTTTCTATAGACTTGAGACCAGGACATCCGGATGACCACTGCATTATTCGAATATTAACCTTTTCAAGATACTGAATGACTATGTCAGCAACGTGTCGCCTTGCATTATCATGTATCAGCTGGAATTTTTCTTCGATACTCTGCATTTGGCCTCACATGTAGCTGGAATATATCTGTAAGATACCTTGCAGCAGTTAAACGACTTCTCCATACGGAAACAAGTTCTGTACGACCATTAAAATGTCTCTTTCTAGAAGTTTACAGAGTCCTACTATAACTCACAGGTTCTTCAATGCGACACTGAGCATATTGTTCATTTGGGCATTGCATTACATGATGACTTCTATTGAAGTCATACAACATCATTTGACTTTTATGTGAAAGAGAATTTCATCTCATTGCACTATCGTCTTGTCAATGTGTTGTCTGGCAAATCGAAGTCTGGTTTGTCTGTGAGCTGTTGTCAATTTCAGTCATATAGCTGACATGTGGGGTTTCATGTTATGTTCTCGCAATCTTCTTCTAACCTTATTGTTATTTATGCTCTATTGCAGTTCAACCCTGATAGGTAATGGTGATGCAACGATGACAGAATAATGAAGAACAATAATGGTCAGTCTAATGGCCACACAAATTATAATAAACAAGGTGTCAAGTTAAACATTTTTTGCCATAATCACTTTTTTTACAAAAAGGATGAGATGGGTAGATTTTTTTGATGACCAGTACAATTTATAAATATTCGTGGAACGTACACGTATTGTAGGTTTGTAAAACGTATTGATAAGATGAAAATGTGATTAAGCTATATACTTAAATAGAGATAGATACCCTTGCAGATGTAGGTAGTAATGTTTCGAAATAACCAACCAATTCAACAGCATAATTTGTTTATTGCTTTTGCATTATATTACTTGGTCAAAGTTAGTGCAACGATCGTGCAATTAATTGAATAACATTTGTTTTTATTTCTTTCTATATGTAGAAAATCCATAACATTTTCCCTGTACAAAATCCCATAGTTGTGATGTGATGAGTAACAAATTACTTTTTAAAATTTTTTTTCATCTCCTTATTAACTTGCAAGTTGTGCGAAGACATTTAACAAAATATTAAATAAATATCAATCAGATGGTGCATTCTTATGCAGAAATGCACATTACAGTATAGTTTCTGTGGCGCTTATCTTTTTAGTCTTTTGAATGTTTGTATAATCTTTATTTTCTTCCATCGCTAAACGATTAAGGTTTTTAATTTAAATATTAATAAAGATAAGGACTTGTTATCAGACTAGATTATTTCCTTGTAAGAATTTGTATAAACTTACCTTTGCTGCGTATTTGTACATTTCCATTCGATTAGCCAGTTCCTTTTGACATTCAGGTTCCAGATCCCTCGTTGCGTCATTATAAATTATTTGTAAACATTTTAGATCTGTAAAGAAATAAAACTTTTATATCACATTTTTTACTGACAGAGAAACAAGTTTTGTTTTGACTTTCAATAATAGTTTTCTTCAATATTCAAAACAATTTTATACTTTTTCATATCTAAGATAAGACAAAATCTTATTTTAAGGCCCCAGTATACAATGAACTGTCACTCACTAAAGACATCATCAGCAATTATATCCTCCATCTACTTAATTACCATTGACGAAAAAGGAATGACGAAACAACAGTTTCAGCTATGGTAATTTATTTGTTTAGTACATATAATATTATTTAAATGTGTACTCTAAAATTAATTATTAAAACATGGCATAAATGATGTCAACTATCCGTTATAAAATCCGAGCTACATTTATGACCTTCTTGTAAATAAAGACTGATTTTCGAATAGATGAGAAAAAAATATATTCTTCACAGAATAAAATTGTGCTTTTAAATGTTTTTGCTTTATGACTACAAATATTTTTATTTGAAGGAAAGAAAAACAAACTGTAACGAAGGAAAAAAATGGCTGCCATTTCTGCAATAGTGTTCTAAGCGCTAACGCTAATTTACATTAATTTTAATTTTGCTAACGTATTTGTAATTAGCATGCTAAAGCTAATGCCTAATTAACAAACTATTTCTGTGACGGAGGTTATTTCGGAGTGCATTTTTATATATTAGCGTTAGCACGGTTTATAACATTCGGGAGTGTATCTTATTAAGGATGTTTAGAACATTAACATGTTTTGTAAATATTTTTAGGATCTTTATTATGTATAATATAGACATCGAATGACCCTTCGTAGTTATTTGTGAGATGTTAAATGTATGCAAATAACAGTCTAAAAATCCAGTAGTAGATATAAATTAAATATAGGTCAAAATATATGATATTTGACAGTTAAACTGTATAAACAAATTATGTGAAAACTATGGCATTTTTATTTTTAATTTGTATTTCTTTAATATCATTAATTTGAAAAGGGTCTGAAACCTAAAGGGCTTATTGATATAAGTTCTGTTGCTAATGCTATACTGGTAACTAAAGAGCTTATTGATATAAGTTCTGTTGCTAATGCTATACTGGTATGTGACCTGCTAAAATGTGTGCAATTTAAGAGAAAAGAAGCATATTTAAAATCTATTGAAAATAGGGAATTGCACAGTTACTTCTATGTACGCCTCCATATTTTCGGATGTACAACAGTCTGTTGCCAAGCAAACCTTTGTGCGTGTTCTCTCATTAATTTCTTTTTATCACTAAGACATTTATTGTATAATATGGGAATTAAAGTGGATGATTGGAATTTTCTGTTAGGAAATTTATAATTTAAACTATGCACAAACTGCACAAAACCTGTATCCTCAATTATCGAATAGTTGATAATCAAAAATAAATAGGTTTAATAATGTTTCATTGATTTTTTTCTTTCTCCGGGCTTAGTTTTCATGAAACATATGATGTAATGATTTTTTCCTGTTTTCAAGAGGAAATTACAAGTCTTTAGTGGTTCTCGACTCATTTCCAGTTTAAAAAATATCAAGAAATATTATTAATAGAGTATAGAACTCTATTAATTATATTTCTAGAGTATAGAACTCTATTTGTAAGAACTATGTCTACTTTCATGATTGATCAAGATACCTTTAAAGAGTACCTTGACTCTAAAAAAATTAAAAGTTTGCCTTTTAATTTTAAAATAATACTTATAACTATTAAAACAGTATATCTTGTATCATAAAACTTTCAATTAATATAAATATAAATAATTACGACTCATACATAAATTTTTTTTATTCTTTCATAGAATAAAAACACCCGTCATAACAAACTACAAGACCTTTACATGGAGAGTTATGCCGTTAAAATTTATTAATACATAAATATTATTTAGCAGTTATAGCATTCTAAAATAATACACCGCGGGCAGCTTTCTACATGGTGTAAATACTGTAGTGATCGCAAACTGAAAATAAATCTGCTAACAACGTATCTGTTATTTTGCATCTACAATTAATACTTAAATAGCATTAGCAAATTAGCATCAGTTGCAAAATATCAATAGCATGTTAATATGCATTTTGTTAATAATTGCTCCAATCGTTTTAGTCTAATCAAAAATGTTGTCAAAGATTTTACAAAATAATTTATATATCTTATCTAGTAAAAATTATAACCTATCTTTCAAAATATAATTTGTAATAAATAAAATAAAATATATAAAATTTAGTACATAATTGAATAAAAATAAAATTTAGTACATAATTGAAATAGATTATAGAGACATAGGTTATGTAGAAGAATAAAACCATATAAAATAATAAAGTACGATGAGGTATAAAAAAGTAGTAAGAATAAGAAACAGCGAGAGAGAAAATGGACATGAAAATTCCATTATCATTTTCATACCTATTCCCCTTAAGCATTTTTTTTTTAATTTGGGGAACAAATAGAAGCCACTGGGGCAAGGCCTGGTAAATGAGGTGGATGGTCAACCAATTCCAACCTAACTTATTGAATGATAGCGAATGAAACTGTGGAAACGGGTGCCCTGTCTTGATGAAACAGTACCCCCTTTCAGAATTTCCCTCTCTTTTTCTCTTTAATAGCATTCCTCAAATTGGGTGTTAATACTGTCTAAAATCAGTCTGTCTAATATTAGTCTATAAGTTAACACCTTAGATAGCCAATTAATATGGATTATACATATGGTTCATAGATGATGGTTGTATCTACTGTAACAATTGTTGTTTCACTTGAGATCGAAAAAATTTTCCCAATCGTGCACTTGAAATGTCAATTTGTATCTTTCTTGGTTGTCGGTAAACAATTTCAGTATCCAATTCAGATTTCCCTAATTTCTCCATTAAATTGTGGTCTCCTATGTTAATGTTTTAAATGGAGATACTTAATCTGGATCGCATTTCTTTTTTCTGTTTCAATATTATTGGTCAGAACATAATTTGTAAATGTTTAATTATTTCAAAACGTAACGATCTAATTTTTTGTACCAGCTTCATATTGAAATGAACTTTTATTATTGGTAAAAATAAGTAATATGCACATTCATAAAGTGAGTTATTCTCACTTGACTGTTTATAAAATTACTAAATTGAAGTCTTGTATTTTATTTAGCACTATATACTTCGTGTTGCAACATGACCGATGTATTCACGCAATGGCCATTATTCAATTTTTAATAATCCGGCATTGAATTAAAAAATTTAAAAAGCTGTTGAGATATTAATAGAAAAGCAATTTTTTCATAAAAGTAGGTAAAAATGGAGGTTTTATTTACTTTTAAAGTTAGGAGTCATATTAAAGTATCAGTACATAGAATAGCCTTTATACCACATTATAATTAGATACATTTTCCTAAATCATCAAATAAGAAAAAAATCTTAAAGTATATCATAATAATGTATATCATATATATAAGTATATCATATAAGTAATGTATATCATATATATAACTATATCATATAAGTAATGTATACATGTAAATGTATATCATATAGATTTTTATTTCATTGTGTCAAATTAATGTATGTATATTCTCATTGGCAGATTTTACTATGACAAATATGAACTTCTTGGTATAAGGCTATACCACCTTGTATGAAAACAAAGACAATTATAATCTCCGATGTTCATGCAGATATTGAATTTAGTACCGTTTGCCCTCATGAACAATGAGGATGTGTGATTCAGTAGCTTGTGTCGTAGATTTTCAACATTGTCCATGGCTTGTGTACAGTGTAAGATATGATAACAAAAAAATTACATGTAATAATTGCTATATAATTGTTTTATGACACATTTGAAATGTAAGATTTCGTAAAAAGTCCGATATTGGGTGCAGAAATAAAAAAAAGAATATATTACATGCACTAAACAAATGGTTTGTAGATATTTTATAATAGGTATAATGTAGAAGTATTAAAGTACTCATATTGCAGAATAGTAAATCAAATTTTTTGCCACTTTAAATTATTGAGTATTACGTCAATAAGTTTTAGAATTGTAGTACATATATGTGCGTAAATTTAAAAGCACATTGATTATTTAAGTTTATTAGGTGTATGTGAAAGTTGTATATTGTATTGATTCTGTTTTAGTTTTTTTAGTGTTCTGTCCGTTTGTCTATATTTTATAGACAATTGTATGAAATGTTTGATTTTGAAAGCTGACAGAAAATGTCGCATAGTGATAGTTTCTAGTGGACTAAACACAGAAGTAAAATACAAAAACCACAGTTCGTGATTTTGGAGTTGATTTGTAGAAGGAGGGAGGGGGGACGGAATGGAAGTTTATACTTTGCTGCATATTTTTAATATACAAATTTGGACTACCAAATTCCATCCCCTCCTTCCTTCCACAAACCAACCCCAAAATCACAAAAAATTTTAAATTCATATTTAAAATTCAAAAATATCAATAAAAATTTTTAAATAAAACTTTCAACAAGAACCATATCTATTTGTGTTGTTATTTAACTCGGAAAAATAATGATAACAGTGGCCACTAACGGATGTTGGTAAAAAACTTCATAATTAAACCAACTATTCCCTTTATCGGGTGCAGCTGTCATTGTAGGGCAAACATTTTTATGTTTATAAATAAAAAGGTTTATGTTTATAAATAAAAAATAAATATTTCATGATTTATGCTCGTTCTGCCAATCAGAAAATGGCGCTTGCCTGTATGTCACAAAAACTATTCAGGTTTGTCTACCACAACTAAGTACTTTTGGATTGGTTCTCTTAAACAATGTCATCTCATATACGAAAAATTAGTAGCTGATGGAAATTCCAGTAAACATAAAAAAATTCTAAATTCATGGCCATATGGTAATTTTATTGATAAAAAAATTTAATGGAAAAACCATCTATTACAAAATTACTGTAAGACATTATTTAATATTTCAGTCGACACACAATTTCCTACGGTTAAACACTGGGCATATTAATTTCAGCAGGGTCAAGAGTTTCTCGAAGACGAAACCCACTCGGACTGTCCAAACACAACCATCACTGAGGAAAATATCTTCAAACTCAAGAAACTAGTAACTAGTCCTCCCGACTGCAGGATAAAAATGTGGCAGTTAACAGAATTGGTTATAAGTAAAGAATAAATTGAAGATATTTTGCACAACCATTTGAATGTGAGAAGTCAGTGTGCGTTAGGTGTCAAAATTGCCAATTTGTCATAAGTATTATTATTATAAAGGTTGACATGTTACGTTTTTATTTTTTATAAATAAATTTATAAGTCTTGTTTTTAACTGATTCTATTATTTTAACATTACTTCTTATTATATAACATTATTTCATATACCTATTTATGTCTATAGTATATATGCAGATGTGACATAATAAGTACATGAAAAAATTGTAGTATTGGTTTGTTGATAAATGTGGCATATCGAGCATAATTAAAGCCATAAACATCATTTTTATAGAAATTTAAATATTTTTTTTACAAAAACGTGATATATCTCAGTTTATATATATATATATATGTATATATATGTATATATATATATATATATATATATATATATATGTGTGTGTGTGTGTGTGTGTGTGTATATGTATAAAATATGTGCAACATTATTTTTATTCTATAATTCCCCAAATATAATTAAGTGAAGCATTTTGGGAACATTAAACTATTTAAAAAGAAGCATTAAGCTTTTTCGTAATTCATTTTTTTTCTATTTATCTTCATTAAGCCCGTCTTTTTTGATGGTTATAGTAATTAAAAGGTGATGCTACAAAAAATGGGAAAATTTTTCTCATTCATCAGCAATTTCATTAAAACTTAGTTAAATATTGAGTATGAAAACCAAGTTCCATTACTTCATGTAATGTTTTCGAGACGTCTTTTAATGAAAAATGTTTATTACTTTCTTCCACCAGTCTACTGTCTTACGAAGTCTAACAATCCAGTATGAGTCTACCTAAATAAGCATTTAGGTAGACTCATACTTGGATCGTTTACAAAAATTTATTTATAAATTTGTTTCCCTTTATGCTTTCCATTTGGGTTATTGTTAATTAAGTTTTTTATGCAAAACAACATTTTTGTTAATCAAAATGATGCTTTATCTTTTAAAACCTAACTAATACAAGGAATAAAATTATTATCTCATAAAAAGCATTTGTTTTGCATATTGAACAAAAGTTTTGTTCCATATACAAAATGAACGCTGATAAACGTGATAATTTAATAGTCATATGTTATCACATGTGCCGGAAAAAAACAAAAAAAACACCTTTGTTAACCACGATCTTAATTCTGGGTCTTTTTTTACAAGAACCCCCTGTACACAATTGCCAACAATCGGCCCTTACGGGTCTTGGTATATAGGGGACTTTAAAAAATCATTGCAGACCAGCGGTTTTCTGTGCAGTGTAGTTATGAGAACAGGCCTGTTAAGTAATGTTTGGAATATAAGAAAAGGTTTGATTATAAATATTACAAATTGGTAGGAAATAAACATGTGAAGACATTAAATTGTTATATTAATATGGCAATATTGTGCAGTCTCATATTAGTAACTTATATTTCTTAAGTATGTAAATTTGAATAAGAGCATTACTACTCCATTACTGAATGGCACTTGATAGATTCTGATACATATACAAATGCAATAAAGGTGAATCTTCAGTCAGATTCATTTATGAAAAATATTAATAACTAACACATTAAAACTGAAGAGTGGTGTTTGCAGTTTGTTCATGAACCAGTTTAGTGAATGTTTGCATGTACTAGCTGCTGGTACATACAAACTTTCAAAGAAGTTATATAATATCCTTGCTTTATATTTCGGTGAGTGATTTAAAAATAGTATGTATGCATTTTTTTTTATATTATAAACCTTTTACCATGATATGGTATCGGAAGGAGGAAAAAATAAAGAATTATTTTTACACAAGTATGATGGAACAATAAAAAGGTTATTTTTTATAAAGACAACTATGCATATAGGATGTAGCTCTTATGTATTTATGACTACTTTATCCATATTATATGTTTGTTTATTAGATGTCATCTTGGAAGTTTTCTTTCTTAATAGAAAACATTCTATTCTTATATTGATTACTTGTTTGAAGATCTCATGATAGTTCCATGACACAAAATGCACAAATGTTCAACAAGTTAATAGAAACATGCTCTGTGTTATAAATGTACATAATAATATTGTATATATTGTGCTGCTTTACTTTATTAATTCAATTTGTAATCATACCCATCTCTGATTTCACATTTATGTCATAGCTTATTATATTTTCGCATCAGCAAGACAAGACAAAATATTATTTTGCTCTATAAAGGAGCGTGTGAAATCAGCATTTTTAAAACATTATTTATAAAATATGTGTTAAACTGTAGAAAATAAAATACGGAGGTAATACCCATAATCGTCATGCTGAGCAGGCGAATTGGTGATTGAAGTGTGTAGCTTTTCACACCAGTAACACTGTTACCTGTGATTGGTCTGTGGAATATTAGCTATGCAATTTTAAATGTCACTCCATACCCGCTCGGCTAGTGGGCCAGGAACAGAAACCGTGTCCCCGAGGTCCCCGTGCCAACAAAGGCTGTACGCCTTGTGATCAATCTAACAAACACACACACGCACGCACGCACACACACACGCACACACATATACATATATATACATAGTTCGTCATAATGCAGTGAATTTGTATATATATATTCTTTTCCTTTAATATCAATTTACAAATTCACTGCATTATGACGAACTATGTCAAGGAGTATCTGTGAATTAGCAAAGCATGTTCTTATTTATTATAGATCAAACAGCATGAAAGAATTAAAGTAGTAACAGACGATTTATCAATAATGTTTTTTTCTGTTCCTTTTTTACATTAAAAATAATTATTGTTTGAAATCTTAAACTGTTTGACTATATATCAAAATTTCCAGAAAAATCGGTGGTAATTGGAATTTTCTTATTTCTAACTTACATTTCAGAAAAATCAGTCATAAATATAATTTTCTCATTCTTAAATAAAGTTACAAATAACAGAAGGTGTACAACAGATTTTATTTCCTTATGATTTATTTACTTACGTCTTCCAGCTCCATGCTCCAACTGTCTACAGAATTTTAACAAATCAAGAGCACAGGCTCTTTGCAGTAGGGGATCCGCACCAATATCGACTTTAGTTTCTTCAATAATTCCTGCTACCTCATGAGCACATCCCGATGACACTATTTGTCTGTTCATAAGAGCCACTTTTAGACATTCTTCCACCTATTAAAAAAATGTGAAAATGTTACTTTTTCATCAACTAATCTTACCTAGCTTTTAACTTGTGAAGGATACCTAATTTCAATGTTATTTTCCTTTATAATACAAAGTAATTAAGTATTAATGTGTAGTAATTAAGTATTCAACTTTTACTCTGAAAAAATTTGAATCAGTATCTGCATACTTAAAGCAACAGACTGCGATGGTTACCTGAGATGATTTTTATATAGAACGAACAAACAGTGGAAGATGGCCATGAAGAATTTATTGGGATGACTAATCTATTTTTAACCCCGACTTGTTCTTGGGTATCAAACTCAAGAATCATATTTTGAAACTTATCTTAATTTATGCAATTGCATTATCCAACCAATGAATAATCAGACGAGGTTCTTCTTCAATTATGTGTCGTAATCATTGGGCATCTAATGTAACAGGCAGGGTGAATTGGGATTCGATGCAATATTCTTGATATTACTGAATAAATTTTCATCATTCATAGATTCCGTACTTAATGTTGTTTAAAGTCCATTTTCTTTGATGTAATGCACTTGAAAGCATGGCACCAACTGTCATTATGCGAGTGCACTTTGATCTATTTATCTATTATTTTTAAGAAAAGTTCTGAACTCATAGCTGAAAGCTAATTTAATATAAATATGGAGCAGTAGTAGAATTACATGCAGATTATGAATATAAAGAGAATTTCATAATTTAATTTGGAGACCATGGGTAATTTGTACATTTGTATATTTTATAATTTTTCAAACTTGTTAAATGTGGTTAATTTTTCCATTTCCACTTTTTTGCCACATGTAAAGGAATTTATGGTAAAAACATGACAGTTTAAGTACTATTTATATTAATACATTTACATTTTGTGACGAGTGTTAAGAATAAAGTAGCAAAACTTTTTATTGCATCGTTAACAAAGAATTATAAGACAAAAAGGATCAACATGTTCATGTGAATAGAGGTTTCAGTTTTCGACATGCTTATTAATAAATTATCACAATGGCACCTGCAATTGCCACTCAAGTTTAATTATGTTTGTGATAATTCTATAGCAACAGTGACAGATTAGGAGGAAGGACACCTCTCGGAAATATTCAAGTTCAGTCATTGATTTTTATTATTATTTCTTTGCTCGATTCAAGGGGCTACATTTCATATTCCTTTTTGGCTTGTTTTTATATATTTATATGAATATAACTATTGTTTATTACACCTTACAGCCTAACATTCCTAATTGTAAACTAGCCAGTAGATGTCTACGTCATTTTGAGAAATTAGGTTTTTTCCTTTAGAAGTTACACCAATTTTGATAAATGGGATATATTATGTTTTGACTTCAAAAATAAATTTTATTTAGTTGTAATAAAAAAATTTATTAATTTTCAAATAAAGTAGAAATTAGTTCTAACAATATTGGTTATAACGACATACTGCTTTCAACTGTGAAAGTGAGAAATCCTGGCTTTATTCCATACAATCACCATATGCGAAACACTGCTTATCACAATACTATTTATAACGACATACCGCGTTTGGTGAGGACTGCCTCAAAGATTTTTCGGAGAATCATATGGGTAATAATGACTAAATATCATGTCTTTGTTTTCATTTAGTAGAAATAATACTAATATCGCAGATCTTTCTCTTGAGAACACTTTTGGCAATGCCTAATTTACAAGCAAAAGCATGTTTAGGGCTAATCTAAGAAACATTACAATGATTTTATTTAATGTCGATAAACACGCAACACAGTCGAAAGAATAGTATCAGTCAGTTCATTGAATACACTAGATATACTGATTTTTTTTTAGTAAAAATATTTGAAATTTTTTATTTTATTTAAGCATTTTTTGTCATTTTATTTTTGAAATGGACTCGTATATCCATTATAAATGAAAAGACTATTTTTACGAAACTAATTTTAACAACTAAATTTGACTAGTCCCTTCAATGTTATAAACATATTCTGTATTCTTTATAACAACATTGAAGGGACTAGTAAAATTTATTTCATTAAAAAAATGTTTTTTCCAATATAATATATGACCCTGCAATATTGAACAATTTTATCATTACATCTTAAAAAATGATTTCTGATAACACATGGACACTATTGATCCGTGACCTGAATTTTAAATTCACAATGCTTTATTTTTCTGACCTCGTTTAAATTTTTTAAATGCATTCCGAGCGGTAACTGGCTTGTTCATTGGTAGTTTCTAATGTGCAGTGTTTTTTAGGTAATTTTATTAATGACAACTGTTGATGGAAAATATTTAATTTTAAAATACCCAATGAAAAATTTATTTAAATTTTAAAATATTACTTTTAATGTACTTTACTACTACAAATAGACAAAAAATCTAATCTTACCTGACCATTTGAATTTGTTTCAGAATTATCAGAAGTTTTACAAATAGTTTCAATTTCAGCTTTGCATAATGTACTCAAAAGTGGATCCAATCGGTAGTTGAGAGCCTGCTCTTTCAATAGCTCTGCTAGCTTCTTTTCACAGGAAGTTGTCAGCTTTGATTCTCGAAATTTATTTTTAAGACAAGTAACAACCTTTCCTTGTAACTCTGAATTTTGGGGTTCGTTTGCTGAAAACATATAAAAAAATATAAATTTGGAATTCTTTTTAATTTTTATGAACTCCTAATTATTTTTCATGATATTTACCTATTATATCAGAACAGAATTTTTTGATATCTGGCTTACATGAAGACTGTAGCTGGGGATTAAAACGATAATCGGCATTCTGCTCTATCATTCGATTAACAACTACCAATTTACATTTTTCATGAAAGGTAGCCTCTTGTCTATGCAGCTGAAAAGAAAATTATTAGTAATTTTTTATTGGTATAGTAATTTTTTAAAAATAACGGAGACATAATTTAAAATATTGTCATACCTTTAAGCATTCCAACACTTCAGAAGGCTCTGTCTTGTGACAGAATAAATTTATCATATCACTACACGAAGTGATTAAATTGTAATCGATAGAATTATCAAAGAATTCTTGCTTTTTGACAGCAAAAAGGGCATGTCGGCAACTATCACTTAATTTTCCTTTAAATGTCTGTAAACATTCCAACGCTAATCCACCACTATGATCTACATTGGCACAGTATTTATTAAGATCCTTTTTACATGCTTCCTGTAACTCTGGTTCAAAATCAATATTTTCCTTTTGTTGAAACAGTTGATTTTTTATTTGCTGTCGGCAGTCTTTAGATATGCTGTGTCTGTTTCCTACGAGTGTATCATTCCTAACAATCTCACTCAGACATGTGATAACTTGACTTTTTGTACGAGAACTTGGACAGAATCTCATAACATAAGAACGACAGGCATCTTTGAACTTCCTTGTGAATCTGTAATTTTTAAGGGAGATAATTTGGAAATGTTCTATTGCTGCCCTACACTTGGGATTTGATCTTACATCAGGTTCATTTTTGTGTGCAATTAAACATTCCATAATTTCACCATCATCTTTGCCACTTTTCAAATATGAAGAACAGTAATTCTCCATAACAACCCTACAGTTTGTGTTTATGATAGGGTTCAGTTCCACATGTCCCGCTTGAGCTTCAGTAAAATTTGTAACTGCTGCTTTACATCTATCTCCAAGATTGTTAAGATTGGTTTGCAGGCATAGTATTTCTTCTCCTTTGGCCGTACGATCGTAACATAGATTTGCCAATTCATCAATACATACATCCTCGATTTCAGGTAGTAAATCAACACTAATTGCTCGCTGTCTCATTACCCTTTTCACTTCCTGTGTGCAAAGTGATGTTAAGTGTCCACCTTCGATATTGTTATATGCATAATTATAAAGGCAAGGTAAGACAATAGGGCCTCGTTCTGGATCCATTTGCTGTCCTTGGTCAGCCCAATTTTGTTTTGCATGACAAAAGTGAATAGCATCTTCCTTACATGCTCTGTATAATTGAGGATCCAATTTAAAATCACGTGAAATGAAATATTGAATCTGAATAAGAGCAGTTTCACAGTCCTCTGTCATCATAGTTGTGCCAATTTTTTCCATTAGGCATGAGATAACTCTGCCATCTCCTCCCTTGACCTCCTTACATGCCGTGTCAACGACTGGTTTACACGCTTTACGAAGAACTGGGTCCACACGCCAATCTTCACCGGCATCTGTCTCTTTTATTAGCTCTTCTAGAGACCGTTGACAGGAGGCACTTATACGACGCTCTTTCTTTTGTTTTGGCCGAGCGTGCTCCATTAAACAATGAATTGTCTTCCCCCCAGTTTCTATATGATTGCAAAAATGTGAAATATCATCAGCACAATCGTGCATTAGTTCAGGTGATAAGCTATAATCTTCCATCAGCATTTTTCTATGATCAATCATTTCAGCTTGACATTCAGATGATATTTTGGTATTGTTTTTTAATACGTTTTCAAGACACACTAATATCTGGGCGAGTCGAACGTCTTTATCGTCTGAAACACCTTTACGACAACGGTATAATCTTATATCTTCCTTACATGCTCTAGCTATTCCTTTACTCACTTTATAATCTTGTGAAATGAGTCTCTGTCTACGAGTTAGCTGTTCACTGCATTGCTTGGACATGGCTGCCAAATAAAGAAATTATTATAGTCGATCATTTTACTTAAAACTAAACTTAAAAGAAATAAAAATGTTATTCAGAGAATAACATTGAAATTTTTATCGACTTTAAATTTAATTATTTACTTATAATTTCCATGCATATCTTTATATATCAAAATAGGTTTTTAGCAGATTTACAAAATGTGGAAATTAATTACGTTCAGAGATTATTTTTAACAACTCATAAGATACTACTGAAATAAAATAAATTGATTTTAAGTGATTTGCCTTAAATCATTAGATAATGGTATCCATCCAAATAATGTTTTTATAACACAACATAGTACAATGACAATTGTATAGTTAATAATTTGTTTAAATATTTACTCACATTTATCATATTTATGAAGCATTAAACATTTATACATTAAACCTGAACCTGGGGATAGATCAGGGCAGAAGCGAATTTGATCAATGCCGCAGGCTGTGTATAGAATTCTATCTAGTTTTATATTGTCACCCTGTAGCTCTGACAAATGCAAAATCTCCTGCCGACATTGACTCTTCAAATTATCCACTTTCAATTGCAAACAAGACAATGTTTCACTTTGAGCTATACTGTTGTCTCCCATGTTCAGTCTTCCACAATCATGTGTATTAATATCACTTTGGCATTTTCTCATAAAATTATTTAGTTCCTGATAATCGTTAAATACAATAACTTCTAAATTTTGAACGAAGGACGTACAAGCAGCATCTTTTATATTATATTTGTTATCGAGTATACATAGTACAAAAACGTCGAAATGCGTTTTTTGGCACTTATCAATTACATATTCTTGTCTACAATGATACTTAGATATTTCTTGTAAATTAGTATTATTCATATAATAAGACATTCGAGTCCAAATTACATGTTGGCAGGTAGGTGGTATGTTGTTTTTCCTGTTGCTGTCAAAATTTTGTATGCAAGCCAAAAGTTTGACTTCATCGTGACTACTAATCGGGTCACAAAAGTCTTTAATTGTTAAGCAATCTGGATGGTCGTAAATGGGCGTATGAATCGTTATTGCAGATCGTTTTAATCTCGCTGAATTAGCTAAATCTTCAGCGACTTCAACTCTGTAACCTATGGTGCTACGGCTCAAAAATATTACGAAAAGTCCATATTTAAAAATCGAAAAATGGTTGTTAAACATTATTTTGAATACAAATAAACTTATCGGATTGTGCTGCGGCCACCACCGGCTTTTTTCATCCACACGCACTACAGAATGTCTACAAACTTTTGACAATTTGTTTACTCAACATGACAGCCACAATATCGTCATCAAACAGCACTATTCAGAAAGTTGTTGAGGTTAATGAAAGAAAGAATTTTAAATTAAATGGACTTCGTCAAAACTTGTAAACCTTAGAAGTTTACAAGTTTTGACGAAAATGAATTATAAAAATAATAAAATGACATATAACTTTTTAAAATCACCTAGTTACTGATATTTGAAACAAATGGAAATACATAGGAAACAAATGTTTGTCATTGATATTACAATGAATTAGAAATAACATGAAATAATGATTTATTATTGATGTATCTAATCACACGAATAAGTAGTAAAGAAATAGAAGAAGAGGATAAAATATGTTATCTTCTTAGAGGTTTATCAAACATATATGAAGATCTCATCACAGCAATTGAAACAATTAATCCTCAGAATCTAAAACTAGACTTTGTAAAAACACGTCTATTGGATGAAGAAATAAAATTGGCATCGATAGGCACAAATAGAAACACTAATGTGCCTGCTGCATTTTCTATTAAATATTTTAAATGTCACGAGATTGAATACAAATCATATGAATTTATTATGGAAAACGAGCGAGACAGAGGAAGTTAGATCATAAGACAACGGAGCAATAAATGTGACTCAAGAGGCTATAGACGAGAATCGAGCCTATTAATGGATACAATAAATCATGATTACTTCAGCGTTGTAGCTTTTAATAATGGTTGTAAAAACATTTAGTGCGCAAAGAATTGAAAAAATATATGACAAACATACAAACTTTGAACGATCCAATAAACATTTCAGTGGCAAATAATAAGACTGATAACATAGAAGAAAATTATGCTGTCATACACAAAATGGAAAGTCGCTAAGTTTTGAAACGCTTGTACTAAAAGAGCTAAGATTTAATTTACTACCTTTATCAAAAATGGCTATTAGTGGATATGTAAGAGTTTTTAAAAATGATAAATTGATAACCATAAGAAGAGAAGATAATGAATATGTACTTTTCCGGCATAAATTATATATTTATGCAGAAATAGTACATAGACGATGCACGCTGAATTTAAAAAATAAATTTAACTACCAAAATGAATACTGGCACCAACTATTCTATGGCACCAACGTCTTTGCTATCACAACTGAAAGAGCTTGATGAAAATGAGTTTACCTGTAACAGATGACGAGTGTGAACTGTGCATGAGAGGTAAAGCAGCAAGGTTACCATTTAAACTAAAGAGAAGAAAAAGTTACTACATTAGTTGTTAATTCATACAGATATAGCAGGACAAATAATTTCAATATAAAAAGAAGATTTTTGCAGATTTGTTAAAGATCATATCGAAAAATTATATCAGAGCCAGCAACACACAGAAAGGTATTAAAGTCAAGAGAATTCGATGTGAAAGTGGTGGACGTTTTCTTCAAATGATTTTAAAAACTTCTGCATTAGTAAAGTAATTACAATAGAACACACCATTAGTTATTCACCACGGCAAAATGGTTTAGCAGAGACTTAACCGTATAATATATAATAAATCACGAACAGTGATATCAGAGACTGGTGTTCCTAAATATTTGTGACGAGACGCAATAATGTGCGCCGCATATCAAATAAATAGGTTTATTTTAACAGTGACATGAACAATTCTGTTTTACTGTTTTATTTCTAGAAAAAAAGATTTACGAAGATTAAATGGTTTTGGATCTAAAGCGCGGGCAGTTAAGTTGCTTGAAGATTGATATGTCAATACAGGCTAGAATGGTTGGTTATGGATAAAACGGATTCGACTGTATTCGACCTAATATAGATAAAATTATGTGCTAAAAAAGATAGATATAGAAATCAGAAAAGTACACACTACGAAGAAATCCAGATGCCAGATTGCAAAGGAATAAAAATACATATGGAGTATTATATATATGTATATATATATATATATATATATATATATGTGTGTATATATATATATATATATATATATATATATATATATATATATATATATATATATATATATTTATACACCCATACACACAGGGTCTGGGAATAAATATTGGACAAAGAAAAATGCTTTCCTTGGCTATAAAGGAATAAGTTGTCTTTAAAATAAAACGTAAAACACGCCCTTTTTTAATTGACAACTACATATAGATTATATTTTATAGAATTTATCGAACAGCTGCGAACCAACATAATAATAGCGCCCATTTTGATCACTTGAAAGAATATCGTTATTTCATTACACCCGCGCAATTACGTATCTAAATATTGAATTTTTGTTAAATGACATGAAATATGATTATTAAGAACATAATAAATTACATTACTGATGTACTCACTCGTGTTGTAATTATGCAAAAATTCCTTATCACATGACTTAAATAGTGTGTGAAATATAGCACAGAAAAAATATTTTAATTTAATTTTATTCACTTAATGTCCGCTGAAAAATTATTTCACTTAATGTTTGATTAGCCTTAAATATGTGTATTCAAAATATTAACCATCTTATTGTTAATACAATCGCACTCTCCTAATTATCGAGTTTATCACGTTATCAATCATTTGAGTAGTTCTCTTAATCGTATCAAAATTTAATTTAATACCATTAAGAGAAATATTAACAATAATCTTTTCGCGTCGATCGATAGATACAATAAAATTAAAGTTTGAACAATAAAACGTAAAAAAAGTAAAAATATTTATCTCCAATTAACTTCTCGCCTGTAAATGGTAAACTTCAAATTCACTTAAATAGTGTAACAGACGAATGTATTTGAATTTCTGTATTTTAGTTCTGTAGTTTATTTTACTAATTAAAAGGTTTTCGTACTTCAAGTATGGGAACCACACATGTGTTTTCGGCAATGCCCTGCGTCATTACTGAAAGAAGATTACTTTAAAAAGTATCGCACGATAGAAAGGGCAGGGCATAATAACACGGGCAACGCTTTCTATTAGCTAATACTCCACGTGGAATAGATTGGATTGCCTAACGTAATTTCTCTTGTGATGTACCAACCAATTAGAAATATTGCATTAAAAGGCAAAACAAAATAACCAGGTGCGTTACATTATTTTTTATCAATAATACTGGATAGTAATCTCTTTGCATTTTGAATATTGGTAGAGATACCTTAGATTGGATACATCAACTAAGCATGTATGCATAAGAGGATTCTCATAGATATCAATGTTTATACTAGATTCGGAAGGAATTTTACGAAGAAAATATTTTGATAAGATAATTCTTTAATAAGTTTTGTTATTACCTATACGGAATGTAGTCTTGAACGTTACATAAAACAATTGAAACAAGCTGTCTTCATACTGTGCGACGTTTAGTTAGGAAAATTATGAAAGTATTTTGTTGATTTGAAGAAACATATAAAGTTGTGATTTTTAAAAAATTATTTTATGTTTGTTTTGTTTTGTCTTTGCTAACAGAAACATTTTTTACTAATCAAAATCGTAATTGATAATTATACATCAGTGTAACGTTGTGGTACTTGGTTAATAATATTAATTAATACCAAAAGTAAGTGTATTATATTAAGACTGTCATTAAAACTTTTATATATTTTTGTGGCTTGTTGTACCGCAAGGTAACAGACCAGGGGTTTATATGTCACATTTCCCTTTCTTTGTAAATAAAATGAGAACATTGGTTTGCACCTAGTTGACCATTAAATTTGTACACTCAAATAGCATAATGAATTTTACAAATTAAGTCTACTTATCGGTTAACTGAGAATATTGGTTTCTACATAATTGACACTTAAATTTGTACACTCAAATGGTACAATAGATTTTACAAATCAAGTCTACTTATCGGTTTTATGACTCTCCCAAATCTTGTTATCTGTTTTATGACTCTTCCAAATCTTGATGATCGCTGGTTTATTTGATTATCAATATTTGACTGCTACAAATAATTTTCTTGCCCAGTAAGACAGGACTTTGAAATACTCCTGTAGCTTTACAGGCTTTATATATATTTCATACAGCTTTACAGGTATAGATTCAGCAAGTGACTTATGGGCAGCATGCGATTGAAGTTGCGTGTGAGGCTGTATTTCTGCTGGTTTATCAGCATATTTGGTTTCAGCTGGTTTATCAGACTATTTGCCAGGAAAGTGCGGAGATCTCTTAACCTTGTTCAAAGACAGAACAGCCGTTGATTAATTTTAGAATGTCATCATACTGTCCTTTCCAGTAGAGTGATTGTCGAGCTCTCTTTAAGCAGCTTTGTATCGCTACATGTCCTTGGTGAATACTGCGTGGCATTCTGGGTATTTGTGTTTTTGGTACAATTATTCTATCACCTTTGAATATTATACCTTTAAGATGTGTCAATTCCTGTTTGAAGTTGAAATAATGTCGAAGTTCTGCAGGAAGTTCATCGGTTCTTTGTGGAAATCCGTGCATTATTATTTTAAGTAGCAACTGTAAATATGGATCCTCTTCTGTTGCTTAGATTAATTCCTCTTTAGCTTTTGCATTGGTAGAATGACTGCTACTTTGAGATTCTCTTCTTGGTCATATTTTAAATTAGAAGTATCATAGTCACGACTCAAAAAATTGGCCAAACATGATTCTGTGATTTTTTTTAAACATAACTTTTAGTGAGTATGGTGCAAGATATATATCAAGAAAATATACAATCAGCTCCAGCAAGATTGCAACGGTAAGCAATATCCGTTGAGCTATACCTGGAGCTGATTGTATATTTTTCTTGAAGATTGTTTCGAGTGGTTTACGATCCGATTCCACTATTAGTTATTTACCATAAATATACTCATGGAACTTTTTGTATCCGACTAATATGGCGAGTGCCTCTTTCTCAATCTCAGGATAATTCTGTTCAGATTTGTTTAGCACTTTTGCAGCATAAGCTAAAGGTTGATTGTCTTGAAGAAGCGCCGTACGAATGTTTTTTGCTTGCGTCCACTGTTAAAGTTGCAGGTTTGTTTACGTCATATAACACAGGTCTACAATGGTTTTCACTTTCAGATTTGATGACTGATTTTGATAGATTTTGCTGATTACGGCAAAAATTCTAAAAATATTCCATCACATCAGGATTTTTATTTAATTAGTATAGTTTTTTTTGCCAAAAGTACCTAGGCCTACCTAGTGAAGAATTGATATTTTATTTTAATTACTTCTCATTGAACAAAAACACACTGAATGGTTGCAGTAGACAACAATGAATAAGTTCTCATAAATAGTTAGTTAAATATAATGTAATGAACTAAGTGAAATAACCTTATTATTTCAAAATAGGTGGATTTTTAGGTTATTCGCTACAGACCTCATTTAACTGTAATTAACTTAAATCGTTAAAAGAGGGTTAATGAGGGTAGATTAATAATTTTTTGTATAAATAGCAACATCTGTTTTTACAAAATCAGTACTTCCGGGCAATTCGTAACCCTTAATTAAAAGATGTCATCGCCAAAGTGTTTAATCTCACCGGAAATTTTTATTTTATTTATGGGCAGTTTACTCTGACAAAACAGCAGCATAACATTACCGAATTCATAAGAAACGTTTATAACATGTATTTCGGCCTAGCAATCGCTAACTAAGACAAACAATGGGTCCCACATAATTAATGTGGGGCATGCGATCGTGAACTTCGAATGTGATCAAAAGGGCAGAACAATATCTTTGATTTATAATCGCCCATGTTATAAAGAGAATCTCAGGATCACACTGAAGACTGTTATTTTTGCTGTTGCAAGTCTACAGGCTATAATTGTAAAACAAAAAAGGACTTGGTATATCCAACCGTACAATCGGTAACGCAAAAAGTGTTTCGTGACCCGAACGTTGCACCGCCATCACCTCCATATTTGGAATCAGTGCAAGCTGAAGACATGAGCAGTGATGCCGAAGAGGTATCTTAACCTGAAGCTCAATTCGAGCCAAGTGCAAGTGGAGCATAGTTATTTTCACAGTCAGAACTGAACGACTTAACGAGAGATCTAAACCTGCCAAAAGATGCAACTGAATTCTTTGGAGCAAAACTATCGGAAAAGAATATACTTAAAAAGACATTATACTACATTTTGCTGAAGATCGTGATCTAGTGTCTATGTCAAAGACATGCCTGATTTAGTGAAAATGTTTATCAGTGAATATGACGCGAACGAATGGAGATTGTTCGTAGACTCATCAAAGCGAAGTTTGAAAGCAGTCCTTTTGCATAATGGCAATAAGTATGTGTCACATAATTAGCTAATCGCCCATTCTGTACATTTTAAATAATACTACTACAATTTGAAAAATGTATTGGCTAAAATAACGTACGTAGAACAACATTGAATAGTCTGTGGAGATCCGAAATTTATAAGTATGCTGCTCGGTCAACAAGGTGGTTATACAAAATAATATCTTTGCTTTCTCTGCGAGTGGGATAGTCGAGACAGAGGACAACATAAAACGAAGAAAGTGTGGCCAGCGAGAACTAAATAAATAAGGAGAAGGTTTTAAATATATATACCAAATTTTTCCATCTCTATCTGAAGCTAAAGTGAAAGAAGATATTTTCCTTGGCCCGAACGTAAGAAAATTGATGAAAGACACAATTTTCGATGAAAAATTAAGGGAAATTTAATTAAAAGCCTGGAAATATTTTAAGGAAATAGTGAACAATTCCCTACGAAACCATAAAAATCCAAATTATGAGGAATTTGTGAAGAAAATTATTGAACATTTCGGAAAAATGGGATGTTTGGTAAGCATTAAAGTTCACTTCCATATTTCGTACTTTGACTACTTTTCTGATAACTTGGGAGCTGTAAGTGAAGAGCAAGGCAAACGATTTCATCAGGACTTGAAAGAGATAAAACGTATGATGGATGATGGCAGACTATTGTTGGTTGCTAAAGCGAGATGATCCAAGTTGAACTTTTAAACGAAAATCACCCAATCGGAGCTTCGGTGAAAAAAAAACAAGATACTACAAAAGTATTTAATATTTTTAATTTATTTATTAACATCATTTAAATGTATTCATATAATTTAAGTCTTGTAATGGGTTTTCTATTGTAATGTAACTTTTTTACTTAGAAAAGCTGTTTTTTTTTGGTTTTCATACATAGAACTTTTCGAAAAAAACTGAGGGTGATGAGAAAAATCTAAATACATATTCATAATTAGCGCACCAAAATACCCTAAGATCAGCTATCAAAACCAAAAAGGGAAAATAAAAGTCAAAATTTGCAGACCTGTGATCTTAGTACTGGTGCATTTAATATTACTTGTTTTATTTTTCCAAATGCTTCTTTATTATGGACTTCCCAAGTGAAACTTGTGTTCTTATGTAATAATCCTCTTAATGGATGTGTTACTTCTGAATATGTCTTCTCTGTTACGTTTTGGAATAATCTTATTTAAGTAAGTTATTATTCCTAAGAATCTTTGTAACTCTTTTATAGTTGTCTGTGTTTTCATTATTTGTATGGCTTGTACTTTTTCCTAATCCTTTGAATGAAACGATATCCCCAAGAATTTTAATTTTTTTGCTTCAAGAATACAATTGTTTTTATTCAGTTTAAAACCTGTTGTTTTCAACACTTCAATGACTTTGCTTACTGTTTCACGTCAGCCTTCTCTAGTTTTTGCGTGTATGAAGATGTCATCTATCGACACTCTTAATTTGCTAAGTAAATTTGTTAAAATTTCTTGAAATATTTCAGGTGCTGAGTCTCTTAAAAGAATATCTTCCTCACAGTGTGGCAAATGTTAATATTTTCTGAGTTCTTTTTGACAACTTAATTTGCCTGAATCCTTTTGTTCAATCTAATAACGCAAAAATTTGTGATCCTTTTATGTCGGCTGATATCTTTTCTATTGTAGTGAGAGGATAGTGTCGCCTCAATATGTTTTTGTTCACGTCTGATGGATCTATGCAGATTCTTAATTTACCTTTTTGTCTGATGATTACCATTGGACTCACTGAGGACGCAGCCTGTTTCAGGTTTGATCACATCTAACTCCACCATTCTGTCGAGTTCTTGCTTAACTTAATCTCTTGTTGCGTGGACAATTCTCCTTGAAGGGTTTAGCTCAAATCTAAGGTTCTCGATTAGATCTATGTCACATTTGAACTAGTTATAACAACCTAATTTTTCAAGTATATCCTCTGTAGATTGACTTTCTTTCAAAGTTTTCACTCTTGTCACAAGTACCAGTTTTTGGCAGGTTTGGAGTCCTTGGATTGAAATAACTTTTCTTTTACTACTTTAAATAAGATTGTTGCTTCTTCGTTTTTTTAATTTACACTGTAGTTTTATCTCACCTAGAATTGCCATTTCAACGTCTGTATATCTCATTATTTTGAAGCGTGCGCGCCTTTATTACATTAAGACTGTCATTACAACTGTTATATATTTTTATGAGTTGTTGTGCCGCCAGGTGGCAGAACAGGGGTCTATATTTCACAATCGTTTTTTGGATAGTACTATAAATTAAACGTGTATTAGATTATTCTGGCCACTATTCTTTTGATTTACTAACAGGCCACGCGGTGATGGCGACCTAACAATTTCGTAAAGTATAAATTATTTCTCTTAAACATGTGTTTAGTATTATATTCTAATGTTCTATTTCTACCTTACTAACTACATTAACATAATATTTTTTTATGAATAATTAATTTCATTAAAAATAAACACAATGAATGTTCCACAATTAGCATGACAAATAACAGCTGAATGTATTTGGAAAAAACAAAGTTCTAGCTACAAATTTAGCAATTCATTTGACAATTGAACAGTGTAAGCCATTTTTTCTCAACCATTTTTATGTCGCGAGCCATGAAAAAACCTAAAAGTTAAGTAAAAAGCCTTGTGGCCTCATTACTAAACTATTAAATAAAGAGAATAATAAAACTATAGAATAATACTTCAATGAATGTAACATTAACCATTTTAAGGAAATTAAGGCTTAATTATTAAGCTATAAGTTTATTTTTTCACGTTGTTATTACATGTTAATATTTAATTTTGTAACACTAATTATTTAAAAAAAAAATTTGTTTGGGAAATAATTGTTACTTAAATGACTTTCTGTGTAATACTTTACAAACGCGAAAAAGTCAACTTACATATAGCTTTGAAATAAACAAATCAAACATTAAATCAGTTGTTGTTGTTGTTGTGTCCACATAAGATGAAGAATATCTCATATGGAAAAATGGTTGCCATAGCCTCGAAAGGTTAGACTTCTTCCAGTCCCGCTTCGATGAGCGGTCGGGAATCGAACCCGAGTCCTCACGGTGTGCGTTCAGGCGCTCAACCCAACACACCACGGAGACGACGATTAAATCAGTTCAAATATCAATTTTTTTTTAAACAATACAACAATTAGTTATGCGTAACTTTATCATGCTGATAATTTCCACCATCATAAATAACCAGAGTTATTCACAATTAAATGAAACTACGTGATGTAGTATTATTTCTACTTTCTTTAAGTTCTTTACCACGACCTAGGTTTCGTTGTATTACAACATCTTCAATAATAATACTACATCACGTAGTTTCATTTAATAGTGAATAATGAATTTCTACAAAATTAACGCCAAATATATTCAATATTCAAAACCAGAGTTATCTTCATAATTTTAATGAAAAGGCAATTACGAAATGTTGAAATAAAGTTATGACATTTAATCAGATATTATTTGAAAAAGATGATGAGAAATGTAGCAAAATATTTAATAGTTTAGACCTCTGATAATTAGGAATGTCATTGGGAACATTTTTGAAATCAATAACAATCTTACTGTTATTGGAACTAATTACATTGCAACATGACACGTGGCTATAACTTCGGGATAAAATAATACGGTATAATATATTTACGTTGAGACCTTGACTTAAAATATCGCATCCAATCATGATGTTATTGTTTAAACTACGATCGGGCACAGCATGTTAGAGAGCTACTTACACCATCTGACTCAGCCCTGCAGGAAACCCGAATACCATAGAATACTTATTAAAACAATAATGTAATTGAAAACGATATCCTTCTAACGATTCATTTTGCATTGTATAAAAAGGTTCTCGATAGATACAAATTGTCCTGGATGGTTATTCAGCAAATTGTACAAGTTAAATAAAGTTTAAATAAATATTAAATAAAGGTAAAATCATTGGCTTATGTATTGATTGGTACATGTGGTATTTTGCGCAAATTAACGCCTAATAAATTGTTTTTAAAAACTATACCGTTCGGACACGCGGCGTAATTCGCATGAAATAGGATCTCTAAACAATATTGTTGATATCAATATCGTAATAATCGTTTATATTAACCACCAAAAGGACTTGTAATGTGCTGTAAACACTATGTTGACCAATGTCAGTCAGTTGTACAATGTTATGAAAGCGTTTGCTAGTTAATTTGTTTGCAATACCTTCTTTTATAAGTGAGCACTCGGCCGCAGAATCAAAATAAAATGGGCATCTTTCACCATTACTCTTCAGATGACTATGTGGATCAGTTATGCGGCATAAGTTAACGTGATGTCGTCTTATCACCGTGGCGGCCGGACTCGACACCGTCGCCACGTCACAGGAGTCAGCCGCAGGCACATGGAGTCCTACCCCATCAACGAAAACGAACGACACTCGAATTGCTGGAGATGTGTCGATATTTCTCTTGTGTCCTTGTGTGTTTCGGGTGACAATCCACTGCCTTGCGGCCTATTTTCCCACAGTGAAAGCATCCAAACGGTTTCATAAAGGTTTTGAACGCGAAAGGGGTTGAATTTTATATGTATTTATGTATATGATTTTATATTATATATGTATATATGTTTTTATATGTCGTTCGTCCTGTATTGTTACTTCTGTCGTGAATGCATTCACGTACGTTGAAGTCGGTTGTCAAACTGCGTGATATGAGCGTTTATGGTGGATATACAGTGAAATAAATAGTGGATATATTGTGAAAAGACCCCAAAATGAAACAGATAGCGGTTCTATATTGAGATTTTTTCACTTCGTCATTAGCATCGTAAATAGTCGAGATGCACAGGCAGTGAGATGTTCATTTTCTTTCGGCAGGATATTTTGTAAATTGGTGCAACCATCGTTTCAATACAATCGTACCGCTGCAATAGTTCTTCTTGAACTGCTGCCACTGTATACCAGCGTATGATATTTGAGAAAACTTGCGTGCAGCACTTAACGCAATAATTAGTCCACCTCCATGTAATGGTCTATCGGCGAGGCACAGGTCGACAGTGTTGCACCAGGCTCGTGGATGGTTCCGGGGAGACATGGGGTGCTTCAGGGTGATATTCCGGTAGCGTTGTGATGTTTGCGGCCGTCGTTGTTTTTATGGCTTTGGCGAGACTCATCATGCGACGATTTTGAAGATCCAATATGTTGCGCCACATGGCTTCATCACTGCGTACTTCCTTTGTTTTCAGGCTAACTTGCTTTTCAGGTCATCCCACTTCTGGTAACCGAAAATGCTGCCCCCCCCCTTGACGTCTGCCATGTTAATAACTCAATAAAACTATTGTCATGAACTTTATGGATTATAACAACTGAGATAGTGGATACAAATAGTATAAAATTGGTAACGAAACAGATGCGTCTGCGCACGGCCGCTATCGGCCGAGGCTCTCGAACCAATGCATCATTACTTTCTCGTTGTGAGGCTCGTCGCCGCCACAGCCGTATCCAAGCTCGCCGATGATGTAGCTTGCATTCCACTACCGATCTCCGACCTATATATATATATATATATATATATATATATACATATAAATTAATTTTTCACGCGAGTCACTCCAAAAAATAGGGGGGGGGGTGGGTTGAAATTTAGCACCTTTTTCTAGTTTAAAGCTTATCCAATCAATAAAAGAGAGCTATGAATCCTACAACTTTAGAAAGTGACCATTCAGAGGACAAAAAGATACCAACATTACAGACAACTGCTTTTGTTAAATAAAAACAGTCTTCCGTTTTTAACAAAAAAGATACGCGTATTTCGTATCCCTGAAGACAAAGATTACGACTTCTCTGAAATATCCAAAAGTTACACAGAAACAGACGGTAGATCAAAAACCAGAAATATGAACACAAAGGTTTTTGAACATAAATTAAAGAACAGAAAAACAGTCGAAAAAAATTATTATTATATTCGCGTACGAATAAGCCTATATTTTGTTTTTCGTGTTGTCTCTTCAACCCTTCTAATATAAGTATCTGTTCTACATATGGATGCAATGAACAGAAATATTAATCACATCGTTTTGGAATATGAGAATAGCTTAACGCACAAGTAATTTATGATGACTTACCACACGCCTAAATACTGACATACTATCTTAATAATGGGTGACCAGATAGCAATGAAAGTGTTTCCAATTGTTATGTTTCAGCAGCTGTCCAAGTTACCTATGACATCCAGCTGTCAAAATATTCAGTAAGGTGCCAGTTGCCATTTCATCACGCATCGTTTCACGCTTACCGAACGTGTGGAAATTATTAAAAAATATTATCGAAATTCCAGCTCAATTGCAAATACGCAGAGCGAATTTCGTGGTAAGGTCGTAAAGTCAGTCGTCATCATGGCTTCAGTGCACAGGCAATTCGTCGCACCGTGGAAAAATTTGAGCGTGAATACATTCTTTTGGACCTCAAGCCACCAACCAGACACAGATTGATGCGAATTGAAGCAAACATAACCGCCGTAGTGGTCAGAATCGAAGAAGACCCAGAAATGTCAATTCGGCGCTGATCACTTGAATTGCACATCACTAGAGAGATAACCTGGCTTATTTTGCGGTTGGATTTTTTCGCTCTACTTCCGATATAAGATGTGATTATAAGATTGTGATGACTCAAGAATTGCAGCCGGACGACCATAGATACCGACGTGAGTTTGCAAATTGGGCGTTGGAAATGCCGGTCGGAGATGCGGAAATTGGCCAAAAAATAATCTTGTCGGACGAGGCCTATTTTTGGCTCAGCGGTTGTCAACAAGCAAAATTTCCATTAATGGAGCGAACACAATCCACAAGTATTCGGTCAAGCATCAAAGCATCTACAAAGACTGACTGTTTGGTGCGGTTTATGGCATAGCGTCATCATCAGACCTTATTTCTTTCGAAATGAGGAAGGAGACACCGTCCGAGTCATTAAAAATTGGATCGACCCCTTGAAGCACTGCCAGCGAAGCAGAAGCGACTATTTGAATGATGTCCTATTCCATAATGACATGAATGTAGCTTCAAAATAAAGCCAGAATCAATTTTATATCTCAAACCGTTGTTGTTTTAATTAAATTTCTTTTTTCGTCGTCCTTATCAGGTTACCGTATATAAAAAGAAGGTTATTATTGAAAAAAAAATGAATAAAAATCATTGTCGCAGTTGTAAAATTTTTTATATCGAGGGGTTTTTGTTTGGTGGAAATTATGAAACTATCGGGTTTCCTAATAACGGCAATTATTTGGTGATTAATTAAGTGATTTTGACCCAATCCTCGCAGATCACTTGAAAATGGAATCCCGGGATAGGCCATTTTATAGTTAATATATAATGTGTTCATTGAGGCAACAAGTTTTTTTTTTCAAATGGTTCAAAGTTTGTAGAATTTGTTTTTCGAGTTCTAACCATCGATGGAATAAACTGTAGGAATTTTAGGTTCGAAAGTAGTGAAGTCTTTCTGAGCCCAGACTGTATGCACGAGCTGATACAGCAAGTGCCTTATATAGGGGATATTAGCAAATTCTATAAGGCTTAATATACTCCTGTATGGATAAAAAAGTTCTTTTAATTTATGCAGGAAAATGGTAAAATTAAAATTCATTGTTCCATCAGAATGAAACTACAACAATGGACGTTGCAATACAATTATTTTCTTCGCTTCTTCCTTCTAACCTCCGCTCCTCCCGCGCTTCTTTTAACCACATTTTCAACAACTCCACTTTACGGTATAAAATAAATTGTTCATCCCCATGTTTAACATAAGTCATGTGGGCATTGTTCGCAATGTTCCAATCATCAAATCAATATATATATATATATATATATATATATATATATATATATATATATATGTATATATATATATATATATATATATACATATATATATATATATATATATATATACATATATATATATATATATATATATATATATATATATATATATATATATAAATAATCCACCACGTATATTAATTTTATTATGTACTTCAATGCATACAAGCAAAACACTAGTCCAGCCCCGCTCGCTAGTCCAGCGGCTGGGAATCGGACCCGGGTCACCGCGGCGTCAAAAGCCGTATGCCTTGTGTCAATCCAACACACCTCGTCGACGACATATTTCATAGACGCAGTGGTCAAATGTAAATTTATGTTTTGAAGTTGGTAAGGAATGCCAATTGGCTCTTCAATTCCATCTTGAAAAGTTGTTGAATGGATTGGACGCGAATACGATACTGTAAATTTTAAAAATCCCGAAAGACGGCTATGTCGGTGTATCTTTCCACTGTCCAGTTGTTTCTTTTGTTTCATGCGGCGTATTTCCGCCTCCTAAAGAAATTATGATGTTCTCCGGGAAATGCTTGGCTGTTGTAAATGCCTAGAGGTATGCTCAGTGTATAAATCTTTATCTTCTTCGACTTCTTAAGCACTATTATAAGTCTTTCTCGCTAATCTGTTTTCCACAAACTGTAGATTTCTGACTCTTCCGTTTAAATAACTTACGTGTGAGTTGTAGAAATAGGATAAGGTGTCATTCTTGCATGGATCCTTGGTTGCTGCAGAATAATATGTAATTAATTAGTCTATGTAAAAATGGTTCGTCTCTGTAAACGGAGATCCATGTTGCTCTCACAATTTCGTTGAAGTTCTTTTTCCTTTGGCTTGCTCTTTTTTATGCTCTTCTGTATATAGTAGTTATATTTATGTTACATGATATAATAATTTTTTTGATGAAATAATTTTTTTAATTTTATATTTTCGCTTTATTTGTTTTATATTGTGTTAATTCTTATTTATTTTTTATTTTGCATTATGCTTTACTTTTCGTAACCAATAAAATTATTTACCCGGAAATTATTTACTCGGTATTGCCTAACCTTTTGTTTTTAATTTGTCATTGGCAAAGATATTTTGTCTAAAAGAAAATGAAGGCTATAAAATAAAAAGGGTACACGTATATATAATATTAGATAAATTATATGCACCCAGTTTTCGTTTTTATTTTTAAATTAATTAACGCTTTAGGTCAGATATTAGACAAAATATTATAATTTAATTTCATGACCCAATTTTGGCTATAACAAGTATTTTAAACCTAAATTATTCATTAAGTTATATTGCAAAATGTTTGAAAATTCCATTACTATATTAAAAATTGTTTTTTTTTCGTTAATTAAAATGTGTTAAATTTGTTCACTGAAACAATCTACGCTCTAAAATAACGTAGAATTTCAATTTTGACAGCTTTTGATTGTCGCTTTAATAGCCTCTGAGCCATAGATTAAAGGTATGCAACATAAGAAACATAAATTATCGTATCTATTCTGTGACATAAATGACATTTCAGAGGGCACGTTCCACTAGTTAATTGCAACGTGTAAAACGCTCATTGTATCGTTCCACTTGGCGACCGCGTCGTTGTTTAGTCCAATCAAAACGTCATGGATGATGTCATTTTTCACAACCACTTCGAGCTATGTAATATCTTACCGACCCACGTATCGGTATAGGTCGTTGATCTGTAAATCTGACTGACGGATTAATACATGAAGTTTACATAAACATATTTATTTTTGTTCAATATCCGCCATTTCCTCATAGCTACGAATACTTATTGTTTGTATAACCCGTTTTACTTGAACTGACAGTTGTAATGTTGATAAACTAGTGGAATGTATGCGATCGCAATCGTCGTCGCGAGCATTGCAGGGGCTAGTGGAACGTAGTCAGATCATAATCTCATCACAATAACCTAACAGGACATGCGAGGTGGCCATAGAAAACGAAGTGGAAAGGTTTGTCGCAGCCCAATTATTTTATTATTATTTTCGTGTTATTTAGTCTAATTTGTTGCAATAAGTTACTTAGTTTTTGTGTTATTTTTATTTTAAATCTATTTTCTTTTTATTTTTACCCTACATATATTTCATCTATTGTTTTAATCAGTGTTGTGTTCGGTAAGTTTGTTTTTTTGTTTATTTTTTGAATTATTCATTTTTGTGCTTCAGCTTTGTGTGGATTTAGTTATTCCTCCTAAACCTCCAGACCCTTCTAAGTCTCCTATTTCTAATAATGAATTTGCTTTTCCAATATCCCCTGTTAGTTTTATTACTGTTACCGAATTTCAACAGGAATTAAAACGAAAAAAAACAAACATTGTAAAAGAACAATTTGTAAACAAAATAAGCCTAAAAATACTCCCTCTTTCCATCCGTCTGATTCTTCCTGTACCGAAACAGAGGACACAATCCCTCGCAAGACCCCTCGCACTACTCTCTCAGAAGCAAATTCGAAATTACTTCCTTCAACCCCGACCTCATCTCCTCCCTCCCACCCTCCGAATTCTTTTGAGGGCCGTTTATACGTCCCTGGCAACGTTGAATTATTTATTGTCCACGTGCAGAGAAAATAACCCGAGCCTAATTCCGGATTCTCATTTCATGCTGTGAAATTTGGTTCCACTTTAAAAAATTATAATGTTGATGGAATTATTCGAGATTGAGTGAAACAAATTGGCAGGAACAGGATTTCGGTGGAATTTTCATCTGCTGATGCTGCCAACCGCTTCGTTAACCACTCTGCCTTCACGGGACAAAGCAAATTGTTCATGCCCTCCTTTAACGTCAGTCGTATAGGCATTGTTCGCAATGTTCCAGTCGATTGGTCTGACGAGGAGGTTTTACACAACATAGAAGTCCCTGAAGGGTGCGGTAAGGTTACTAAAGTCCGCTGCTTAAATTATAGCCAGCCTAAATATTTTCCGTCTGAGACGATGGTCATTACCTTTGGTGGCCAAGTCCGTCCCCAACGTATATATATATATATATATATATATGGCTTGCTCATCGCTTCCAGTTTCAAAATATGAATTCCCTACAATACAGTGCTTCAAGTGTTGTAGGTTTGGACATGTGGCTAACAAATGCCGATCTTCCGAGCGTTGTTTCCAATGTGGTGAAGGTCACGTTGGGAGAAACTGCCCACTTCCTCTTGATAAAGCAAAATGTATCTTTTGCAGTGGAAATCATGATTCCGCTGATAGAAATTGTCCAGACTTCAAAAGACAAAAAAAAAATAAAGTTTGTAATGTCTGAAAGAGATATTTCCCATGCGGAAGCGTCCAAATTTGTCACTTCTGCTAAAAAATCATACGCCTCAGTTACAGCTCATCCCCCTCTAACTCTTCCTTCTCCAATTTCTTGTTTATTGTGTAAGTTTCTTGTGTAAGTTTGCTTTCTCCTTCTCGTCCTACGAACTCTTCTCACAAAAAAATTTTTACACTGAAACCCCGATCCCACTCTTCAACTAGTTCCAACCAGGGCTATGACCGCTCGGCTCTAGAACAAGCCTGGGCAGACTTCCGAATTCCTCAACCTGAAAATGGTTACGGTTTTAGTCAACAACCTTCAGCTAATACTCCTTCTTCTACGAGTCTTATTCAATTTTTTTTGACCACCTTGGTCAAAATTCTGACTTCTTCCCTTCAATCCCGTCTTTCAAATGGCTTCGCCAAAAATGGCGAGGGTCTTGCAATGGAATAGTCGCAGTATTATTTCCAACAAAGCAGATCTTCTTCACCTTCTTGTCAAGTATTTTCCATCCGTGGCTGCCATCTCGGAGACTTGGCTGAAGCCTGGATTCCATTTTAAGATCCAAGGCTATGTCTGTCTCCGGGATGATAAAGCGGATGTTAAGGGCGGATCCGCCCTATTACTTGACAAATCCCTTCCCTTCTCCCAGATTGCTCTTGGCTCCCACAGTTGTCAATTCAATATTGTTGCTGCGAGAGTTAAAGATATCACTATCCTCTCTATATATGTCCCCCTTCTAACATGTTCCGTAGCATTAGAACTACGGGATATTTTATCTTCAATTCCTGGCTCATATATTATTCTGGGAGATTTTAATGCTCATCGCCCGTCTTGGGGTTCCACCCGAAGCAATCCTCTTGGGGTCTCCTTGGTGGAACTCTAGGACGATTTTGGCCAGTGTTTACTAAATGATGATTCTCCACCACGAGTTTCTGTCCCATTTCAGAACCCGAGCTCAGTAGATATCTCTCTTTGCTCCTCGTCCTTGGCATCCTTAGTTTTCTGGAATATTCTTTCTGAGTCTTTTGGAAGCGACCATTTCCCCATTTTGATTTCTTTCCCTCAATTAAATTTACATATTGAAAAAATTCCCTACATAGGGCAGATTGGATGGGATTCCGTCCTTTCTCAGTGTCGAAGTGAATTCCCTCCCTTCAGTGGACTTGGATAGCATTGACTGTTGCTTGACCAATTTGTAAGGGCTATGAACCTATCCGCGCGGAACTTTATCCCACTTAAAAGATTTAACCACCACTTCAGATCCTCTCCCCCCTGGTGGGATGGAGACTGTTCCGCAGCGGTTAAAACCCGCAAAGAGGCTGAAGCGATATATAAATCTAATATGTCGGAAGCAAACTTCCTCTTGTTTCGAAACACCCAAGCTCAGACTAAACGAATTCTCCTTAAAAAAAGAGGGAAGGCTGGAAGAAATTTTGTCACTCCCTCTCTCCTTTTACACCCTCTCGTGTCGTATGGTCTAATATAAAACGCTTTCGGTCTATTTTTCAGCCTGATCTTCCTAAATCTGTACACGGGAATTGGGTTCATCAATTTTTAAATAAACTTGCTCCCTCATCCGTTCCAAATTTAGATGAATTACCTTTCAGGTATAAGTTTAATGAATTGAATTTCACCTTACATCATCTTAAGGATTCTTCCCCTGGTATTGACGGAATGTCATATGGTGAAAAATACTTTACCATCTACCCGTTGGTATCTTCAATGGTGAAAAATACTTTACCATCTACCCGTTGGTATCTTCTATCCCTCATTAACTGTATGTTCAAATCAGGTTATATTCCAAAGTTTTGGATAACTCAAATAATAATGCCCATTCTTAAACCTCATAAAGATCCCAATGTAGGTTCATCCTGCAGACTCATAGCCCTTTCTCCTGTTTTAGCGAAGATTACGGAACATCTAATTAAGAATCGTTTGGAATGGTTTACTGAACACCATTCTATTTTTCCAAGTAGCCAATTTGGCTTCAGAAGAGCTAAAAGTACGATGGACAATCTCAGCGTCCTAACCACTAACATCAGACTTGCTTTCTCTCGACAAGAATTCGTCGTTGCCACTTTTTCAGATCATTACTCAGCCTACGATAACGTAAACTTTCCAGTTCTCTAAAATATTCTTCATAATCTTTTGGATTCCGATTAAGATTATAAATTTTCTCCTCAATTTTCTTTTAGAAAGATCTATTATTCTTAGATCCCCTGGACCCCGCCCCTCCCCCCTTAACAAGAACTATACGGAGGTGTCTTCGCCAAGGCTCTGTTTTAAGTCCATTACTTTTTAATATTTACTCCTATTTGATTCACTCAACAGTAAATCCTTTCTGTCGTGTTTTTCAATACACCGATGAACTACTTTTATATTCTTCTGATAAGTCAATAATGGTTGCCGAAAATGCTTTGAACTCTGCCCTTGTTAACCTAAACACATGGGTTAACCCTCATGGTACGGATTTATCCCCTTCCAAAAGCGCTGTGGTGGTCTTCTCGAGAAGGAGAATTACTCCTCCGTTATCTATTTCTTATAATTCCTCTTTGATCCCTGTTCTTTCCAATACCAAATTTTTAGGTATGTCCCTAGACTCAAAATTATCCTGGAACATTCACATCGAATATATCATCTCTCAATGCCAAACTAATATGAATATTCTCGGCGCTCTTTCTGGAGTGTGGTGGGGCTCTTACCCTTCCACATTAAAGTTAATATATAACGCTCCAATCCGTAATCATCTAGAATATAATTAATTTCTACTTGATCCTATTTCCAAATCCAATGTCACTAAATTGACTCGCATTCAGTCTCAAGCTCTGAGGATCATAGCGGGTGCTATGAAATCCAGTCACATAAATGCCCTACAAGTAGAATGTGTTGATCCTCCTTTAAATCTCCGGCGACAATACCTAGGTGATCGTTATTTACTGGAGGCAGCTAGGTTTTCTACTCACCCTATTTTTTTAAATCTCACCCTCCTCTTTAGGTTTATTGAGCATGCTTCTTTTTGACGTTCTAAGTCCCGACCTCTTCTTATCGTTAGCTTCCAAAGATTCAAATCCCTCACTAACCCCGTTTATCAAAATTCTGCTCTCCTTCTCTATAGTTTCCCATTTGGCGCGGTATTTCATAGGCCAAATATAAATTTGTGTTTTGGAATTGATAAGGAGTCCAAAAATGCTAATTCGCTGTTCAATTCTATCTTGAATTCTTTTGGGATGAATTGTACGCGAATATGCACAGATGTATCAAAAACCCTTAGTGATGGCTATGTCGCACCATCATTTTACTCTCCATCTACCGCTCATTCAGCTTACTTTCGCCTTCTTAACGAGTGTTCGGTATTCTCCGAGGAATGCCGTGCTATTGTGGAAGCCTTGAATTATGCTCTACTCAACAAAATTTTGCAAGTTCCTTATCTTCTCTGATTCCTTAAGTTGTTTACAGTCCCTTCTCGCTAATCCATTTTCTTCAAACTGTGGTTTCCTGGTTCTCCGGATCAAGTAACTTACGCTTGATTTGGAGAGATCGGGATCCGATGTCGTTCTTGCATCGATCCCTAGTCACTGTGGCATAGTAGGTAATGAAATAGTGGTAATGAAATGTGGCATCGACGCAAAAGCTCGGTTTGCCGCTGTGAACGGGGATGATCACGTGGATGAACGTGGGAAAGATCATCCCAGATTACGGGTGCGGGATATTTCCAGATCCAACCTTTTATACTCACAAAACCTTGGTTCTCAACATTTACTTTCTCTCGAAAGGAATCCTCTGTGGTATCTCGCATGCGTTTGGGTCATTGTTTTGTTCCTACTCATTTGGCCAGACTGTGGGTCAGAGTATCTCCAATTTGCGATTGTGGGCTTGGAGAAGGCCATTTAAATCATTTCATTTTTTCATGTCCATTGAATAATACATTTCCTTCGTTTATTTCCAAATTATTAAAATATAAAATCAATTGCCCATCAACATAAGATCACTTTTTTTATTGCCAACAAACCCATTTTAGGATTAATCATTCAGTTCATAAGAAAGAATGACATCAAAAATAGAATTTTTTATGTTTATATTCTTATTTATTTTTGTTTGTTTATATATTTGTATATTTACTACTTATTTTGTACTCTCTGCATATTATAATGTAATTTTCTTTTTTTTGTTTAATTGTAGCCAACTTCTTATTTAGTTTTTGTTTTATTGTATAGTTTATTCTTTTGTTAACAAGCAACAATGACAAATATCCGATAAATTATTTAATTAGTGTTGCATAGCCTTTTTTTCCACACTTGACATTGGCAAAGGTTCACTTTGGAGAAAACGAACGCTATATAATCAAAGATAAAGATAACCTAACACTTTATATTGTCAAGAACAATTTAAAACTTTATAAATAAAAAAAATAGGTTGCTTTAATTATACGTATAGTGTTTTCAAGTATAGAAACTTATAATAATAATTTTGAAAGATATTTTTTTAAAATGTCTATTATAAACAAAGGTTAACGATTATAAATATTCTTAAGACTTAAAACGTTGTTATACTTTTCGAATTAAATATGAACTGATAACTCGTATTCATGAATTATAAATAGTAATAATGTAATTAACAACACTTATATAAGCCGGTTTTAATTTTTTACTATAATAATAAAGTAACCAGGATGTTTTAAAATTTACAGTATCGTATTTTCAACATATATGTTTTAATTTCGTTTTCAGCTATCTTACAGACCCGATTACCTCTTATAGAATTAAAAAGATTTCGCGGAAAAATAAATATTCAAAGACCAAGGCCACCACATTTTGCGAGAAAGTTAATGATAGAACTTACAAAGCCTCAGTATGTGACTCCTATGAGAAATATACCCGAAATAGATTTATGCGATAAAGGTATTCAGAAATGGAAAAAAACAGAAATAGAGAATCCATATGAAACAATTTTAGCTAAAGAATGTCTTAATTGGTTCAATCACTCGCCCCTGATTGTGTTTCTGCATATGAATTCTATCAATATGGAAGAGAAAACAAAAATTTTTGTGGCACTTAAGAAACAAAATATGCATCTTAGATCATATGGAAAAAAGATTGTGTCAATGGCCACTACTAACACAAACTATGAAGCCGTAAACCATTTATTTACGTCACATAATAATATAATATTTTCTCAAAATACTGATATTGCTCAACTGCTACGGATATTGAAAAAAGCTCCACAGATGATTCTCATGGGTAATGTATAAATAATCATTGTAATATAATAAAATTCTTTTACTTGGTCTTTTAAAAAAGGTAAAATTTACGGGTTATCCACTGTAGGCTCACTATAATGTTTGTGTTATTTTTTTTAATTTAGCTAATTTTAAAATAAAATAATAATTTAACACCTTAATAAAAAGATAATTTTTATCAACCGTTCTGCAATTGGAGTGTATGTATGTGTAAGTATGTATTCGATATAAACCATAGCTTAATTTAATCATGTAATTATAGTCTAACTTCCATATAGTAGAAACTATGAAAATGAATATAATGTTTAGCATTACTTTTACATTTGTATATTGATTGCATTTTTCAGCTGGCATCTATCAAGGTCAATTATTATCTCGAAACGAACTCTTGGATGTAAGTAAAATGCCCAACATTCAAATGGCCCAAGCACAATTATGTGGAGTATTACAAAGTGCTGGTTCACAGATTGTTAGCCAGCTGAATCAACATCAATCAACATTTGTCTCGCACCTCGATAAACATGTAGAGCTGGCGAGTCAAGGAAATAAGGATGGACAGTGATAATTTTGTCAATTTATTTTAGTTTCACACTTAAACAAATTTTTGATTTCATCTTTTTCTATCATATAGTTTAAATATAATTATTTAATTAAACATTTGTAATGTAGAATTATGCGTCCTAAATATGAAACAGATAATGATTTTCAACATTTGGTACACAAAATTGCTGAGGATTCTTGCTTGTATTATGGGCATTATACTATTACGAATTTAATGTATCTTTTAAGAATCATAAATGAGTAGTTGTTATATCACATATGTGTTTTCAAAGGATAGGATTAAAAAAATATGTCAAAGTTAATTCTTAGTTTCAATTATAATTGCAATAACAACATCTATGTGATGAATTTTAGGTCGATGTATTTTTAAGAGGGTGATAGTTAGATCTTTTCTACCAAAATTATCATAATATATATTATGAAAATTCAATTTTCGTAATATTTCTTTTTGTGTTTAGAGGTTCCTAGTGAAACAAATTACTCTCATAATGCATGTCCATTTGTCGGTCTGTCAGAGTTTCACAGTTTTTAGAGTTTTGGAAATATGGACATTCAATTTTGCAAGAGGTACTCCCGACGGGGACCTAAATTGATTTTTGACAAGGACAACTGCACTGGGTCTAAATAAACCTGAGATACTTTTAATGTATATAAATAAATAAATCATTTTAGGCGTTTTATTTATTAATTATATAATGATAAAAATAAAATAATGTGTTAAATACATTTTAATTTTATTTAACCGATGTGTTAACAGGTGTCCACATTCTGGAAAGACAGGAAAAGTCAGGAAAGCTCAAGGTGGTCAGGGAAAGTCAGTGAAAAATTGAGATTTTATTTAAAATTTCCCAGTGATTGTAAAATGAAGGATATAATTAATTCAAGCTCTAGTCTGACCCTTAATCTAGACTATTGAAGCATTTTTTCCAGGTTTGAAGTGACCTAAAGAGAGAAGTAGAGTGAATTAAATTACGACGTACTTTTGGTCATATTTAGATTACTCTTTTTTATTTTTCTTTTTAATGGAGTGGAGTGAAGCTTTTTTGTTTCAGTAAAATCTTTTATTTTCTGATGTGAATATGAAAGTGCACCATAGTGTAATATTAATTTAATATTACCCTTAGAGACAATAGTGATAAACAATGTAAATTTAATAAAGTATGGCTACATCAAACTCGGATCTGAATTTTCTGAATGGTTAAATGATGTCCCAGATAACTTAGGATTAGCATACTGTAAAGTGTGCTGCAAGTCATTCAAAGTCCATAATATGGACAACCAAGCTCTAGTTTCACATGCCAAGGGACCTAAACATATTAAAAATATTGAGTTAAGAAAAAAACAACTAGACATTTCTTTCTTTTCAAAAAAGACTTGCAAATCTGACAAAACGATGACTTCCACAACAGTCCGTAGAAGTGACTCAAACTGCCAAAAGTCATAATGATCCCCAAAAACTGAAGAGAGAAGAAATATACAACTCTTTTCATACAATTATGATGACGTCACATCCGCCGAGATACTTTAGGTGTTATAAATTATATTCGATAAAATGTCACTAAATTCCAGTGACAGAAGCACTTAAAAGAATGTTCCCTTACAACAAAATCGCCTTAAATTTTTCATTCGGAATGTGATAAATCACAGAATAGCACCGTAATTAAGATCATGTTTGCAAAAAGAATTTGAAAATTTGTCTATTTTACGTCATTTCTTTTGATGAATCACTGAATGAATTTTCAAAAAATGTCAATTGGACATGGTCTTAAGATTTTAGAACAAGAATATCGACAGAGTTGAGACAAGATATTGGACAAGCATTTTATTGGAGAATTCAACGACTAATAATCTATTGAATGGATTTTTAAAAGGTTGTCAGATCTATACAGAGACAAGTTATTACAAGTTTCAATGGACGGACCCAACATGAACCTTAGCTTTCCTCAAAAGTTAAAGACTGAACTCGCCACGGAAAATTCAAAAATTCCATTAATAGACAGTCTGTTAGTCTAGACGTAGTCGGTTAAGACTGAACATAAACAAACTGGCTGGGAAATATACAAACTTAAGAACAATAGATAATTTAAAAAAGTTAAATGCTACAATGACAGGTCCTTTGCTGAAAACCCAACTGGCAGCTGAAAGTTCAATTATATCAGACTGCGAACCATTTTTAAAACGATTCCACAATGAGAAACCACTTACACTGTTTTTGTCCACTGCTATTGCGGAGTTAATAAAAAAAGTTATTGGCAAAAATAATAGCTTATCAAACTCGAGGATGCTGCCAGTCAAAATTACATAGATCTGGATTTGAAGACACGGAAAATTTATTATCAACAGAAAACATCTATAAAAGATCTGTTAAAAACGGTTTGCTTCATATATTGGCTATGAAGCAAAGCGTCTTTTAAAAGACGCAAAATGTTCTGACGAAAGACGAACTTTTGTTCAAAAGCACTTTCAGAAAATATTATTGCTTTGATTCAAAAATTTTTGGAAAAAAGCCTTGATACCATCTTGTACGGGGTCAACATGCGTTGATCCAAAAATCATATAGCATCAACCTGAAGGATCAATAAACGGGTGAGTGTCCTTTTGAAAATTATGCACGAACCGCACAAAATTAAAGGGAGTGTGGCTGACGATGCTAAAAGGCAATATCACAAAAGGGTTTCTGAAGCACAGAACACCTGGAGTCAAAATTTTGACGATTTTAGTAGTGATGACAAAATCGATGTTGATGAGTTCTACCCATTCGTTATTGGGTCTGATAAACAATATGTGGACAAATGGGGCATCATGAATATCTGCTTTATCCTCTCCAATGGCAACGCGAGTGTGGAGGGAGGGTTTTCAATTAACAAATCTCTCTTAGTGGAAAATTTATTGGAAGATTGCTAATATCCCAAAGAAATATATGACGCCTTAAAAAATATTGGTGGTCCTCAGGATTTTACAATCACAAAATATTTGATGATTTCTACACGCTCAGCTACAGCTCACAAAATAGGTATCAAGAAAATTTAGACAAAAAAAGAAAAAAATGTCAGATGAACAAAAGAAAAACTAGGAAAATTGGAAAATTGAACAACGGTTTAAAGAGAAAAAGAAAAAATTGGAAATAACAAGAGAAAAAGAACTTGTGGAATTTGAAACGTTGAAAAGAATTTTACAAGAAAAGGAATGTATAAGGTGTGATAAGTGTGCCAAATAATCATACTTCTTGATCTCATTTTTAAAATTTCTAGGTGTACGTACACCTCTTTTGTTGCTATAGTATTAGCTAACGTTAAACTATCAGTCATCTTTTTTTTAATCTGTTTATTGGTTTTCAGTGGATATTTGTTTCATAATCATAATTATTATTCTTACTGACAGAATGTTCAAATATAATAATGTTTTTTTATTTTGTTATTATTTCCTTAGAATAAGGTAACACTTTCTGAAATAATACGCTTAAGTTACAAAATTACTGTTATTGTAGATACTTGAAAATACTGAGAACAGATGAATATGAAAGTACTGTGACTAAAAATATAAATTATGTAAGTACTTAAAATAAAAAGAGATTTTGAATTTTAGGTATCATATTGTCTAAAAAATTTCAAAAATACTGTAAAATTTAAAGAATGTGTTTCAAAAACATATATTATACTAAATCATTCTTTAAAATGAATATAGTTGTCACGGAGATTTGAAAAAAATGGTTAGGGAATTTTTTGGACATTCTGACTCACAGTGGACATCCTGGTTAACTAAAAAACTATTATTATGAGGTAATAATTCAGTCATCATTTTTATTTTCATTTTTTACAAGGCACAATAATTAACTATTTTTCTATAATTTCCTTAGACTCTAGTAAATATTATTTTTAATTATCTTAGTTTTCATTCAATGTTATTCTGAAAAAACTACGAACATTAAATATGTTTTTCTTCACAAAATGAACTCCAAATTAGACATATTTAAATACGTTGTCTTTGGTATTAAGTATAATTTGGCCAATTATTGGGAAACTTATATTTTAATCTCTAATTTTTTTATCTTAATCAGCACATATGAACCTAGTATATTTTGGACAAATAGTAAATCAGTCTACATACTTGCGAAATAATAAGTTCTTGAATCATTCATTTCAAACATATTCATTCCATACACCGCCGGGTACTGTCGAAATGGACATCACCCTCTAAATCATTTCAGTTTCTTATTGATTATTATGAACGTGTTTTCCCTGAGTATTTTGGATCGTCCAATTTTAAACACCTAAAGTAAAAGTGGAATATTTGTCCTGACATTATAGCTATATATATATCTGATCTAATCTATGCAGTTGCTCACAAATCCTTCGTATTCAAATGATTTCTATGCTACATATCAGTGCCGTAAAACAAACCAAGTGAAGCTTTCATATTTACTAAACTTCTCGACACACAATTTTTCTTTCTGGCAATTTTCCTTTGGTGTAGCTATATAAACATTGGAGTATATACAAGCTGTTGTATTAGGGGTCATTTAGACTAGGTACTAATGTAACATGGTCGACGTGTTATATTATTACTGAGTGTCCTTACATATCTTAAACGCTCCCCAATACCCCAATGCATTTACCCGTGTAAGTTTAGCAGTTACCTTTATCCATGTAATGCCCCTGACGTATAATTAGTAGTTATCACTTAGATCTCCTCTTCTTTGTAATATATTAGAAGATATAAATACTAACATAGAAGACAAGGTTATAGGAAGATCATTCTCACCTCTTGTCTGAATTCTTTTCATGTTCATCACAATTGAGGTTATTTTTTGCTTCAATTTTATAATCATCTAAGATTCCTTGAATTTGTGACTCAGACAAAGTTCTGTGATACCACTATAAAGAACAAGTACAGAGTTTAACAATTTCAAAAATCAAAAAATATGCTTACGGGAAGAATTGCGAGTGGGCTAAATCGACACTCATTTTACACATCTGTCCTGCTCGAGAACGCTTTGCAAAGGGTCTCAAGGAAGGAAGGGAAACAGCTGAAGTCGCTTTTCGACCCATGTGCAACAACTCTCGTAGTATTTTTAGAATATATTTAGTATCTATTGGTTTATAGTCAATATCAATTAGACACGTTATTCAAATGGAACCTCCCTCATTTACCATTTTTAAGTTGTGTTTTGCGAAACATAAACTTAAAGTGAGAACCAATGTGATATTCCTCTAATTTTTCTATCATGGCTATTAGCCCTAGCATTTGATTAGAATTTTCTATTAAAATCACTTAAGTGCTTAATAAACTTTAACTGTCAATAGATGTTACCACTGCATGTAATATTGGCCTTAAACGTTTCTATTGAACATACTGTGAAAGCCATGAAAAAATATATTATTAATTTTGTATTAAAACCTCACTTTTAATTTTTATTGTTCTGCATATGCATATGTTGTATAAACTCATCTATGCAACATACGCATAGTAAAAATCAAATTATAAGTATACAAACTCGCACACATATACACAAGAGTGAACCCTAAAGAACTTACGCTTGCAACATGCAGATACGTAGTTTTTTTTTTACTTTTTTATTTTACGAAAAAAAATATATATGATTTCTTGAAATAAAAATTCCAGGTAGCTCTTTTAAAATTGTCACGTGGCAAGTGCAGTCTGAAAAATTTTATCTTTAAACTTGTCAATGTATTGCATACATTGACACAAAATTGGTACTGGAATTTTTTGCCTATTCAGGTTAGGATATTGTGCAAAAGTTTATTCTATATCTAAGGTTGCATTCTTTTAGATTCAGTACTTAAGTGTATGTATGTTCCAATTTATTGTAAACTGAGGCACATCTTGCAACCATCCCAATGTTAATAAATAGATTTTTTTACCAAATTGAACTTTTGACGGCTCTTTGTGAATTCCTGTGTCTCCTTCTCAGGTACTTTTTATAAATTGAGTAGAATACAACTGAGGGTGGAATGTAGCTTTCTATTCCAAAGAAACTACAACACAATATACAAGTTTTATCACATACAATACACCAAAAGTAATCAATGGCAAGGTTGTGATTAATTACTAACTTAAATGTAAGTTATATGGAAGTAATAGAGTGTTTGTCGGTAATGGAATTAAGGATACAAGCGAATCATAACTAAAAACAGATGAATGACACTTGCATATAAGTGGTAGACAGTAATTTCATTCTTTACCTTGCTACTTAATAAAAGGAAAGTCAATGGTATATTATGGAGAGTCAACAGTTTACTTGTTAGATTTTTGTTTAATCCCTGGTACTGCAGTTATGCATTTTTATTTTATTAGTTTAGCATTTAGAATTAAAAATGCTAACCTAATTTTAAAAAAATGCGTAACTGCAGTACCAGGGATTAAACAAAAATCTCAGAAAAATTATAAAATAAATGATTTGTGACTTTCTTAATAGTGAGTCATTACTTATGTGCTTATAAATTTCAATAATAATAACATCATTAATATTATGATATTTTCAACAATTCACAAATTTTATGACACTAACACACAATGACACATTTAAAAAAATTTGTTTTTGCTCATCACAAATAAATTTTATATCTAATATTGCACAAAGATTATGACCATAGGAGCACATGAAATTATTAAGTATGAAAAATAAGAATCATTTGATCAAAACGGCGTAAAATATTTCAATTGAAAAACAATTTCTTTTCTGAGCTGTAAAGAGTAGCAACATGTATAAATTAATGATAATAAATTAAGTTTCTCGAAATTAATGAAAAATTTAAAGATAATTCCTAAAACTTAATGAGGGTATCATTAGATGGTACTTTGATTATTTAATACCTCTATGAAAGAATATGTAGAAGACTTGATAAAATTGAATTCTTAAGAGTTTATTAATTATATAAACAGTTGAGCGTGGAAGAAAAACTGTTAGTGAGTGAAGAAAGCAGGTAAAGCTCGTCAGAAATGTTCATTTTGAGTTCCGGTCTTTATGGCTATTAGAGCATTGTACCACTCAGACATAAATTTAATATTGCTGTTATAGATATTACATTTTGGATTTTCATTAATATAATTTATTTTTTAAACTTAATATTAGGAACATTTCTATTACATTTAAATGAATACTAACTAGTATTCAATTTTATACTATATATTTATATAAGAACATTGGGTTAAAATGTTAAACACAAACATCTGAATAAACGGAATAACCGCAGCACATATTTTCTTGTGAATTGCGAAACTGTATATCATCTGTACTATTATGAAAATGTTCTGTTCATAAATATTTTGTTATTGTTTTTGTTGGTTGATAAATCTTGTGTTAAAAAGTATTTTTCTGTAAAAAAATTGTTATTGTGAAAATTTGATTTAATTTTTTTTTGTAGAGTACCCAAAACCTCTTTTAGAAAAATTGTTGAATACCAAATTACATCCAGCTTAGTGTCTTTGTCTAGGAACTAGACCACTGGATACACACCCACATGCTAGCAAGTTTGCTGCACGCATGCACTACTTTTATTTCCATGTTTTTTTATTTTCATTCAAAACTTAAATTCAAATCTTCTGATAGTACTTTCTTAACTCCTTACATCATTGAAAAATAATATTGAATTACGCAAAATCCTCAAATATGTACGAGTTAAGCAAACAAATTTGAACTGTTTCATATTAAGATAGTGTTGTATTATTCTTGTAAAATTTTAATACAACAAAATCAATATGCAAGAAGATAGGAATAAAATTCTATAAATAAATGCAAGATATCACATTGTTCTTAAAATTGGGAAATAATCAGTTTATTAATGAATATAACCCCAACTACTAATTTTAATTATATCTTTTGAGTAGGGTCATTGTGGCAACAGTGGGTCAAAGGGGCACACTGGGTCAACGTCATATTGGACAGAAAGAGTAAGGCAATAGTTGCGTCTCTTTCACTGTAGATTCGAGCTCGACTATAAGCCCCACCACGCCAGTCAGTGCACCACTCGGAAGTGTAGTGTACGTTACAGAGAACAATTTGTGATTTGAGAGTGAAAAATTAAAAAAAAAACGTAAGTTTTGTTCTTTCATTGTTCCATATCTATTAATCTTATCCCCTAAATTATAATTTTAATGCAATAAGTAGTTATTAAGGCCTCATTTGACAGTACATTAAGGATTATCATCACAGTAAACATTTCTGTTCTTGCGTCATAAAATTAAAATGGCGTCAGTGGTATACATCATCTCTAAAGTGGGCTCAGTGGGTCGACCCACTGTGCCCACTGTCGTGCAAATGATTACTATAATTATATTTTTATTTTACAGAATGCCAAAGAAACGCCCGTTATGTAGGAAAATAGGTAACCACACCAAAGAAAACATGAAAGATGCTCTTCTAGAAATTGCATCGGGAAAAAGATACGTGTTGTAGTAAAGGAAAAGAATATTTCATTTTCAACGCTACAGCGTTATGCAGCCAAAGCAAAAGTATCCACAAGTATCGAAAATGTGCAATTTGTGCCGCATTATGACATTAATAAAGTTTTTACGCATGAGCAGGAACAAGCACTAACTGAATATTACAATAATTGTGCTCTTATGTTTTACGGATTAACAACAAAAGATTGTCGGAAAGTTGCATATGAAATGGCTGTCATAAACAAACTCAAAATGCCACAGTCATGGATTTCAAACCAGATGGCAGGTATTGATTGGCTAAAATCTTTTCGCAAGCATCATAATGAACTGTCTTTACGCAAACCAGAAGCTTGCAGTCTTGCTAGAGCAACTGCGTTCAACAAAGATACTATTAACATCTTCTTCGATAATCTACAAGAAGTTTACAGAAGACATTCTTCATTTGCTGATGGTACTAGAGTGTACAATCTGGATGAGACGGCAACAACCACGGTGCAGAAACCTCAAAAAGTAATTGGTCCTAAAGGTAAGAATATTGGAAAAGTGACAAGCGGCGAAAAAGGCACCCTGGTAACAACTTGCTGCTTTATTAGTGCAAGTGGCCAAGCTTTGCCTCCGGTATTGATTTTTCCCAGGAAAAACTATAAGGACCCCATGCTTAAAGGTGCTCCTCCTGGATCTTTACGGTTACCTACATCATCTGGTTGGATGAATAGCGAGCTATTTGTTACTACAATGAAACATTTCATTAAACATACCTCGAGCTCTAAAGAAAATCCTTCATTGTTAATTATGGACAACCATGAGTCGCACTTATCTATTGAAGCTTTAGATTTAGCAAAAGAAAATGGTGTAACAATATTGACACTACACCCTCATACGTCAGCAAAGCTGCAGCCCTTGGACGTGGGCATTTATTCTCCATTTAAAGCTTGTTACAATTCTGCTATGGAATCTTGGCTGCTAAAAAATCCAGGGATACCTTTGACGATCTATGATTTAGCTGAGCTGATAGGAACCGCATTCTCCAGGGCCATGACTCCAACAAATATTATTAATTCTTTTAAAAAGACCGGGATCCATCCTTTCGATAGGGATACTCTGATTGGTGCGGGGAAGACGAAGATGGAAATAAAATTCAAATACTAACTGATGAAAAGTTAATTGTGATATAGTGGATAAGCAATAACAAACTAAAGTGCCTTATTAGATTGTTAACTCATAAAATTTTAAAATAGCTTAAGTTTAAAAGCAGAGTGCTTATTTTTTTTTGTTGGTTAATTTTTAATTTTGCTATTTTTTTATGAACACTATACTTAGATATTTAACAAAGATCTCATATATTATCATTCCAATCAAAGTTAACAACAACCAAAATGTCATTGTATGGGTAAAATGACTAAACAAAGATTATATTCTTACATTTAAAAGCTAAAAAAGTTGACCCACTGTGTACTCACCTAAGGACACAGTGGGTCAAAAACCTTCTTTTATTAAAAAGTATTATTCAAAAACCAGCAATGTTTTTAAAAAACTTTTTAACCAAAATGCAGCCAAGAAACCTACCTTTCTTTCATTAAAATTTAACTTCTATAGCTCGTATAGTTATGGAGCTATGTGATTTAAAAAAAAGTGTGACCCACTGTTGCCACAATGATCGTATATTGTATTAGTAAGTTTATAGTAATCACTTATATTTATCGCTTTTCAAATCATCTGCTCTCAAAACTTCATTCGCATTAAATTCTTACTGTGTGTTGAATAAGAAGTTGTTATGTTAATAAAAAATCACATCTACAGAAATTTATAAATTTAAAGTGGAAAAAATCATACACTTTGGTTATTCCATACCTAATCTCAATGATTTAATGCACTGACTGCCCGAGCATGAATTTGGGCTGTTTACGAGATACCTAGATCCCTATGAATGTAAAAAAACAGCAGGTATGTTAATATTAATACCGAGTCATTGTTAGCCTTTATAACTTTCAAAATGTATTTTTTACATCTTAATAAGCTTTATAATTCTACTTGTCAGCTATAATTTCTTATCCACCACTAAACTCTGTTCTTATATTACTTATTTTTAATTAAAAATATTTTTATGGAATTGATAATTAACAGATGCTAACATGGTGACAGAGCCTTAGATTATGTGATATCTGTAATTCAAATCCGAATATTTTTGGTGGATCATTGATAGATAAAGAAATAAATATTTAACACATCACTGAGACTACATTACATGTAATGCAAAGTTGAATCTTATAAATAAAAAATCATGAACAAAAAAAATTATTATCACAAAGTATAAGATTTTTATCCACAATTTTTCGATATGAATATTATAAAATAGTGTATGTCTCTATTCTGAATAAAGTTTACTTGGTGCACAAAGTTTAATTAAGACAAAGAACTTTAAGTGTAAATGTGCCTAGTAGGGAATTAAATTCAAGTTGACAGTAAAAAACTTATTATCTTTTCATTGTTTTAACAACATTTTTTTAATGAATATTTTAATTTTTTCTTCTACTCTCAAATTGAATTTGACTTTATATTTTTATGTAATATTATAAAATAAGAGTAACTGGAATAAAATCTTGGTAAACATTTGTAAACAGTTATTGAATTTTACTAGTTTAAAAATAAGTCCTGTTCGAGCTGAATAGTTAAAAAATTAGTAACTTAAAGATATTTTTCATAACTAGACAAAATATAAATAGAGGAACTGGGGCTGAAAAAACATGTTCATTATATGCAAAATTCATATATTTATTGTATTTGAGCAATTCTTTAATTGTAATAAATTTATGGGTAATCCATAAATAACAATATAGCTAAATTACCGATCAATTCACACAACTAACATCATTTCAATAAACATACATCATTAAAAAATTAATTAACCATATTTAATTATATAGAGAATGTCATATTTAAAAACTAATATAATAACACATCAAATAACTTAAATAATCAAGATCTGAAACTGTTTGAACTTGCTAAGGTTGTCAAGGCAACTGCAGCTTCCACCTCTTCGCGGCCATGCTTGACGGCAGCTGCTTGCAAGATGTCATATTTACTTTTAGATTTACCAGTCCAACATGCGTAATTATACTCCTTAGGTTTAAACTTTGCAGCACTCTCTAACCACTTTGATAGCAGTAAAGGACCTGAGGTATTAGAATTGGTTGCACGGTCATTATCATATGAGCCTATAGGTCTATCGAGTATTATTTCCTTTGCATCCTTCTCATGGACATTTGATTTGTACTCATTATTATTAATGCAAGAGATCATTTGGTTCACTTTTGAGTCTTCCGTTGTTGAGCTTATTTGGTAACATTGGGGTATCTTATTATTAAATTCATAGTTATTATAATTATTTTTGGAATCATAGTAGTTATCACTACCACTGTCACTTTCATATTCATCAGCAAAATAGGGGTTTTGTGGTTCAGGTTCTCCCCATATGCTATCGTCCGAACATATGCTGAACTGTTCGACATTACCCTGTGCCTGGTCGTTATATGTCTTGATCAAGTGACCCCATGTTTTACGATTATGATCGTGACCTACATTTTTTAATTTTCGTCTCCAATTTGCAAACCAATTACATATCTGTGAAAATAAAAAAAATATGAGAAATTGTTTTGATAAAGCTCGAGATTGCTAATAAAATGAAAAAGTAGATACTGTTATTTTTGCAATAATGTGGAGAGGTCTAATATCTAATTAAAAAACAATTAAAACTATCAGTTGATTACTTGAATGTCTTAACATTTCGTCGTTTACATTTTTTCGATTACCTATGTCAAAATAAAGTATTTGGATTAAAAATTTTGTTGGAACTCGATATAAAGCTCTGCTTCTCAGACTACTTAAATTTATATATATATATATATATATATAAACTCTTGCAAAAAAACGGGCACTTATAGGAATAAACCATATCAGAGTTATTTTATTATTATTTGATGCATTTTATACGGCGATATGATGAGAATATTGTTATTTATTGTTGAGATATCGTTTTTACCTACTTCAGTCATTAAAAACGGGAATAAATAAGAAAAACGATGTAAAGTTCACAGACGAGCGTTTTCATACTTCTAAAGTTTATTTTTGAATATTTTTTATTAATTTAACATAAAATTTGAAAATTTAATAACGAGTATGGCCTCCTCTAGCTAAAATCAATCGGCTTAATGTTCTAGGTATGCTTTCGACGATGTTTTTATCATTTCCTGAGGAATACGTTCCCATTCAGCGACGATCACATTTTTAAGTTTCTAGACTGAATGTTTTCTAGACCTAGTTTTACGGCTCTAGCGCGTCGTTTGAGATTATCCCATATGTGTTCTATCTCATTGAGGTCGGGACTTCTAGCTGGCCAGCCTAACCGACGAAATCTGGCCTCCTGCAACGTCTCTAAAGCGGTGGGCGCGAACATTGTCATACATAAAAATGAACTCGCCTCCAACTGCTGTTAATGCTGGTTAGGCATGACGAATAAGAACCTCTGTTATGTACCTTTGCGCATTATGTGTACCATTTTCAATAAAAGCTAAATCGTTACGCTCATCTGAGTTCATACCAGCCCAAAACATTAAGGAGCTTCCACCGTAAGGGGTGACTTCCTCTAAGCACACTTCTGCGAAGCGTGCTCCAGGTCGATCTCACCACTAATTGATATACGAGCTCCATCGGAGAATAAAACACTATTACAGTCTTATTGAGTCCATGATGAAAAATTTTGAGCGAATCTCAATCTGGCAACTCAATGCTCACGGAGCAATGTAGGGCCCCGAGCTGGGCGATGTATATTGACGGCCTGAAGTCTCCTTCTACCTGTCCATAGGCTTACTCGTGTACCTTTGACGTCCTCGAGGTTCTGTTTGAGATCCACGTACTTAACTTGATGATTTTGTAGGGCTTCACTGACTATGAAGCGGTCGTCCCATGGCTCAGTGTGCTGTTTTCTTCCAGAACCGGGCCTTCTACTGACAGAGCCTGTTTCTTGGTATCGTTGCCAGGTCCTTTGGATGGTGGAACGGCTCACATTATACTGCTGAGACACATAACATTGGCTACAGCCTTCTTCAAGTAGCGCAATAATTTTACTAGCTCTTATCGTTTTTTCAACCATACTGAGAACAGCAAACAGAAGTGAACTAATGCAGGAAAGAGCAAATATTTAATTAAAATTTATTCGTTAAAATAAAAAACGTAACAAATGAAAAATAACTTAATAAAAGTTGGATTTCATTTACCGCCAAAAAATACGTTTTTGTCAGGGGAAGGGAATTTTCATTCAAAAAGAATAAATTTCAAATTTAGAATGTTCGTTTTTATGTGCCAGAATACACTATACCTCTTAATAAATAATATTTTGTTAATAATATGACAAAATCAAAACCGCCCGTTTTTTATGCAAAAGAGTATATATATATATATATATATATATATATATATATATATATAAATATATATATATATATATATATATAAATATATATATATATATATATATATATAAATGCGTTGTTCTTTTGAGTAGCGCTCCATTTTTAATAACCCTGAACTGTCAGCTGTCACGCTGTTTTTTTGTTTTAGTTGGCAACACTTTACCGCACAAATGGCGCAAAATTCAAATCTTGCGTGAATTTTGGGACATATGTTATATACATTTATATATATATATATATATATATATATGTATATACATATACTATATATATAGTCTGAGAAGCAGAACTTTCTGCCCCAAGCGCAGTGCGTGAGAGAGCCAGGGTGGCCTTTCAAGCCATGGCCCGGCTTACCATATTTTTTGGAACATGGTATCTTTAGCCACCGTGACTTGGTTGAGAGTGGACCAAGTTGAGTTTTCGCAAAATGGGTCCTTGAAAAAATAAAGGTGCTAAATGGGTCAAGACAAGCTATTTAGCACTTTCTATTCTTTGAAGAACAGATTTTGCGAACACTCAGATTGGAAGCACTGGGTGGTAGTAACAGGATACTATTAGGGAACCTTCGAAGTTCCCCATTTTTGTGTGAGTTAGTCACTAGATTTCACTTGTAAGAAAGACGAAAGTAATCTTTTTGGTATTTTTTTAAAACTAATCTTGCTTCAAAATTGTTTCTCTTATATGTTTAAATTATATTAGGTAGGTGACTAATAAACCTGCTACTTTTTCCATCAATTTCTGGAATGTTCATGAAACTTCTCATTTGTCCCTGGTGGGATATATGAAAGCACAATGTTCAATCTTCTGTTCAGTTAGTAACTGAGTTTTAGTGAGTAAGAAACAAAAAAATATTGAAATTTCACAAAGAGAACTTAGAGTGCTCTTGCTTCATGAATTTCTTTTGGAGTGAAACTTGAGAGAAATAACGATGCGATAAGGTGTATTATATTACAACATTTGAATGCATAGGTTCTAAATTTTCAAAGAAGGATATTTTGATCTTGCCGATAGTCCTAATCTTCTGCAATCTCGTACATTCAATTTAGATTCTATGAGAAATTGCTACCCTACTAATTTGCTAATAAAGAGCACATTCTGGTATATGCAAAGAAGGATTCTCCAAACCCACAGCACAGATATTGGTAGACATACGGCTGTAGATTATAATACCATCATACAATTTAATTCTAAGAGGTGAATTACTCATTACAGATTTATTTTACTAGCTATTTTACATAAGCACTGCTTTCTTGCAATGCTGCTATTTAAATTCAAGTTATAGTATTCTTCTTTTTCAAATACTAAACTACGTGGCCACAATTCTGTTTGAATATAAATTTATAAATTTGTTTTAACTTATAAATATACCAATTTAAATAAATTTATTTTATATAAATAGTACTCTACTTGAAAGTTTACATATAAAAAGATTGATCGTTCACCATTTTGACTAAACACAATATAACTCTTGTTTCATGGAATAACAAAATATTATTGATTTTGTCTATTTTTCAATAGATCTCTAGATCAGGTCACATAATGACAGTTTTTTTTTAGTCCCATAATATCCAGATAGTCAAGAAATGAAATTAATTTTCAGCCGAGGTGGCTCGCAACACAGTTGCTCGCATTATTTCTTTATGATTCTCCCCTCCATTTATAATAACAATCCATTGTGTAGTAGGGCCTCATTTTCTGATAATATATATTAGATCTATTGATAATCACGTAATATAATTTTAGGTGCTTTGCAATATTTAATAAATGTAACACACTTTTCAAATAATTATCAACACAATTATATAAAGCAGAATTCTCTGTTCGTTGACTAAGTTATTATGCACATATTGACGATAGGTCTGGCAATATACACAGTGAAAGAAAACCCTCAAAATATAAAAAAAAAATTCATTAAGGTAAATATAAAGTTGGTGTTTGTTAAAAAATTCATTAAGGTAGATAAACATTTTTTTTTCTTGAAAGTAGTTTCATTAGAAGGGTCTTTGAATCATTTCCCAATTTTAAACCCTGTTTATAGAATATTAAGCTTCAGAATGACTTATCAGGAGCCACCACTAATTTTATTAACAATGGATTTTAAAAAAGTGAAAAATTCTAACTTCTATTATATCTATATATTATTTGATTAAAATTTTCAAATGGAACTATTTCAGTTAACTTGTGTCCACAGTTTTAGGCGATAGAGACAACTATACAACCTTACTTTGCGCATCTTACAATGTGCACTTAGCCAGTTTACTTGTGTTAACCGTAACAAATGACTTTCGAAGTAGTTTATTACAAAAAAAAACCAGGTATTGACATAAAAGAACATTTATTACGGCTATAATACTTTCTTATAAACCATATCAATATGTATTTTCTGGTTCAATAGATGTAGTAGTATTTTATTAGCAATTGGTAAGCCTTTACATACAAGGGAAGGTCATTTAAGAATCTTGGGCATTTTTGTAAATAGAACTCATAGTTAAAAGCTGGTTTATTTAAAGAGCAAGCTTTAGATATTTATGGTTGAGTGATTGCTCTCTTGACCTGTAGACCCTGCGTGCCCACTTACAATGATCCTAATTATGGAAAAAATTAAAAAAATAAATACATAAACTAATAAGTTGTTTCGTTTCATAATTGTATTTGAAGAAATTACAGATTAAAAAAGATATTTTTACAATAAGTAAACATAATGAAACAAATTGTCGTTAAATTTATCACTGTAATGATAAAACCTATCATTTTCTGTGACTAATCTTAAAAAATCTGCTTATTTAAATTTATTAAAAACACCAAAACTAGTTGTAACCTAATCCAGACTAATGTTATAAATGCAAGTGCTTGTTTATTTTTTGTCTTGTTTCTATTCAACTGCTCTTCGTTAAATGTTGTAGCCTGTATAACAGAGATGAACATAAGACTTTTCCTCCTGGAATAAATTGTTTTTCTTTTGATAATTAAACCTATCTGGGACAAAATGTGGGTATAAGTACATACGTCTGTATATTTATATAGAAAGTAAAACAAATAATATTTAAAATATGTCATTAACATTTTCCCTTGCCCATGCAAGTGGAGCTTTAGGTCAAAATTAGTCAAAAAATAAAATAAAATTTACTTTCGTAAAATATGTTCCATTTGTACACGACAAACTAACATAACGGATTTAGCGAAACTTTCACTGCGGCTAGGTTATTTTCCTGGCTTGAATAAGAAATCATTGTTATGTTAAGTTAGCATAGCTTTTCCGTATTTCACCATCTCATGGTAAACACTTGACAAGGCACAACTAATTTAAAGTCCATTGTATGGAGAGTTTGAAAACTTTTTATTTCCTATAATAATCACTGACAAGTCTACTAATTAATTTAACGAGTAAAATTAAATGATTGTTTTTCATTTAATATTCTACTTTTACTTTTTTAATTAACATGAATTAATTTTACAAAAAATTTAAAATATTTTTTTGCGTGATTAGCTGTGGATTTAATAATTTTAATACTATATTCTAAATGATACAACATATGAATAGAAAGGACAAAAATGAAACTTTAAAACACTCCCTAGAGCATAGCAATACCGGTAAGTTCATACAACTGAATTTTTTGTAATACTAAAGTTACACAATTTTTTTAATCAAAAGCACTATTTGTAATTAATTTTGTTATGACAAAAATATATTCACAAATATATTTTTTAAGTTCTGCATTTTTAATAAAATAAAACTTCTAATTAATAACGCTTTGAATATTAAAAAGGTTGAATGTAGTTTGACTGAATAATGAAATTGACTGCTTTTTTTAATGTGGTTTAATTGAATAGTTAAATAGACTAGTAAACTACCTTAAAATTACTTGGACACCAGATGTCGAAACTTTTTACTGAATTTTCCTTCACTTACTGCATTTTGTTAAGGTTTAATGTTTTTCTTTGTTAATATTAAGTAAATTGTGTTTGTAAGAACTATTATTAAGTGTTTTTCAGTATTTGTAAGAATTGTAGTAATTGCCAAAAGAAAAAGTAAATTTACTTAAAGAAATTATAATAGTAATTTGTCAAAAATTCAACCTTTTCATGGAAAAAAATTATAAAATTGATTTTTAAAGTATCTCACAAGTGATTGTGACTTGTGATATATAACGGTTGAAAATAATATTTAGTATAAAATATTTTTCTAATTAACTGGTAAAATAACGAAAAATTCATTTTAGGTAGAGTGTAGTCTCCATTAATTCATTATATCTATAATCTCATTATTATAAATTTAAAATGGGTAAATAGTATTTAAGGTATTTTTACTAACTATAGTTTAATTTTGACATAAAGATAATAAAATGATTTTTACATCGATTTTTTCACAAAATCAAATCATGTGTGACCTTTATATGTATAAATCGAAATTTGTTAATGTGTTATTAATTATAGATGTTATTAAATACTTGATATTTTTAGATATGAAGCTAAGGATGAGATAGTTATCTTGTATATAACATTGACGCAAATTTAGGCTAAAGCTAATTTGAGAATATACATAGAACAACAACACGTATACCTCTCTGAGGCTTACATATTATTACAACAAACTGGATATTGACAACTTAATACAGTAATAATATAATTAAAACAAATTTCCTATTATTTAACATTTCCCAAAAAAATTACGTCCCCGAAAACATTGAATCCATTAAAAAAATAAACATTGAAGGCTTACCAATAATAAACAATGAAGCAATTGAAGAAAACTGACTCCAGTTCAAAATATTATAATTTCGATGTTCAAACCTACGTGGCGCGGTTGCCCGTAAATCCTTTGCTTATCTTTAAAATATAGTTAATTTACATGAATTATAGAAGAAACTGAGGATCTCAAAATAAACTATCGGAAATTACAGTGAGATTTTAGCTGTTGTTAATTTTATTATTTGGCGGCTAGTCCCCTAAGTTTTAGGGTATTTAAATTTTGTGTTTGAGTAAGCAAACTCAGTAAGTATGTACCTATTTATGTGTTTGTATATAGCAAATTGTAAAGAAAATGAAAATGACGAGCTATATTTTATGGGGATAATTTTCTGTTCCTTTTGGCAAATCATAATACTGAATTTTTCCTTAGTCGATGGAGTATAATTAAAATAAATGATTTTTTAAGCATATTAGAAAAAGATGTAAAATTTGAAAAAATATTTGAATTTTTAGGATGAAATACCCGAAATGCGTTAATTCCCGAAATGAAATACCCGAATGCGTAAAATATTTGCACCTTAATTTATTGAAAAAACGAATTAAGCTAAAAAACATAAAATATGCTTATAGGCGTTAATTGTAATTGCGCATAAATTATTTTGGTATTGACGTCAATTAAAAGAATGTAAAAAATATTTTTGTCGTCATCCCGTAAACTTTTCTTCATAAAAGCTTCGTTTAATAATTTTAAGTAAGACATGGTGTCCATTGAACCCCCCCCCCCCCCCATAATCCGTTCCTCTTGGTCTTATCACAGCTCTCAAATAAAAATTAACGCAAATGGTTTCTCCATTTCTAGGATATTAAAAAGAGTATGCTAAAATAATCACACACCCTTCATCTCCGACTGCAGAGAACCACGAAATGCTGTGTATTTTTTAAAATATTATTTCCTTTTTTATAATATACTAATGACAACAATACCCCAATTAAGTTAGTTTTCAAACATCTCTGGATCCGTACCTGAACCATTTGCAATAATTTTATAATTACTACATTAGTATAGACACTCGAACAACGATGTCGTCACAGAATATGTCGTCTACATTTCACTTGGTACCCGAGGGATAAAATTTAAATACCCTTGTTAACTTTTCATCCAAATCTGTATTCTGTTTCTCAAGTTACTTAGAAAAGCTACATAAAAGACATTCAGGATATCATTGAATGTTAATTCAATAGATAGAATGACTTGTTTATAAAAGGAATTCTGTTTGTTATTTAAGAAAAACACAAAATATGAAACTTAATACCTAACTAGCTTTGTTTTCTATTATGATCGTATGAATTTTTTTTATGTTCTATTACTTTTTTTTGTTTGATATTGACAAAATTGCGTTTGTAAGTGGTATATTAAAACTTTTTTAGCACTTATATTCACATGGATATAAAAAGCAACAAAAAACATTAACGGAATAAGTTTTCCGATGGTGAGTTTAAGGAATTAAATTTTCCACATGAGATTAAATTAATTATTTTATTCGAGATGGTAAACATGTGTATCGAGCTGGTATCTCCTTTTGTTTCTTGGATCCTAAACGAGATAATATGAACCACAATAATCTTTATAAAAATCCTTCCGGTTGGTTCTGCGTGAAGTACGTAAAAATAGACTGAAAAAAAAACATATTTCAAAACCGTTCAATTTCATTTCTAAAACTTATGATTTCCGAAGTTATTTTTTTATTTTTACGAAGATTTCTTTAATGGATGAACTTTTTATGTTTACTATTTTATTATATACCTATACATAGCTGTAATTAGAATATATAGCTATAACTAGAATATCTATCATGGTGGGTGTGTGACATCAGCGCCACCTAGTGTCTGCAACTTTAAAGGCGTGTTAATTTTATTTGTATGCTTCAAATTAACGGCTCTTACGTGAATAATATAAAAATAACGAAAGACATCAACTATGACTCATTTTACATGCATCTTTTTCTTTATATGTGTTGTGTTTCTCCTAACTACGTATCAATTGTTCCTTGATTATTTTTGTCGAAGGAAAGGAAGAATTATCCGTCTTTCCGATAAAATCATGTTAAGTTAAATTAGATTGTTTGTCTTGTTATTTATTGTAAAATTGAGAAAAATATACAAATAAATGCTTTCATTGACCATTAACAACGAGATTTTAGTTGTCGGTATCCAGAATATATAATATCCTTTTGTTTTCAGCTCAATAAAACGAGTGATATAATCAACGTATTATAACCTTCCAACCACAAGCAGTGTCAGAAGGAATGCATTTTATAACAGCTATCCATTTATTTTTTTTGTCTAATTCCAATTCGATATCGGAAAACTGTCAAATTTGAATTTGTTTTTTCCATGAAATATTTTTACAATTCACTACATAATCGTGTCACATTTCGAAAATTTGCTTTACCTAAATGCTTAAAAAGTGAGGTACGAGTTCGGTACAGGAAAAATGATAATTTCAGTGATTTTTTTAAGTTAAAGGATATATTTAAGAAAATAGAACTCAGTCGTAGTTATTTTATTACAAAAATTGATTTTAAATAAAATTACAATGAATATATTTATTTGTATTGTATTTTTCATTATATTCACTGTAAATTTGTAATTATATGCTACAAACTAAACAAACATGTAAACAGAAATGTTAATAATAAAAATGAAATTAGAAAAAATTCAAAAATTTACAAGATATTAAAAAAGTAAATAATTATGACACTTAAATATTTAGTTTATGATATATACATCGTTTAAATTATAATTTTATGGATCCTCTTTACTAACTTCAAATTGCATGTTTTTTGGGTTGATAAAATGTGAAATGTTCATTATTGCTAAAATAAGTTGATTCTCAATTATTAATTTATATTTTAAAAAACTTAAACTATAATTAATAATAAATTTTTAAGGTTGGTAGATTTGAATGTTTTTGTTAATATGAATGTTTGTTTGAATGTTTTTAAAATTTTATAAGTTTTTATTAATCCCGTATTTACCTTTTTATCTTATTATCCCCATTCATATTTACATGTTTGTAGTAACTAATTATAAATTTAAAACGAAAATGAAAATGAAAAAAAGTTGCAATTTCAAAATTATTATTGTAATATACTTTTATCCGATTAATATTACATAAAATAATAGCGATCGAGACCGATTTTTTTAAATACGTCGTTTTTTATATATATTCTTTCATTAAACAAAATCAGTGAAATTCGCATTTCTGCTAAACTGCACTGGTTCCAAAAGCAAACACAACAATGAACCGATGATACCAGAACTTAACCCACTTACAGAAATACACTCAAAATATATTTTATAAACCTTATAAGCACTATCATATATATTCACAATAAATAAATATTTTTTTTGTTATATGAACCACTATTAAATTTCAATTACTAAAATATTATTTCAAAGTACAGATATAACATAGATTTGTACCAATATAAAAAACGTGTTGTGTATTTATAAATAACTCAATAACTATCATAAATATAGTATCAGTTACTAAACACATATAAATATATATTTAGTGGGCAACTTCACCCTGTCTATTTGTGTTACATTGTGGTGCGCATGCGCACCATTTTTTTCATAACGCGTATAAAGAAGTATAATTTCAAAAACCCTTGTATGATCTTTAGAAATTATCTCGGCCAAAATTTTACATCCTAAAAAGTATGTTTAGGAGCGTGTATTTCACGAGCGTGCAGTTAGTTATTTTCTGTAAAGCAATGCTAAAGGTTTTTCAATCCGCATGTTTTAGAAGTTCGGTATTCTAATATTCTACAAGTATTATAAAAAAATTTACTGTGCCTAACCCACTATTTTGAGGAAAGTACAAAGATCCCAGAAATCCTAGAACTAAACATTTACCCTAAACTTATGGAAAATGTCATAGCCAGATTCAATCAAACATGTTAAGTACAAGATGTTAAGTAAACATGTAGAACTTGCATTACGAGGGTTTCGTTCACATTAAGGCGCATATAAACATTTAAGCGTATCTATACATCGTACGTATATAGTGTTTTAATTAAATAATTTACAAATAATATTATTTCCCACCATGTAAATATAAACCCCTTTACAAAAAATGGGCACCTAAAACTTTTCTTTAGAGCTACGGAAACCTTAAAAAAATAAGAGATTTTGTAAGCATTCGAATAAAAGGAAAAATGTTTGTCTGCACATTAAAGAATACTGGTAAGCAAGGTAAAACGTTCTAAATTTGAAAATGTTTGATTTGTTTTAAAAATAATCGATTAGATTTAAAAGATTTGTTAGTGTTAAGTGATCAGAAGTTGTGCTGTTTATTTAAAAATAAATGTTTAAGTAATTTTAATTATTGATATTGCTATTAAATTGTTTAAATTTGTTTTTGGTGACAAATTTTATTACGTTCTTGGCAGACATAATAGTAATTGCTGTTAATATAGTAAGTTTTCTTGAAGAAGGCTCATAAATCAATGTTATGTTTCACAACGATATGGTGTAAGTCGTTCTACTGTTTAAAAAACTGGAAATAGTTTCAGGAGAGCGGTTCATTCAAAAGAAAGCCACGATCGGGAAGAAAACGGTATAATGAGCCTAGGAATGACCGATATATTGTGAGCCAAGTTTTATGAAATCGGAAGTCTACCTACACAACATCCAAAACAATGTCGAAGAAGTGAGTAATGTAAGTGTTAGCCTGTGGACTGTCAGAAGGAGATTTCTAGAAGTTGACATATAGAGCTGAAGACCAGCTAGAGGTCCTAAATTTCTCCGTGGACATCGTTTTGCAAAGTGGAGGTTTGTCCATGTGTATGGACTGACGTGGAAGTGAAGTAGGGTTTTATTTTCTGATGAAGCCGGAATCTCTTTATTTGGTGGGTATCGACGTTGCCAAGTGTTGAGAAGACATGGAGAGTGTTATGCAGATGATGTTTCGAAGAGATTACGTCTTACGGCGGAGGCTTTGTTATGTTTTGAGCTAGCATAATTTCTGAAGATTGTACAGAGTTAGTTTTCATTGAAAATGGATCTCTGAAAGCACAACGATATTTCAGGGATATCCTAATTCCTTACGCCCAACTAGCGCTAGCCAGTGCAGGAGCTGCTGCTGTCTTCATGGGCGATAATGTTCGAGCACACCGAGCGGGAAAGCATACGCTTACCTAACTGAGTTCGGGAATCACCACTTAGACTGGGTAGTACTCAGTCCCGACCTCAATCTTATTGAGGATCTATGGCACATTCTAAGTCGGTGTGTTAGAGCTGTACATTCAATCCCACGAAACATCCGAAAGCTAAAAACATTTATTACGGGTTAATATTCCCCAAGAAATATTAAAAACCTCATCCAGGACATGTCATTTCGGCAAAAGGAAGCCATACTCGATACCGATTTTCTTTTTTCTTTTGTAACTTTTGTCAAATAAAAGCCTTTTTTATTAAAATGAGTAATTTAAACCAATAAAAAAAACAAATTAAGGAAATCTAACTTATTAGCAAAAAGTTTTTTACTCTTACTAAGAAAATTTATTTTATTGTGTTGCATAAAATCTAATTTTCTTGCACTTTTACCTGAACTGATAGAAAAATTCGTAAGCTCCCGTTTTGTTTTTGCAAAGGAGTAGGTATATAAACATGTTGCCTGGTATATCTTTCATAGACGTAATAAACATACATTTTAAACTACAAAGTTATTTTTACAGTTGATTTAAATCATTTGTATAGAGTTTCTTCGAACTTTTTACAGACCCAACGTCATGTCCTAAATTAGTCCACTATTATTCATTAACTACTTAACTGTGAGAGTTTTGTTATATTTCCTCGCAATTTATTTATGTAAATTAATGCTGTGAATAATTTTCAGATATTCAAAAAGAGCGGTTTAGCTTATGTGGTTATGCTTTTACAAAATATTAAGCTTTAAAATGGTAATTTAAAAAAAAATTACCATTTTAAAGCTTAATATTTTGTAAAAGCATACTTGTATCGAAAGAGTTTCCACGCTAAACCCCCAATATTTTTGGAAGACCTATTTAACGATACCATACGCAATGGGACTAAACTAAAAATCAATTCACGTAAATTAATTCGTTATGTATATATGACACGAGAGTGATTTTCTCCTTCAAAATAATAACCGGTTAAATATTCATTTATTATATTAACCATTTAAAGTAATGAAAAAAGTATAAGTTGGTTTTCAGCAACAGCTTATTTAAAATTGTTAAATATTACCCAGTATTTCATTATCAGTGTTCTTGTTGTTTCTTTCATTCATATTTGCATGCATCCAAATTTCAATTCAATGAATACATCGTTTCCAAAGGAAAGTATCTAGTGGAGTATCTAGTGGGTTGTACAATTGATTCCAAAGTCGAAAATATGCCACAAAAGGTAATGTGTCAAATTTATCCTGATTATTGAAACGAGGGGCCGGGACTTCAGCTGCAGGAAGCTAAGTGCATAGCATTAAGAACCAGTATTGTTAAGAATCAAGCAAAGGCTCATGTTATGAAAACAAAATATCAAATACAGTTATTATAGCCCGCCAGAAATTATTCGAATTAGTCCATAAAAAACAATAAAGATGTGCGCACTGTAATATTGGTCACCGAAGCGCTTCTGGTGGAAGCAATGATTGATATCGAGTTCGCGACTTTGTCTTAAAATCTCAGATGGAGCTTTATCGAAAGTTAATTTTGAATATTACATTGGACGGCAGTTTTATACCTGCGTAATTTTTGAAGCTAAGACTAGTAATATAGTTTATTATATATATTTGACTTAAAAAAAGTTCGAATTAACACTTTATTTTAATCAAAATCTTTCCCAGATTTAAAGAAGTTGTGGACACTTTCGACTTCCCGGGAATCGTTTGAAAACAGATTTCTAACTTCGTCTAGCTTAATAAAATTAAAAAAATTATTTGAACACATCTATTCCATAAAATAAAATTTAAAAAGTATTTTGAATAATTCAAGAAGAACCATAACGTATAAATAATTCTTAGTACTATTTTCTTTTATTTAGAAAAAAAAGGAAAAACCTTTATTTACTTTCAATTGTTTCATTAATCAAAATCAAAACAACCGAAATCTACCTAAGTGCTATCAATAATATATCTTAAACACTGTACGTGGAATAGTCAGATGACAGCAAATAGAAAAAATCGTTAAAAATGTACCTTTTCATTTTAAAGTCGTTAAAAATTCGTCCATTGGGTTACAAAAATTGCGATGTGACAGCGTTATGAGAAATTATTTTATGAAAAGTAATTTTCAAGGATTGGTATATAATATAATAATTGAATATCACAAAATTTTACCGACAACTTTCGAGAATGTTTAAAATAGTTTTAATTTTCATTTTATGAAAGTATAATAACCTAATTATTAATATTAGTCTAATTTATCATACGTGTAAATGTGTAAGATTAAAGTTTTGTTGGAAGAATATTTTATTGGTTTAAAATCATATATTTATTTAAATTCCCATAATTATAACATTGTAAACCGTAAAAACCATATTGCTTTATAACTTCCCAAAGTTATTTTAATTCATTTAATAATTGCATTCTTTTATTAAAATTATCGCTAAATTACATAATTGTTAACTCCGGTTTATCTAACGTTTTTATTTTACACATAATAATACGTACTAGGAGAAAAAATGCTGTTTGATTCATGTATTCCGTTAAGTTTTATTAAAATATACTGCAATATTGTGATAAATTATTAAATACCTCGGTGACCATTGTTAAATACCCCTCATCAGAAATTTTTTTGTAAATGGAAAATTTATTAGATCAAAAAAGTAGTTTTTGCTAAAATTTAATTTTTTTTAATAATAAACATTTCTATTTATCTAGATGACATTTCTTAAACAGCACATAGGCAATATTAAATTATGACGATATATGAGATCGTTAAGTAACCATTTACTAATAAACAATTAATAATCATTTCTAGTCTATTCTACTAGTGATCTTTTAGGATTCTAGATTAGATTAATATTGTAGAAAGATAAATAAGTAACAAAATGGTGAAAATTAAATGCAATAGTAACAAAATAATTGTTTTAGCTGTGTCAATCAGAACGGGAATATTTATGTTCACCGGGATCTTATGATATTATGGATATTATGTTATCTCTATGTGAAATTAATAGCCGAATAATATTAATTTTACAAAATCATCATAAACCATAATATTTCATTTTCCCCCTTAGCAGGCAAGCCAAAATTACTACTTCCGTATGCCACCATTGTATTACGTGGAAAAATGTACCTCGCAATTTCTTTATAAGGAAGCTGGGCAAACGACCTAAGCGACAACAAATTTGACCGACTCTCGCAATATCTTCGCAGTGGACAGCTTGACACTCGTCCTTCGATGGAAATAGAAACTGCGGCGCGTCGTGTGAGAATGTTTGGATAACGAGTAATTACAGTCGACGTCTCATTTAAGGCGCAGTTAAACACAGTCGTCGAACGGCATAACGATATCGCACCGACCATAAATATTATGCTTTAATAGCCACGCAAAATATGTGATTTATGAAATGTCGATGCGTTTACGCTATCTATATATATATATATATATATATATATATATATATATATATATATATATATATATATATATATATTTATATATATATATATATGTATATATATATATATATATATATTTATATATATATATATATATATATATATATATATATATATATATATATATATATATATGTATATATATATATATATATATTAGGCCGTATACTTATTGCTGTCTATATAATTCATGACATTCATTCTGTTTTGTAAAAATGATCCCAAATAAAAAGGCCATTCATCAATGTCGATGTAATTTCCCTGAATATAATTTTACTTTAGTTAAAAATATTATAAATAAAACCTTTCCAAATGATTATATTTTATGTAAATTTAATTAAAGATTAGATTAGAAGAAAGATACATCCAATAAATAGATACATCCAATAATGACAAACAGCGTCACGTCAAAGTTTATCTGTGCAACAAAGTCTTTTAGGTATCACTTTAATTAAGTAAAAAACTCAATACTGTTTCACCCCTGCAATTGCAAAATGTATACGGGTTTGTTGTCACATAAGTGTATGTAGATATTAAAATAATATTTAAGAATGTACATTACAATGTACATTCGTATATATTAACGTATGTTTTCACCTAAGTAAAAGATGCTGCGTTGCTCTGGAATTTATTGAATGTTCAACAATGCAGCTTGTGGTGCTGATGTTAATAAATATATGTTAAAATCAACGTTTAGGATAAAATATTATAAACCCATTAACGTAGATTTTAGGAAAACAATATATCATTGCAAAGGATTCAGTCGTATTGGATAAATTGACGTTTTTATTACAGCAACATTTTATTTTCATAAATTGATAAAACCCATTTGCAACAGTTTCTCAAGAAATAAATGGATATATCCGCACTCAGTCGAAAGCCTTAGCTTTTACACAATGCGATACAACGTGGTTAGGTTTACTATTGTTTGATGCATTTTTTTGAGATTATTTCTCCAGTTTACATTATTTTTTAGGCAAAAGAAAACAATTTAGACAGTGCCAGATCTTTTAGAAAATTTTAGCCTAAAATGTTTAGTTTTATTATACAAACTCGAATGAACTCCCCCGGATTGATATGATAGTTTAGTGAATCTATATTTAGACACACGTGTCGTAAGCATTCATGTATATAATTGCGACACTTTTTTGTTGTTTTCATTTTTTATACATAGCTCAAGTCTCTTGCAAGACATTACAAGACATTAAAAGATGGCGAATGTCAGAGGAATGTAATAAATAAATAAAATAACAAGAAAAACGGTTAAGTACTTGAATATACGTTAGTCCTGTTTCTGTCGCCAGGTATTTCTTCTCGTCTCTGTTGGGGTACGGATTGTCTCTTCTTCGCACCAACCATTCCTTCAAATAGCGTTTTATTTCAGGAGTGAACAGTCTTTTAGCTGGTCCAGGACCGTTTCCAAATGTTTTTCTGGAATCAAATAAGAAACATTTATTACTTTATGCAGGATTCAAATGACAAATCGTTTAAGTTAAAGTTTTTGTTACAAAATGTCTAAAGCAAAATTCACAAAGCACGTACAATGATACAGACCATAATTAAGTTGTCAACACGTTATTTCTAGCCAAGTTATAGATGCGCGATGTAGGTAGTGGTAGGGCAGTCGTGTTAGTGGTTAATACACACGTGCGTCACTCACACGAACCTGCTGTATCTTCTGTTCCTTACTGGCCTCAGCGACTTTCCGCAAGTGACGTTCGTTGAAACATCGTCCATATTTTCGTTGAATACAAATTAAAAATTAATTATTTTATAACTAAACGGCCAATTTCAAGCCATGGAAGCTGTTTTGAGATCGCGTCGGAGCGACCGTGCGGCCGCAGCGACAGTCCGGGACTATGTCTTGGGACGCTCCACAGCTTCTCAGCAGGGGATGATCTATAAAAAACGAGTAACACTTAAATAGATCGTATTTTTAAAGGATTATTAGTTATAAATATGATCTTCTGGCAATTAAAATGAATATCAAATGCACTGAAATATAGTGGAGTTGACGTAACAACAACATGGCGACCGCATTCTTGAGCTGAAAAAAATATGTAATCATCTGCAATTCGGCCGTTTTCACAAAAACGCTATCGTTTTAGTTTATTAAAAATATTTGAAAAAACCGTGTTACGATTGAGTCAAACCGTGGTGTGTGCAGCGAAAGAGAACGTTAGATTGGATCGAAAACATCAATGTGCATCGATATGCAATGCTCGTAAATGTGCAACATGTTTCTTTAACATGTTTGTTTTTACAGATCACTCGGCATTAGACAATGAGGATAAACGTCTTAAACCTCCTTTCGGGTTCTCTCCACTATAACACATATATTTGAGCTAAAAAAAATTTTTAAGTGCAAGAGAACAATGGTAAAAATGACTTACCTCAAAACGAGTGTATGGAGTCGTTTTGCGAATAAAGATGGCGATGGAAGGTGGACAATAGTGAAAAGCTGGTCGGCGCTAGCGCCGCGACGCCGGCGGTGTGCGGGGCGGGCGGCGTCGTGCCATTTATTTCCGTCTTGTCACGAGCGCTACATTTGAATAGCGGAGCTTTTACTTTGTCACACTTATTTCAAATTGTTTATCTTGCGCTGTCTTGTCTTTGATAACATTTATGAGTTTCAGCGAATTTGTTGCGAGTTAGCATTTCAATACGAAAATATCGCAAATTCCTACATGCAGAAATGTATGAACTTCTTAATGAAGTTACAATAACCTTATTGTATTAAGCACTAATACCAACATTCAGTTGTTTAATGTGTCATATTCCCTATAAATCAAAGTTGAAATAGTATGCTTTGTTTTTCAGGACAACTGAAGTTGTTTGGCGCGACTATAAAATATTAGGGATATATTAAGTGTAGTTGTTTAGTGAAATATATTATGTTAGCTCCGAAAAATTTTACGTTTGTTTTAGAATTCACAAAAAAATTAATGCAATCGCACATACACAATATATTCAAGAAGTTTTCGACAAATATAGCTTAATAAATTGATATCTTAATCTATATATTTTTTTTGTGTATTAAATTAAGATCTATTTTTTGTTTTGTTTTTATATTTTATATATTGAAAAGAGTAAAGATTTTCTTTCTTTAATTTTAAATGAGTATTGTGCTCTCAACACTATCTTTCTTTTAATATTAACAGCACGGGGTAATGGTAATAAAACGTATAGAAAAGAAAATATAATAAGGAAATTTTGATATTAGGCCTTAAATCGACAGTAGAAAAAAGTTTAAAACCATATGTCAGTAAATTACAACTTTTTTTATCGGTGTTATTCAATTTATATAGGCTCATAACAATTAGTTACTATGTTGAATAATGAAACACAGGTAGATTTATAAACCCGTCCATCACAACTATCAATTACAATTGTCATGTGTGACATTTTTTAAATAATCGTCAAAACATTAATTAGATGAAATATAATTTAGATAATTTGTCCATCTTCTCTTTTTCTTGTTTGCCGTGTTATTAGTTTAGCATCAACTAAGACTTTACATGGAAAATAATTCAAATCGTTTCAATTAATGGATAATTATTAATGAAGTAATACAAATTTAAAGTTAATGAAATAGTCATGTTTCGTTAATGAAATTTGGATAATATTCAAACAGAGCATTAATACGCTAAGTATTGTTTTGAAGAAACAATGCTACGCATTTGCAGTAGAAGAAAAATTGTCGGTGAACATCTGTTTAGTCGATGGTTCAAAGGTAAGGAAATTAAATTACCAGAAAGATGAGGCAATTAATATAATGTTATCGTGTCACAGGTAAAAGCAAGTATTAATCAACTAACTCTGGTAATAGTTTACGCGTAATATCAGTTACAAAATGCAAACCGGTACATTAATCGGTATTTCTTCAATAGTAAATTCTTAAAAAATATTGCTATTATAAATGTGACTGGTTTTTAAACTTTTTGAAGCCTTGTAATTTTGCAACCAAGCAACGAATCGCTATCAAATTGGATTATTTATAACTCCTGTACATAAAGCTCGAGTGGAATACTAATATCACGAAAAGTGTTTTTGGATGTTTGTTACTCATTTACGCCTGAAACATTCGAAAGTTTTCATAAAACTTGTTAGCCATATAGCGCTCTATACTAATAACACCAATTTTAAACACATAGATTAACTTTAACTCAAAAAATAGCGTAATTCATTTATGACGAAACTCGATTATATTTACTCAATAATAAAATATTAACCTATTATTTTTACTTAACAATAACAAATTAGTAGGCGATGTAACAAGCATATTAGGTTTAACTTAATGTTTCTTACGTTAAGACAATTCGCTAAATCACAGTGGTGTGGTTGGTTGATCACAAGGCATACGGCGGACTACAAATGTATTAATATTTATGTTCATCACAATTAAATAAAACTATGTGATGTAGTTCATGTTTTATGTTCATGTTGAGCTTAACTTGTTGCTAAAATGTTAAAATAACTGATTAAGATAAACATTAAAAAGTGCTTTTAAATTTTCATTGCACTTAGACAAGCGTTACACGTTAATATTTATCGTAATATCTAGATCGAGACCTAAGATCGTGATCGTCGTATTTTGCGCCGAAATTTTTATTCCGAGCCTTTGCAGCCTCTTCCGATAACTGACCTATTGGTAACAAAGAGCTTTCAATTATGGTTGCGCCAAGTATTAATATGTTATGCATGGTCGGAGTCATGGAGTGCCATCCATATAGGTATATGCACAATTTTGCTTTCTTTGGCGTAATGGTGGTATTTTCGTGAATCAATTCTATGTCCACTTGAAATAGTTTGTAATATGACCTTTAATCTATAAATTAATCCTTTATCTAAATGGAGATTTTCCAAAATTTGTTTTAGGCGTGTCTACCAATAATCTAGTTTCAGTCCGAAACCTGTCTTGGATGTGCGTCTCTGTTTGTGTTTCCAAATGTTTTTCTTTTTCAGTCCTCCTTTCCCTATATTTTTTAACGGGTAGTTTATATGCCAAATGTAAAACACTTTCAAACAGTCTTATTCTGGCGTGCCATACAGAGAGCCCAAAATTAAAACCAGTTCAACTTGTTGTTTTCTCTTTATCAATGTTGTTAAAGTTTTTCGATGTTGCGCCACAAATATAGCAATGACTACTACATTTCGTTCCGGTTGCAGCGTTACTTATTTTTCCGTCTACCATAGACATTATTTCTGTTGCTTTCAGGGCTTTCACAGACTCTTCGACGTACCTTATTTCTTCTTTTATCACATCAGTCGATTCTTTCAAAAATGTAAATCTTATTGGAAAAATGGTGCGGACGAAGGCATGGGGTTTTGCCATATGACTTTTTAATATCTCTTCCACACACTACTTCTAGTGGCACAAATGAGCTCAAAAATAAATTAGCATCTGATTCATTATCATTATCAATCCTATTTACAAATTATATTTAAAGAAATTATTTCTTCTTCGTTAAGCGTTAATAGCACTTCCTCCAAGAAAATTGATAATCGTGTAAAGACAATAAGGCTTTGTAAGCTGCTTTCCGTATAGGTACCCGTGACTCGTAAATACTCCTTTGGCAGATAACATTCTTGTTTTGCTTGTAATAATTGATAATATGGAGAATAGGAAAATGTCTCATTTGTGTTTCGGATGATCTCGTACTGACGTCTCGTTAAGTCAGCCTCAACGAACATTGTCAAAGCTTGTAGTGGTATCAAAGGAGTAACAGTATCTTTATTTCCTTTTTCGTCCAGTGCTTTTCTACATTCGCGTACTCGACTCGGATAATTTGTTTTTCCGTTAAACATTTTCGATGAATCTCTTTTTTCATGTACGCTTAAGGATGTTTGTGCAGCGTAGACAACGACGTCATCTCCTACAGTTGACCGGATTTCTTCGGTTTTTCGATGCTTGTTTCGTTCACTTGATGTGTCAAAAGTTTTCAAAGGCTGCCACGGTCGATTTAACGATTTCATAGGTAGTTCAAAAGTTCTGACCAGCTTTCTTTCAATGTTGACTTAAATACAGAAAATATTTGTTTTATTGCTTTTATAGTTTTTATAGTGTAGTGCCGTAATTCAATATTAAGTTACTTTCTAAATAAATTATTTTTTCTTCGAAATTCGGTAAATTTTGATTTTTCATTATATCATAAAGGTACCTTCGGGTTACTATTTTCACATCATTATTTGCTCGAAGCTCCTACAACAACGAAATGATTATTTAAGTAATAAGAAAGTTAATTTTTTTTTGACAAAAAATATTTCTTTAAAAATGTTCCTATTTTTATCAACTGCAGCCAACTTCTGTAAACTTTAGTAATGAAAAGATTGTACTTCACAATAAAAAAGAATGGTGACCGGATATAACGCAGAAGTACAACAAATTTACCCTTAAAGTGTAAAGTTACCTCAAAATGTATCTAAGAAAACACCCTATGTCTGACACTACCAAATTATATGAATGTAAATAAAATATATGAAAAATAAGGAAACATACCTGAGTTATCGATATCCATCACTTTCACTCCAAAAAATTACACAGAAAAAGAAACATTGACATTGAAACTTTTGTTTGCCATAAATTCTGTGATCACGGAAATGAGCGCAGTGGTTGACGGTCAAGTACGGTCTGCCTGCATGCGCTCGCGGTGGGCCTGTGGCAGCTGGAGGGGGTTGATTAGGATTCTCGGAAGGGTCTCCTAGCCCTCGACAACCTGTTTTATATGTTTACCGTCAGTTTCTGAAATCCAATTTTGGCCGCTTAAATAATGAATATTGACCATGTGCGATTGTTTAACATCACGTCATCTTAATTTAAACAAATATTCATTACCCTTCCTTCCTTCCTGTGTCGTAGTAGGTTAATAAAACAGTAGCTAATGAAATTATAAAGATCAGTTAGCTTATAACCATTTTTAAACGTAAGTTTGCAGACAAACATCAAAATCAGTGGTTCAATATCTGAAATATTTCGATGTTAAATGGATAACGGATTAGATCGTTGAAAGACAAAGAAGGGTGTATTATACCATTTATTTAATATTGGTTTCCCTCATACTTACATTATGTTTGTACTATGGTTATGGTATATACTCAGCTCGTTTTCTTGGCTTTTTTTATGTCCGCAGTCGTCATACGACACCGTGCAAATGTTACTCTTAGTTCACCTGAAACATTTTTCTTTATTTTCTATTATTATATATCGTAAGAATTTTGCACATTTTTTTCGATTTTAAATTGATCAATAATCCATATAATATAAATATTATATGGTTTAAGTATAAAATTTCAGTTTTTGAGTCCATTGTGTGAAAATATGTATTCCCATATACCCCAAGTATCTCGCCGGGATAACGATCGTTGCTTATTTTTGGAGTTTGTAGTCAGAAGACCGTATGCACACAAAGAGAGTCGATACCGGTTCGAGAGGATCGGTAAAAGAGAGATGTGTCTATCAATGGTGAGTAAACGAAGATAACAATTGTCACGCAATCTTAATAAAATATTCATACTAATTATAGATGTATGCTATATAATGCGACATGAACAAAACACTGTTTGAATTAAAAAAGAATTATGATTCTTCTTGCTTTCTTTTTGTTCGGTATTAAATTATGAAATTCTGTATTTATTTCGCCTTTTCTTCATCTAGAGTCCAGAAAAAGGTCTGGCAACCTTAATACCGACGTCAGTGGTCGGTCGTTTTCGTGTTTCTTCGGTTCTCTCTATCTCTTATCATCTATATTCTTCGTTCTCGATGACTGTTCGCGCTACGCAAAATACATATCACTCGTGCGATTTGATCGTTTCGCATTTTAATTTTTTTTTAAATTATTGGTTCATAATTCGAAGTCATTATTTGGTTTCTCACGTTGTCGTTCTTTTATTTCTTGCCTTGTAATACTAACTTTCAAATTATAATATATTTGTTTTATACAACACGCACAAAATGTAGATAAAAAGTTTACTTTTTGTCGTGCGTCCTCTGACACACGTCTTTTATTTAGAAAATGACTTCTGTGGTTTATATATGAAAGTGGAATTTAAAAGAAATTGAATTATTATAACAAAGCTATAACCTAATTGTTTGAAACAATTCTTACTTTGCAAACACCTGGCATATTTGACATTTGAGTATATGCATAATACATTAAAACATAATTACTTTTTAGCTATTTCAATCTTAATATCTTTTGATTGTTAAATTAAGTATTGTTATTATAATTACACGACAATTTGTAATAAATAATTCTAATGCGGCCGCAAAACAGAAAATATTTCAAAAAACCCAAAAGTTCCCCTTGAAAAGGTGAATAAATAAAAAACTTTAATTCAACAATTTCGTTTAAAAAAGTCAACAATATTTATTTTATCAACGAGAATCCATTAGTCGTTTCTCTAATTTTTTGGTGGTAGAAGACATTGAATATTCAATTTTAATTAGATTTTTCCACGTGAACCCAGGAAGATATTGAGACTAGTAACTAATTAACATCTATATCTACATATAATAAAATTGTAACAGGGTGAATTCTGTGAATGTAACATATTGTGAAAAGAGTGATAGATTTAACGTATAGAATGATAAAAGAAGCCGGAAAATCTGTTTTTAGAATTTTGTCTCTGTATGTTAATTTGTTCGTCAATCTACTCAACGGATTTTAATGAAATTTAGTATGGTAATATTTTATATCCAAGAGCAACATATGAGAGAGAAAAAATTTTAATAACTTTTCTTATCCTTCACGCCAACTAAGTCGTAGGCACAGCTAGTAAGAATGTTAGTCATATGAACATTTAAGAAAAATCTTCATCGAATCTTTCGTTCCGTTTCTATGTATATATATTGGCCGTATTGTGTCTTTGTGAATATGTAAATATTTTAATGATATTTAGGTTCTAAACGATACGATAATAAAATAATATTTCATTCATTACCTATATATATATATGTATACACATATACATACATATACATATATATATATATATATATATATATATATATATATATATACATATATATATATATATATATATGTGTGTGTATATATATATATATATATATCGAATCACTTTCACAATTCATTCTTTATTGATAACAAAAACACGCGGATTGCTAAACACACACGCTGAAAGATACAGCTGATGAGCACGCCGCATGTCTATACTGTAGTAATATACCTATACATTGACGTACGCTTTTAAACACGCAAAAGCTTATACTGTAGCAAAGATGTCGGTCGAAACCTTACACTTTTATATTATAGCAAAAGTGTCAGTGGAAACCTTATACTTTTTCGGGTTAGCTCTCATTCCCCAAGTGTGTAATGTGCGATAAGGAACTCGTTTCAATAAAATGCAATGTTTTTAATTACTTTGTATTTGTACATTAAGATCATTACGAGTGCTCCCTTTTACTGCCGTACTGAGACAAGCCGAGGAATGGAAACTTGAAAGCAGCTGATCAGCTTTTCTAGCAAGGCAATTCAAGATGGGCACGCCCTTCAGTAATGAAGATGCGAAATTGAAGAAGAGATTTTTATATTATTTGTTTCGAAAAACTTGAGATTGTCTAACAGTCATTACAAACGGCATATATCGAGAACTCAACTGACCATAAAGACTGTCTTTCATAGGCACGGTGAACAAATATTAGAGAAAGAGGCAGCAAGCCTATGGGACGAAAGTACCATGAAGAAAGCGGTACAAGGAGAACAGGGCAATGAAAACTACGACAGTCATATATTGAATCCCACTGCAGCTTTATACAGGCACCTTATATATAAATTTTGGAAGAAGAAACTTGAACTGTTAATTCGTTGCTGTCTTCACTCTAGAACAGGAGTTACAATTATTGGAGTACCTCCACCATCCATTCAAAATGATAGTGCTGAAACGGATTGGTATCGAAGGACCCTTTAATTTAACCTTAAGAAAACTAGCGCCAACATAAATTGTCCGGGTTCGAGAATTTAATAAACGTCGAGAATTTAATTAACAGATTTTAGAATTATTAAAGGCACATATCGGAAAGTATAACATCGATGCTCCTCGTCTACGTAATATGGACGAAACGGGAATTCAAACATCTTTTAATAAGTCACCACATGTTTTTTCGGAGTTAGTTTTTTCTCAGCAATAAAGTTTTTTGCTCCTTGTTTGTGTGTTCTTTCATTATTCCCCCCCAACCTGTACCTATTTTCATGATAGTTTTAAAATTAAAGCGTATTCTCTTTGCCCTAAGCATGCTCATTTTACCCACAAGACTTGTCCGCTTTATGCCACCCCCTCGGGCAAGTAGAGCTTCTCTTAAGAGATTCATAATTTTCTTCGGGCTCACTATATTGAAGATTTACGGAAAATATATTGATGAACAGTTAAACTACGTTATATTTAACTTTCGACAGCACGAAAATTTGTTCAAATACGACATTTTTTACCAATTTTCTGTGAGAGTGTGTGTGTGTGAGTGTGTGCGTGTGTATATATATATATATATATATATATATATACATGTGTATATATATGTATATATATATATATATAATGTATAGCATGATATAACGTGGACATGGCTGTATTTTTCCCATGACTGTAAAATGTTGGTCAACAACTTTATTAGATCTTCAAACCAATACAACTTATTAAATTTTATACGAAATACACTCTTTGAAAAGTCTTCAACAGTTCATGATTCCTAAACAGTCAATTAACAAGTTGTGCACCAAAACTTGTCTCGCAAAACCATTCCTCTTCTACTTACATCCTTTTCATCTTTTATTTTTGCAGTCTAATAGTAACCAATTGTTTAAATTACTTTACTGTAACTGACTGAAACCGATTTACATTTTAGTATTCTTTCTTATATAGCTACCCTAGGTAAATATTTTTTTTATTGCATGTCATTTATTTTAATAAATTAATTATGTTTACTGCGTTTATTAAATATCATATTTGGTATGGCCGTAACAAGGTACAATTGTCTTTTATATTTCTACGTAAAAGCTACTCTATTAGCACGTTTAATTTCATCTTAAGTCTTTTCCTCTAATGTACATTTTCATTTTTCAAATATATATTTCCTTAAAATGTTTTTCTTACAGTTAAGTAGCAAAATTTCAAGTCAATTTTGTTTGTAAAAATTAAATAATTTTCTATACGATCAAAAATTGTCATAGAAAGGAATCGAAAGCTATTACAAATAGATATATTAGAATGAATAAACCTGTAAAATACGAGTAAAACTCGCAACTACGATGGTTCCGTACATATTTAGGCACTTATAAACATTTAAGTTATTCTTATTAACCTATTTACAAATATTAACTTTAGACAACGTAATATATCTATCACAGACGTAAAAACATGGTGCCTATTTATTTAATATTATTTCTGATAATTTCTACATAATTATATATTGCCTAATGTATCTCTTAAAGATAGTAAATATACATTTGAAAATATAAAGTTATTTTTTCAGTTGATTTAAATCACTTGTATGGAGTTCCTATGAACTTTTTATAGACCCAAAAATATGCCATACTCGTAAACTAGTAGAGTCTACTTAATTGTGATAATTTTCCTTTTAATTTAATTACAGAATATAATATTGTGAACGCTTTTCACATATAAATATATAGGGATACGAAACTCTAACAAAAATTACCATTTTAAAGCTTAATTAATTAATAAGTGTTCACGACATACATCCAATTGGATCTTAAAGAATTTAATTCAAACTTTTCTTTCCTGAGAAACCTTCAGTTACTTGTATGTATGTTTCTTATACGAAGTAAGTTTTAAATAGAAAATAATGTCTCAAAATTTAGAAGATTCCTAAAACTGGCCAGCATGCTTAAACAGTTATATTCTTTCACATGCGTTACAGCTCGCTGAACTTGTTTATGCGGTAGGAGCTATCGTCGTCAACAATGACGACCAAAACAACGGATGTATACATAATACCTTATGTTTACTGAAAAGTGTGTTGTCTTTTAGGAAGCGCTTGCAAAGTATATATCTATCTATACGTATAACCGTGTCCGAACACGGAATTACTATATACTTTTCACTCATTTCCATTAGTGATAAAAGATTTAAATTTAATTAAATGGTAGAATTCGATTCCATAATGATTTTTGTGATTCTATACAAATTATTTTACTAATAATTTATTATATATTATTACTGTAGTAGACGTAAAGAAGGCGATACGAGGCAATGAATGGGGAAATCAAATGCCTCGCTGTCAAAATTTTTAAAGCTTACAGTTTGATCTTGCGTTGCTAACTTCTGTCTTAGACTATAAAGTCTAAATGCGTTTAACCTTCATTGCTTGAATCGGATAACTCTATTATAAGCAAAAAGAGTAAGAGACTCTGATACAAGATTATGATATTCCGGAATCGTAAACCTAGAAATAATTCTTCTTAATAGTAAGCTGAGCTTGTAGAACTTGTTTTTAAAATGTTGAAACAGGAAAATGAAATTATCGTAAGGAAAACAAGTGTTAGTGGGGAAAGTTGAGAAAAAATATTGTCATTTTTTAGTGTGGAGCTACAAAAATTTGTGGCTTGTGGCTTGATTGAAAAAATTTTACTGAGCAAGGAAAACCTTGACATATTGAAGTAAATTACCATCGTCTCATTGAATCTAAGATGAAAGTATCCGCAATAAAACTGGTTTGTCACGGTCAAAGCCATGTTCCAATAGTTACAAGGTTAGAAATCGCAAATAAGGTCAATAGTGGAATTTTTCTCACACGTTTCTGACTGTGTATACATGTACGAAAATTGATTAAATGTTGTAGAGCAACGCACAGCATATCTTATTAGGGGCTTAAACTATGCAATCTCATTTAATCTTTAAATATTATAATCCAAAAGTTTGTTTTACGCTTTAAAAATTGTTCGTTATACATTATTTTAGACTCAGATTTCTTTAATTAAATTTTCCATATAAATGCACAGAGAAATTTAATAGGTTATTCAGGGATTATAAACATTTTTGAAAGTCTCATTTTTCATGCATTTTATAGATTTTCCTTTAACCATGCATCCACTTCCTGGTTTCTTATTACCTCTCTAAAATTTTCCATTCCTCAAAGAACGTTATAAATAGAAGTCCTTCTACGACACAAGTACATCTAGAATTTATGATGACTCCGGGAGTGTTTTATAATAGCTACTTTGAACATATAGCAGGTACCATTATCCATATACCATTAAAACACGAAAGCCTTTTTAGTATGAAACAATTATATTTACTAATAATTTGACTATACTTTCTTCTTTTGCAACTTATCCTATTGGTAATAGCTACCCCCTCCTCAATCTCGCTATTATATACTCTCCTTAAAGTGTATCGTTTATTACATAGCGTAATCTCTGCTCTTGGACTATCTCACTTTCTTCTTAGGCTTTTGTATTATAATCTGCCTAGTACGACGATCCCTTTGAGGAACATATTTTGTGTAATTTGACTGATTTGAAGAATAGACCTGATATTGTTACTTGGGTATACTATTTCTCTGAATTGTTATGAGTTCAAATCCATCAAAAACAAGATGCATCTCTGTTAAATAAATCTACTGCCTTTACTTGATTACAGATATGTGTAATAATGAGTAACTTGTTTACGGAGATGTGTTGATTCCATTCATTATCACCTAAATATATCAAATCTTATTAAACATTTGTACTCTGTTATCCTCCTTAAATCCCATTTATACATTTTAAATATATTTTGATATTTATATCTCTGCTTTCTCTCGCTTCATTTAAGTGGCAGTGGTCTGCCGTGTCCCTACCTACTTTAATTAATATTACATATATTGATTGAGCCAATGTAATGGATTGTTTTGGATGCAATCAATTTGTTTTATTTATGTACAAATAAATACTTTTGTGCAAATAAAAACTTTTGGCTCAATTTCTTTTAGAAGCATGACTATTAAATATCACTCTCCAAATAGTCAAAGATTGGAGCAATGTGAATTTATTATTAAAAGGAGTGATTTTATTATTAAAAGGAGTGTATGTTATTATTAAAGGAGTGCTTTTTATTATTAAAAGTATCACTCCTTTTAATAATAAAATCACTCATACTTAAATATTAAAAAGAGTGTTTTTATTATTAAAAGGAGTGTATTTGAGGGAGCTCTCTGTCTCCTTTCTTTGTAAATCACCAACGCACGTTGTACAAATACGGATATATTTTGAAAAGCACGATCTTTTATTTCTCGTAGATCAAGAAGGGTCAAAAATAGATACTTATACAAAACAGCAATAGTAAAGGGGCAAAAGCAAACTTCAATTCCAAAAAGTCGTATGTCGGGCGTAGATCCTGTGCGTTTATGCATTTTTCCGGACAATCAAAGCACCGACCTTTTAAAATCACCTAGCGTCGTTGTTCGAAACAATGTGCTTATAATGAATGATTGATTATGCTTGATTTTATGGAAATATATTTACTTTGTTTTAATAAAGGTTATGAAAGAAGGCATATAATAATGAACTAGGAAAAATACGTCAAAAAATAATATAAACTTTTCGGGGCTTTTCCATATTCCCGTGAATACTTCACGAAATTCCTAGGGGTGCAAAATTTTATAATTTTCACATTTCTGGAACTGAAAGTTGAGGCGAACGTGTTATTAAGTCGCACTAACATAAGCTGAGATCCCATTTTTCCTGTTCCAGTTTGAATTCCGTATCCGTTCCGTAATTTTAAATATCCAGATCCAACGATATTACATTAATGAACGCTTTTACCGTTTTAAAAGAGGGTTGATTACAATACGCCGATAAAAACGAGTAAAGTTGTAAAAGTTAGTAAATAAGAAACAATACTGATACACTAAACCCACGTAAAGTAGCGTGTGTGTAGTGTAGTAGAGAGGAGAGCATAAAGTCGGAAAGAACCGACAAGATGCGAAGCTGGTCGAGTTAAGTCGGAATGAGCCGACAAGATGCGAAGCTAGCCGAATCGCGACGTGCCATCAAAATTCAGAATCAGTCAGACTTGCCATCAGGATTCAGAATCAGTCAGAATTTTACGTCCCATCCAAACGCGCTATTAGATATTTCATATAAAATATTATAAGTCAAAACCCATAGGCAACATGCCTTTGTATTCGGTACGGTAATGTCGCAAACCTTTTTCTTGTAATATCCGTCAATTAGAGTAAAATTATTCATATAGCTCTAAAAAGTTCGGAATGCTTCTCCCACAAAAATTGATTTTAGCGCTTGAGACGCTGTTGCGCCGGATGTGCGATATATTAATTCAAATTATGACTGATAGATTTTACTCGTTTTGGAGTGGCGCAAAAAACGTGTATTATTAACATTGTCTTTGAAATTTACTCGGTATACTAACGATATCCTACAAGTATTAATATACTAGGAATGAGTTTGATTATCACTTAGGCGATGCATTTTTAGCGCTGGATGTCATTTGACATCCATTAGTTTTAACGACCACTAACTACTTTGTTTATTTCAATTTCCGCCATAAACAGATAAAACAAATAAAATTCCGCATCAGTATCCCTTTACAAACAATTAAGTTGAAGCGCTTATCATCATGTTAATGTGAAACAATACCACGTGGAGGACATTTTGAATTAATGAAACATAAAGTAAACTTAGTTTATTTGAACTGATAAAGTCACGTTTATAATATCTGCTAATGTTCGAAAAGTAATTTCTTTAATGTATATAATATCTGCTAATGTTCGAAAAGTAATTTCTTTAATGTATATAATATCTGCTAATGTTCGAAAAGTAATTTCTTTAATGTATATAATATCTGCTAATGTTCGAAAAGTAATTTCTTTAATGTATATAATATCTGCTAATGTTCGAAAAGTAATTTCTTTGCAAGATTTTAATTCACGCTCCTAAAATATTTTTTTCTTTTGTTTTATCTTAAAACTATACGCATTTGCAGGGGGAATTGCGTGTTAGTAAAAAAACTAGAGACGTCTACTAAGGCCACTTGTTATTTCATAGACACTTATCTGGGTGCTGTTGGAAAAGATATTACAGTAGAGTTAAATGTAGAAGCTTAATAAAAGGGATTACGTAATAAATCTAAACAGAACTTTTTAAAGCATAAGAAATATAAGACTGTCAGTCATTATTGTTGAAGACGATCGTAGAAAATATTTTCGTTAAATTTATTTGGTGATTACTAGACGTATCGATATTGATAATGTTTCCTACCCATGTCATTAGATGATAAAATGCGTTAGTTACTTTTTCACTTTAGCTAAAATAACTTTTTCACTCGTTTTCTTTTTTTTTAGTTAACGAATTATCTTCAAAACAAAACAATACTTGTGGTTGGCTAGTAAGTTTTTAGCCATAATTTCGAGACTTTTCGAGAAATATTCCCGAAACTACCAGAATAAATAGACCAAAATGCAGTCAGTTGACAACAGTCAGCGCCGAAGCCTTAAGTGAATTACATAGAAGATAATGGATTTAAATTGATATCAAATACGGATTATATTAATTTACGAATTTCGTCTGGGTCAAGATGCAAAGACTGCCACAAATAATATATGTCATGCGATGGGCGAGTCCTCGGTGTCTTACGGACGGCAAAGATTAGGTTCAGAAAGTTCAGGAGTGAGGACTATGATCTTGTGGATGAACCCTGTACCGGACATCCTTTTGAATTGAACGATCAACTAATTAATAATAAATTAAGCTAATTGAAGAGCATCGACTGACGACTCATCAATTGGCAGATGAACTACACTGCAGTTATGGCACCATAGAAACACATTTGCACGAATTGGGAAAAGTTTCAAAATACGGTGTGTGGATACTCCACAAGTTGTCATCATATCACTTTCAGTGCAGAGTTGCTACTTGTCAATAGCTATTGACATTGAAACGTAACTTCGACTGACTGAATCAGTTAGTAACTGACGATGAGAAGTACATACGTTAACCATATATGCAAACGTCAATGTTCAGTATCCAAACCTGATATAAGTGCCAAAAAGGTGATGCTCAGCTGCTGGTGAAATGTCAAGGGCATTATTCATTGGAAGTTACTTCCAGAGGGATCTACAATTAATGCAGATATTTACTGTGAACAATTAAACCGATTAGCCAATAAATTGAACAGATCACGGGATCGAGTTTATTTTCTACATGATAATGCTACACCAGATATTGCAAAACGTACTCGTGATAAATTAGAAGAGCTCGGCGGGGTTCTACTCATATTCGCCGGACCTTGCACCCTCTGATTATCATTTATTTAGGGCTCTAAATAACCATTTACGTGAAAAAAAATTCGACGTTAAAGAAGATCTCCAAAACGACCTCGCACAATTTGTTTAATCAAAGTCGACTAGGTGGCGACAAGTAGTAGATAATAATGGTGCATACATCAATTAAATTTAGTGTAACATATAAATAAAATAAAAGTTATTGACAACTTAATAGCCAAGCCAATATTTAAAAGTCGTAAAGGGAGTAATTGCTCAGGATCTACCAAATGTCCAATTTCAAAAACATTTAAAAAAAAATTAATTTTGTTATGCCCAATATTTCAAAATTAGTGTTTTTATTTGATATTAAGTAAAGGAAAATAACGGTTATTTTACTGAAAACAAATTGTACTGATTGTCATATCCCATGACCAAAAATATTAAACCGATTTAGTTTATATGGAAATGACAAAGACAGTTTACTGATAAGACGTTATCCGATATTTATTTATGTATTATAGATGGTTTGCTGGCGGATACAGTAACACTTTAAATTTAATCCATTTACAGGCCAAAAGCCAAAAAAATGCAGCAATGTTAAACCTAACTGCGATATTGGTTTCACAGTTATTAAATGCGATTAGGAGCATTTATATAAATATTGAAATTATTTCACTTCCAAATCGGTATGTACCTGGGGCGGACGAATTTATAACGCTTGTTTTATTCTTTAATTCCTTGCAGCAACATCATTGTGACTACGAATTGAAGCAGGCTAGGTCAATGATTTTATTATAATCTAAAGGGTAGGTGGGTTTGGGGGCTTGTAAAAATTAAATTTAATAATGTGTAAGCGGTGCTTTGGTCACATTTTTTGGGATCATAGAAAATTTTTGCTAGGAAATTTAACGCCACAAAAATTGTGTATCCTAAAAGCAGTTTGTCGGTCCGAACAATATCACACAGCAGTAGGCAGCATTAACTATCGTTTCTGCACGGTAATGACATGACGACCTCCACCACTGAAGCGCCTTCGAACATGAGTGTTAGAGTCTTGTAACAAGGAAATATTGCAAAGATTTCGGACGCAACTGACGTCTTAATATGTGTTACGTCACTGAAGCTTTATTAAACGTAATTAAAATATTAGATAATAATGTATTATTTGTGATATCATGTTTATAGCTATGTCGCCGAGTTTATTAACTTAAATAATAATATTAAAGCAACAACAGACTATATATTTATTAATTACGTATTGTTATTTAAATATCACTGTTTATTAATTCTACATATTTTACTTATGGTACCTATTTACAAAAAATAGGTATAGGATAGTGTGATTTGTATGTAAAACTCTCAGTGTTAAATCCCCTTAGGTAAAACGCTCAGTGTTTACCCATCAATATTAAATCTACCAATGCAAAAGAAGTTTCACTCCAAAAAAAACAGCGTTTTGACCAATTATTTGGCGACCAGCGTTTTGGAATTGTGGATTTAAAATAACGAGAATGGCTTTGAACAAATTGAAGTATTTTGACAGTTTCAAGGGAAACCGGGTAACAAAGGTGGCTCCTTCTAAAACAATTTGAAGGTTTCTCTTACATCTTCATTTTTTATAATTAAATTATACATTTTACTTTTTATTTGTTAGCAGAGGGTTAAAGCTATATAACAAAATGTATACATTTTGAAGTATACAATTTTTTTTATGGACAGACAGCGCAAAGGTTGCAACTGTACTGTTCCGTTCGGATTGTTGGGTACAGAACCTTATTAAAAGGTATATATTAAATTTTTTTAATATATCTTGTGTTGTAGTAAACAAAATTTAAATAATGAACGAAACTGCTGCTTAGGTACATTTATTATGCTCGAATTGCGGTCTAGGGAAATCAAAACATTTAACAAATTAGTAATACATCAGATGTTGATACAGAAATAATGTTATCGTTCAATCACACAAACAAAATTATAAATAAATCCAAATATTTGAATAAATCGTGACAAACGTAAATTATTCATAACAGCATTCCTAGCCCTGAAAATGTTGTTATGACTTTATTTTTAAATTTTTTCCGACATTAAAACTTAAATAGCCTTATAAGGAGACGCGACGATTTCATTTATTTCGTATTTACTTCGAACACGAGCATTAAATAGACTTTTAATACAGTTAAAAGAGGTTAATTCCTTAATAATACTTATTCGTAATTATCGAAAATGTTACAGCACACTTCAATGTTTTACGAGTTGAACATTAATATTAAGATTATTTAAATCAAATTACAAATCATGCGACCAGTTTAATTAATTATGTAACCTTTCTGTGATCAACGCTTGTTTGCCTTGATTTTTCTAGTTTGCTGGTATTTAGGGATTAAAATCATGTAGCTAGTTATGATTAAGGAACTGGTTTGACAGGTGCTATTTGAATAAATATTTTTTAATTTACGAAAATGTTTTACCATGGTCAAGTATAATATTGTCATAAATCTGCGTTTGTTATGACAGGAATCAGATGTCTTTTGTACGTAACTAATCATCACGTAACAAAAACCGGATAAAAAAATTTACCAAAAAAGAAGCTGTTAGGTTTTTCTATAGGAATATATTTCTAGTGAATAGCTAAACAATGGATTTCGTTTGTCATATACTTTTTTATTGTTGAGGCTTCAGTAAAGCCACATTTTTAAATTTGTAGTAGCAGTATAGTAGTAATGAAAATGATAGAGAAGATAAACTATGCGCCATCTGCTCGGGTAATCTAATTAGCATATTTTTTTCTTAATAAATGCACAACTTTATTTTTAAGAGGTTGTGAAAATTTTGTAATTCTTGTTATTTCCCTTTTCAACTGGTACATAAAATTGGAGACATTTTGGAAATTGAAAAAGTCGATTACTTTATGTATAATGTGATTTTTTGTATAAATATATTTGTGTGTTAACTAAAAAAATATATATGATTAATACATCTTAACACTACACTAAATTTTAAGTTTCTTCATCAGGAGGTTTCTGAGAAAAAAACAGATGTAACAGAGGGTAAATCGTGCGTAATTATATATGAGTGCCATTTTTTCCTTTTTTAATTTACTAACCCTAAAATCTTAAATAGTGGAAAATCATTGAATTCCCTTTAGTTCTCTACACTCATATAATGAAACTACATCTTCCTGTAAATTTTCTTCACAGTCAGTTTTGAACTGAAACAGCTATGATGCTGTCATATAGGAATAAAGAAATGGACAGACAGACAGATGGGCATAACGAAATTATAAGGGTTCCGTTTTGCCTTTCACATACGAAATTCTAAAAAGGCAAATGGTTATAATGTACAAAACATAACTATTTAAATTGACAGAATACTAACTAATGGTCGAGTGTGAAACACATTTAAAATTACATCGTGCATTTCAGAAAAGTGAAATATTGCAGTATACACGTTATTCAGCAGAAGATTTTTCTTGTTGGAAATAACTTTATCGATTCATTTTAACGCTTAAAAGGTATATGTTGTTAGGCTAATTCCAAAAGAATTGTGAAATTTGAACTAGAGATTTAAAAATTGTATGGTAGTATAAGGTCTTTGAATCAATGTATCCTATTTTTGGATTTGAATAAAACGACTTATGTCAGTGAAAAAGTTTTAACTTTATTTTAATTTTAAGGTACATTCGATGACACGTGTAAAAAACTAGGGTAAATGCTGCTTTGTTTAGTTTAGGCGTTTACCATAGATTTCCAATTTTTAATGACGGCTTCACGTAACGTGAGCTGAATGCTGCGTATGTGACCGTTTAATATTGTTTTTGGGGTGGTCAATTGTTTGCGGCTTATTAACATAAACTTGACATTTAACATAGACCCATAAAAATATTCCAAGTGTGTTCAATTACACGACCTTGATTTCATATTACCACCACGAATTCATATTACCACCACGTATAATGACAAAATATTCGTACTTTTATTTACGAGGTTGACTGTTTTATGAGCAGTATCTTGTAGGAATCGTATGTTGCTAAGGTACGTTTCTTTTAGACGAGGTGAAAATTTTTCAATTTTCATGGCCCCAATACCTTTCGTCACTGACAGTCATAGTCTCCCCTCGTTCGTTTTGGAAAAAATAAATATCGATGATTCATTCAGATTAAGACATCTAATCAAGAAATGGTAATTTTTTTAAATTAAGTGGACGTTCTTTAAACTCGACTCCAAATGCGGATTTTTGTTCGGTGTGACGGTCACTTACCGACACCGTAAATTTCAAGTAATCCACAAAATATCTGGCGGAGAACGTACCCTTTTTGATTATAAGCTTTACAAATTTCCACAGGTTATGGAATCGGATAACTTTTCATTCTCGTTTGCCAAAGCAAATTAAAAATTCAGGTAAATTACAAGAAGGGTAGCTTAGTAACAATGTTCTCCAAAAATAGCCATAGCTGAAAAATTATACAATTTTATGAGATACATGCTACTTTGTAAAATTACGTATTATACTTTGTAAAACACAAAAAAAACTTATCAATTAAAAAAAGAGTATATCGTTCTATTTATTTTCGAAAAGTGATATTCCTTCTATGTCGCTTTTGTAAAATATATTTTTTCCCAAAATTTCCTCTAATTGGATATATCCAATGATTAAACAACTCCAGACTGGGTCAAAAATGTCGAAGTGTAACGTTATCTATAAGGAGTTAAAGGTCTTATAAGGAATCCTTTTAAAGAATTACACACCGATAAAACCACCAAGTGCGTGTCGGAACAAACACAAAATACATAAGTCCCATAGTTCTCCATATCAATTGCCCCCGCAAGTTAACCGAAATTAATTTGTTTGAAAGTTCGAAGATAACGTAGATAACTATGTGGTAAGGTGGGCACGTGGCTTTATATTGCCGCTTTAAAGTGATAATATTTTACTTATTGAAATGTAAAACGTAAAATGTTAATTGAGCCTCGATTTCATTTTAAAATACCTACCCAATTAAGTGTGAAAAAAAGATCTTAAGACTGATAGAAATCATTAAAAAGATCTTTAAGACTGCCAGGTATTAAATGAGATCCAAATATGAAGTGTTTAATACTGTAGAGATCCAAATATGAAGTGTTTAATACTGTTTCACTACGAAACTCTAAAAAGTATCGAATAATATGAATTTAATGTTATGCGTTATTAATATTTCTAATGTTTTAAAGGTGTAACAAAATTAGTCAAAATTTTACGTATTACATATTTGCTATAGTTATTTTAATAATTGTTACTAATTTGATTATTTTAAAGAACTACATATTTTAAAATAACTGTGTTATTAAAATTACATATTTGCTATAGTTCTTTTAATAATTGTTACTAATTTGCTTATTTTAAAAAACTACATGTTTTAAAATAACTGTGTTATTAAAATTACATATTTGCTATAGTTATTTTAATAATTGTTACTAATTTGATTATTTTAAAGAACTACATATTTTAAAATAACTGTGTCATTAGAATACAGTTCTAAAAATACACAGGGCTATTAGGACACATAGGGCCGGAATTTTTTTAATTTTTTGATTACGTATGAATTAAGATTAAAACGTAAAAAGGAGTAATGAAAAAGGTCGCTTATGAGATTATTGCTCGCAGTTACATTGATATAATTAATAATAGTTTATTATAAATGTTGAAAAAAAGGTATAATTTTTGGAATAATTAAAAAAAGGGAATAATTTTTGGACAATGTATTTACAATGACCTCACACTTAAAAAAATAGCCGTATTCGGAAAAGAAAGTGTCTATAGAATTAATGCATTTTATCTTAATTATAAAAACAGTCAAATTCATTTTTGTGCCTGAATATTTTTTAATCATTTAAAGAAACAAACCGATTATTCGACATTTTATAACATCGATATATAATTTTATAAAAATTTGTCATTGAAAACGAAAGTAATCATGCAAGTGAATATCAGCGCCATCTCTTGAAGCGCGATAAAACTAATTGGGAAGTAACGATGAAATGTTTTAAATAAATGGTAAAAATCACGAATTATGATTATATCCCTAATGACAATTTAGTCAGGTGAGTTTCGAAGAGGGTTCAAGTATGTTTTAAAAACCTGAAGAAAATAAATTAAGATTGCGACTTATATTTCTTTTTAAAATTAATGTATTTGAACTTTGTACAAAAAGCTCTTTTCAGAAATCTATACTTTATATTTTATTATAAAAACTACACAATTAGTATATTCTAAATGTATTTATTTAGTTACGATTACAATTAAATATTTAACAAAAATAATTTAAGTATGAAAACCTAAACCTAAACCAAATATTAGGAACGTTAGTGAAGTACTTACGAAGGATTAAACTGTATACTTGTATTGTGAAAATGAAGTGATAATAAAAATAAACATATAAAAATAAAATAAATACAGAAAATAATGTTGCTAAGAAGTTTGAACATAGTTTGTAGATAAGGGAAAAGTAATGAAGCACTTTTACTACAGCTACTGAGCCTACTAGTGAGTTAAAAACCATGAAATTATAATTTCCTATTCCTATAACGTATATTTACTACATCTATGTAAGTATATATATATATGTATATATATATATATATATATATATATATATATGTATATATATATATATATATATATATATATATATATATATATATATATATATATATATATATATAACGGCGGCAACAGGATGAGTCAACTTGACGTATCCTGCTACGCATGCGCATCTGGATTTCGATGATGAAACTTTATGGAAAATTGCTAAGCTACGACAGGTTATCCGCTACAAATAATTGTGTATAGTTCTAATTTTATAAAACATATAAACAAAATACAAACAAGTTCCTTTACTAATTAATTAAATTCTAAAGTTGGTAGGTAAGCGACATATTATATAGTTATATATTTTTGTTTGCCATCTGCTGTCTATGGCAATAAATTAAGCTAGCCATTGTATTTAAAAACGTCTAATTTCTTTTTGGAACATTTAAAGGTATATATATATATATATATATATATATATATATATATATATATATATATATATATATATATATATATATATATATATATATATATATATATATAAATATAGATAATTTTTTAGTTGCTAAATCAGAACATTAAATTAGGTGAATAACAGTTAATATGTTAGTACATCGAATAATCGCATAATATGACATGCAAAAACTAGATAAATAAATATATAAATAACTATCGTTAATGTACATGCTGTCCGGTTATTTTGTATTATTCTCGTTAATATGTGAAACAATGTATAGCGAATCATTTTTGCTGGCTTAGGCGTAATAAAGTTCTAAAAGATTTTCACCCGAGAATACAAAGTGGAATGTTCCATCCTTGTACGAATTGAAGTTAACGGGGAATTACTTGGTTAACATCGGATAAAATATGCTTATGGCTGTCATACAAAATATTTGTTTTAAAATTTCTTCTTTTCTACCCAGTAGTTTCGTCATAAAATAACGTTCAAACATATATTAATTCCATTCATATAATATAATAGCATACTGTCAAAACAGCTCTTCATAAATAATACAACCGTTTTATAAACCGTGACACAAAATTAAATGAAAGTGATCCATCCATTAGTTTATTTATTACATGAGTTTTTACTTGTAGAGTAACATATATAATACATAACACAGATTTGTAAGCTTTGTGGAAAACTTTTGTTTACTGATAATACAGATAAAATGTGAAATGATAAGAGTCGGCGCCCAAAATGTCTTTTAAGTTAATTTACGTACCTAAAATTGCGTCGTAAAATAAAGGTTTCAAATAAATGAATTTATGGGGCTATAAATCGATTGCTTTCACTGAAGCTGCTTTAAGTTAACGAACTATTACTAGAAATAAAAACAATATTTCTTTCAATGACATAAAAATGTAAATATATTGATTTATTATCACACAGTTTTCGCGGCAAAAACTAATTTGTATATAATGTTGAATGGCTATTTCCATCATTACAGATATTTGTCACAGTTCAAAGAAAATACAAGTATGTATGACTCCTACCCAAATAGGAATATCCTGCGTTACAATGATGCAATTTATTCAGAACCAAAATCATTCTAAAAATTCAGCAGTTATTCGATATCGGTACTGGCGCGTATATTTCAAGGTGTGTACCTTCCAGTTTTATAACGAAAGCGTCTTTTGTCTCTTTCTATCTCAAATATAAAAATAGTTTAACCTACAAACAGTTTGTCCAATATCATTGTATTGACACATATGGTCATCTCTCTCACGCCCTTGAGAATGACGGAATAGAAATAGTTCACTAAGGACAAGCATTGCTGCGTTTCTATAGCGACAGCGCATACTGTTCGTAGAAGACATATCTTTTTCGTCCGTCTCCTTCAATGCCATACTAAAATAGCATTCCATCTCGGTTTTTTGCGATAAAATTACATACACTGAGAGACTCTGTCGTCTACTACGGTGTGACGTCACCTTTGTTTCGGCGCTTGCTCCATGCAGTGTGCGGCCCGCGAACACATGGTGCCCGTCTTCGCGGTGCCGTATTGTAGAGTCGTCAGTCAAGCCACATGCTAGTGTGAATTAAATATTAAATAATAGTCTTCGCGTGAAACGTTAAAAGTACCGGTCGAAGAAAGTGATTTTTACTTGGCGTTTGTTTAGAAAATCTATATGTGTTTCGCCCACGTGTAAATAAAACAACTCCAATTCGCGGTTGTTTCATTCATATTATTGAAATTACGGAATGGGTGAGGAAGCGCAAACTGCCGATGGAAAGGTGGTTTTAAAAAGAAAAATAACACTGATTAATGGTGTCGGTATAATTATCGGCACAATAATTGGATCCGGAATTTTTATTGCTCCTACTGGCGTTTTTATTTACACCAAGTGAGTATGGCCACAATTTATATTCGCGCTCTTTTAGTTGGCATGGTTACTTGTTGCTTCCAAGTTAAACGTATCCAATTTTAGTATGTGTTATTTCTTTTTAAATTTATAAAGTTTTCATTATTCCTTAAAGTTATTAAAACCATATTTATGAAAAAATTCGAGATATATTTAAAAACCTACACATTTTATCCGTAGACTTATTAGCTGTACTAGAAGAAGTACGACTTTTGATAAGGCATGATTTATGCGCATGTGCATTATTTTTAATATTTATGTTTCTTTTTATTTATGAATGGCAGCATTGCATTTCATAGTAATATATTATTTTAATTTACTGTGAATTTCTAAAGAGGACATTCTTATAAAATATGTCCACAGAAATAGAGGGCAACGATTAAATTTTGTTTAAAACGTTATTCGAAAAGAAAATTTCTCTTAGTTTCACAATGATATTAAAAAAATATAGAGTTAATTTCGCATCGAAAATTGATCCGGAACTTCCTTATTATTGTTCATATTCTACATTTTATATGTTGTATTTTTAAATTCCTTAGATTTATTATGTGAATTTTATTATAGATATATCAAAAAATTATCACGAACCTTTTTTTATAATGAACTTAACTTACAAGCTTTCATACAAATTTCATTCCAAATTTCATTCCAAATTTGCAATTTAAATTTGGTCGACGTTATAAAAGGCCAGTTTCGTCCAATGTCTGTTGAGTATATATAAATGACGTATAAACTACTAATTAAAGTAAATTATTATTTGTCTTTCAGAAATGTTATCATTGAATCTCGTAGCATTCAAACTTTAAAATCGACTGCATACTGCTACTTATAAATACTGTAAAGAAAATCTATCTCTAGTACTACTTTAAAATACTTTAGGTATATTAACAATTATTTATTTATTTCACATTTAGAATTTGTTTTTTTATAAATTTCATTAAATTGTTTTAGTTTCCATTTAATATGTGTAAAAGAGTAACATTTCTGTTGTAACATTATATAATGTATTCATTAAAGTTTCTTAGGAAAAATTAAATAAATTTCACATAAAATTAATATTTCGTTCAAATCATATTTTAAAATAAATATTACGTTAAAAATCGATACACATTTCGTAACCAGTATTCATGTAGAGCAAGCGAATGTTCACCTTATCCACACACGCTTTCGAAACTCCATTGCATCAGTTCATATTTTAAATGTTGGCTTATTTTTTACTAACCGAGACGTCCATGTTAACAAGCAAAATAACAATGAAACCAGATACAATTATGCACATAGTATACGTAAAAAGATGTGTATTAAAAGACGTTTATAAAGACTCGTATGTAACGTATCTAATTTATGTCAATTTTGCAGACTTTGATGATATATTTATACCAGAATGATGACATATTTTAAGACAATGGAGAACTTTAAAATAAAACTTATCATTAAATTTGATGTAATATCGTGGAATATTAAATCCAGTCTTTCAAAAGAAATTGAACATGTGTCACGTAAGACCTTACGAGGAAAATATGGTGTATGTTTTTTTGTTTCAAACATATCGAAAGTATCATTACCAGTGACATGGACAGTATTTCCAAACAAATCTGCTAATTTTTGATTCCATAATTACGTATAAGTTGAGGTACAGTTTTATTAAACGTATTAATGGCGCGCGAATTTTATCCACTGTTTAATATTATTCATAGGAACTTTACTTTACCCATTTGCACTCAAAAATATTACAATTACGCAATATGTTATAGTATCATTAAAAAATATGCGTTAAAAATTTAGTTTTCTATAAAAAAGTGTGTTGAGTTGGCTTTGAAATCTGCAACCGTTGACTTTGACAATGACTTAAAGCCGATAAATGCGGATTCAAGGATGAAGGAGTTATAAAAAGTAAAAATAGCAAGTATTAACACGTACAGTAGTTTGACTCAGTTTTTAGAAAGTTATTTACTGACCGAAGAAAGTTATTTAATCTGTAGAATTGCTCTATTCTTCGTTTTTTACTCTTTTTTTAACTGACTTTATTTAAGTTAATAAGAAAAAAAATAAAGAGGTGTGTTTAAGTAAAAATAAGATTTGCTGATTTATTTATATTAATGATATCAAATATTGTCTTTAGTATTAAAATTAATACAACTCACATTTGGGTCAAGGCCGCACGCAATGGGCTGCGATGTTATCGGTGAATAAGTTTGCACGTGATTTATAAAATAAACAAAGTCACTGAAACTATTTTCTGTTATTCCTGGCCGAACTTTATGAAAAATAAAAAAAAATAAGCGCTTAAGTAAGCTTGAGTACTGGTGACGCGTCTTTATGATTTTTGAATAATTTTTTGAAAATATGTCATGGAGTAAATGTATCAAAATTTTGTACATTCATCAAAACGTCGGAAGTATTATTTTATAGACGAAAGTTTTGTTATTCTTCAAATCTATGACTCCTGGAAAATTAAAGTAAGGGCATAACAGTGTTTTCCAAAAGAAATGTTAGTAAATAAGCTCGCGAGAGCCTATGTGTACTAACGTACATTTCTAGAAGTTTTTAAAATGTGAAGGAAGCGTCCGACTGACTACGGACTTTTTTATTTGTTAGTGGAACGAATAAAACTAAGAACGGAATGGATTTTTAAGCTAGAAAATCTTGAATTATGCAACTGAAAATTTTAAACCTATGTCCTACAAAGACTAAAACTGATTGAATCGTAACCGGATAAGTTATAGGCTATTTGTATCGGTCCATAAATAGTACTTGCTGTTTTTATTTATTATAGAACAAGTATTTCTGGAGGTAAAAGTAAAAAACTGAAGTCCGTTTCGTACACTAAGGTTAATGACAGGTCGCACGCGTGCAGTAGAGAAAAATGACTTCCGCGTTAATGCAGCTGATATACGTAGTTACGTTGTTTCTAGAGGTTATTCATTTCTCTTATAACTTTGATAAGTCTTCTTCTCTCGATTTAAAATCAAGTACGAGACAATATGTCACTTTTCAAAATAATAAGACGTATACCCAGAATAACCCCGAAATTCTGGGAATGAAAAAGTAAAAGAATAGGCAAATAAATCGCAACATCACAAGGTCGCCATCGCAGCGTATACAGGTTGTTGAAACATGTTCGAAATGTCTGCCGGGATGTAATAAAATAGGAGGACGAAACATTATTTCGCAAGACGACGTTAATCACCAATCTAAAATTAATAAAATCACTTTAGCAAAGGAATGCGTTTGCCCGCACTACAGTGAATCGCATCACTCGATCTACTACTATTTTTAACGCAACTAGGTGGACGGTAGATATTAATATATCCATGATCGTGTGTAAATTCGAAATCCGTTATCACAATGATGGATCGCCCGAGTGACTTAATACAAAGTAGAACGGACTAAAGGAAATATCAACGTTGCATTGTGAAGAATTTTATCATCGTCTGGTTCAGCTCGATTACGTAAAACATTGTAATTAGGTGATCAATGACACATTGAAACGTGGAAATTGAATTTGTTACTATGTAAGGCGACATCTATGAAAAGATAACCGAAGAAAAGATTATTGCGATTCTAGCTATTTTGACATAAATCTACGTCTTTCCCCGCATTAGAGGGAGGTCGCTTCGAGAGTCGATGCAACGAAAATATATTAAATATTTATTTCTCTTAAATTAATAATTATGGAACAACTAATAAAAATAGAATTAGGTAGATCGTATAGTCCAGTTTATTATAAAACTTCTCTTGAATACAGTAGCATTACAGTAGGAGTTTAGTTAAATTTCGCACGATTTTTTATGTTATAATATCTAGAAAACACAAAATTTAATGGTAAAAAGTTAACACAATTTTTTTTCAATACGTTCGATATTATTCCCACCATTTTATGTTATGCAAAGGAAAATTTTGTGGAAAATTAATGCCATTTGTTTTTACTTTTGTAAACTTTATTAAAAAGTACCCAGTAGTGGATCAGTTCTACGTTGAAAGATGCGGTGAAGTTGCTACTATGCTCCTTTCGATTTTATGTATCCATGTGTACCCATACATATGTAGGTTTATTGTGAAACATGATATAATTCTAATATTTTTAATCATAATTTATGTACTTCCCCCAGATAAATGAGTCAATAGGAATTATTGCGCTTTTCGAGTTATTGATGCTTTCCTTATTCCGTTTTTTTTATTCTAAATATAATTCGCCGGTTCATTTTAGCGCTTTAGCCATAATATGCTGTTTAACTCATAGAAATTATATTCTTGGCAAAGCATTCAACTTTCCTAGTACTTTCATAGTATTAAACGTTCAAAACTGTCTATGAATTTATGGAGTGGATCATTATCGAATAATGTTAATCAATATTGTACCTCGGTGGAATGGATTAGGGCGTGCGAATATCATTTAACTTGAATTGAATAGCAAAATTTTATTCGGAAATCGAATCAAATACTCAAATAATTGGAATATTGTAATTATTTGAAAAATTCATAATTTGAGTCAAGTCGAATGATTCAATACGAATTATTGTAATTTCGAATTATTTGCACAATCGTCATTTATTCAAACAGTTAACACGCGATAAATATTAAAAGCAAGTTTTTAAGTCCTGATTCTGACAGACCGAGGCAATATTTGAATATTTTTTTTAAATACTCACATTGAACTTTACATGTATACTTTTTTCTGCCATTTCGAATAAACGGAAAACTATGTCCATTTTATAATCCATTAGTTTACAAGTAGTACGTGCCTCGATAGATCATTCTTTATAATGTTATCACCATATATATTGTAGAGCCAAGACCTACTGCTCATATGTCATGTATTGTATCATTAAGTGTTTGTTATCAGAGTAAATTCAATCTTATTTGATTGGATTAAAAAAAACAACTTTAATTCTTCGAATTTTAATGCCAATTTTCCTGTATCTGTGCTGCTTTTATACTGTTTTTCATAATGTTGCTAAAGATATACGTACGTATATAATTTTATTATTTTATAACTACTTAAAATTTTATTTTTACGGATGTTCACTGTAACGTAATTTACCAACAACACCTTTTCAAGATAGATCGCAGTTTAAAAATATGCTTACCAACAGGTGTTTTCCGGTCGTTTGATGATTTTTTTTCATTAAACTAACTGATATTGTTTGTCACCGATAATATGTTAGATAAGCTGTGTAAACATTACCGATTGATCGATAAAGGTCACCATTGAGCCTTGTGTTGAATAGTATAATGAAATATGAGTATAAGTTTGATGGATATAATATAGTGAATTAACGACAAAACATGTTTTTTAGACAACAGTGTATTTGTCTATTTAGTTAATTACAAATGATTATAATCTCAAGGTACAAACAAGCTGACGAGGAGTGAAAAAAATTTACGAATCTTATAATGTGACCGATTTAAAAAAGTTTAAATTTTACGTTTCGACAAGGAAAGCAATACTGAATTATGATGTCATTTTTAGTGATGTTCGTCGTGGCCTACGTCATTATAGTCTGATCCTACAATTATATTTAGAAGATTATAATTCACTTATTTTTTTAAATATTGTTATTTTTTTTTACTTCTGCTAGTTAATTATTTTTATCTAATTCATGTTATTTTACTAAAAAAAAATTTAGAAGTAGTCAACTATACTATTATAAGATTTTTTTGCGAAAAATTCGGTCTAATCGAATATTTGGCGTGGAATAAAAATTTTGGATACTGTTAGTTGTATATTCAATAATTAAAATGAATGATTATTTATAACATTGGCACATTCAACGATAAATTTTATTAAATTAAAAAGTCCAGAAACTTGTCAAAGGGAAGCTGTCCACGATATTTTAATTTCAATATATTAAACATAAAAATAAAAATATTTTTAATGTTACAATTGTTTATTATTATATAAGACAGAGTAATACGAAGAAGTTTATGTTCTGTTATGGTGGGAAATAAATAATGTTAGCAAGGTTCCATGGATTCCTCCTTAATTTATTTCGGAAATTCTCTAAAATGGTGTATTTTGTAAACGTCATTTTGAAATTGTTTTACGAAATTTTAAAATTTAAAATTTGTCATAATAAAATATCGCAGGCAATCATTCTCGTGGATGTGACCGTAGTAAAATCTCGTGGACCGACATATAAGAAACCAAATGTAAATATTGGAAAAATGTATGAATTCCAGTCAAATTCTCTAACTATAATAGATGCCTCACTTAACAAACACACGCCCGTAAAATAGATGGACTTCAAATCCGAATTTAAGCAATTTTCAGTCCAAAAACATTTTTAATACAATATTAAAATTTGTTTTTTTTTGGAAATTCATATTTTCACGATGTTTTTATTTTTTGCCGTGTTTCGTAATTTTTTCAAAATTCCATATAGTAATTTATAGCTAAAGTGTTGTTATTTTTATTTTTTTCTTAATCATATGAGAAGAGAGTATTTTTAAAGTAGTCTTGTTCAAGAAAAAAATTGTAAGTAATTATTTCTTATTCAGTGTTTTTGAAAAATTATTTTTTTTAAATTTTGGGCCAAGCTGTTTACGTAGAATTTGTGCTTGTAGATTTTTATTTTGCCATATAGAAGTTTTATGAAATTCCATTCAATAGCAAGCCGTGATACACTTATGGGTAGACAATAGTAAAACTCTTTTTGTTATAATTTTTAGAAAGTTTTATCCACATAAAATAAATCGACCTTTTGATAGAGTTTCGAAGAGACAAGATTTAATTATAAATAAAAATCAAATTGTAGTCAAAAAACAAATTTAATTTTTTCTTGGGATCGATTGAGGTCGCTGTGTCTAAATTGGAAATATAGTTTTAAAACGAAAAAATATTGTATAATTAGATTTTAAAAGTTATCTGTACCGATTTTTTATTTATCAATCTATTAAAAGGACTTTTAAAAGACCGACTATTAAAAGTACTTTTGATTTATTACTTCCAACGTTCACGACACGTTTATATAACATATCCTTGGTTAATCTTTCTGCTATACTAAGACAAGATTACGATACAGAAAATTGCACAATCATACACTTTTTAATATCGTTAAGTTATTAAGTAATTAGTATTAATTAACATTCTAACGGCAACATTTCGTTTTTACCTTCTTTTAACTCACTTTTTTTTTTAAATATTTCAATTATTGCTTGGCATTTTATTGTGTTCGTATGATCCTCTCACCTCTTAGCGTATTAAAGCAGAGGGGTCTTACAAAACTAGTTTAACTACTTGTATTTTGTAAGGAATTCGTCATAAAGAGGTGACTTGAAAAAAAATATTGCTGTTTGTTGATGGGCTACGTTGATAGTATGCATACGTACGTACGACTAAATTTTTATTAATAAATATCTCTTAGTTTTGATCAGAATCGAAGTTATTAAAATCTTTTATTTTCGATCCTACAGTTTAATTATTACAGTTATTTAACTATCACCCAGTGAGGTAACGTTAATACGACACGTACATAACGTATATGAAGCGGATATAGAATGCGCCAGTATAAACAAATAGTACACTTACGCAAATGTGGGTTCCAAGCTGTGCATCAATCTTTTCGAAAACAAGAGCCGACGCATTTTCACTAGTATTAACTTCCAAATATTAAAAAAGAGTTTTGGGATGAAAATATTGTCTCAAATCAGATATTTTAGCGTATTTTCAAGCTCAATATAGATTATTTTTGCCTCAAACATAAGTGAGTTAATTGGTGTATAAAGATGTGAAATATAATACCATATTCATGACCTCTTTGACTTATCCTATTATAAACGAAAGTACGTACATGGGAAATCTAATGAAGCTTCCTGTGTTCTTTTTTGTTAGGCCCTGAGTAATATATTTACTATCTTAATAGAAATGTGGTAAAAACTTATTTACTATCTTAATAGAAATCTGGTAAAAACTATGATCGTTTTATTTTATTATTAACAAGTAAATGTTTTAATATTTTAAAGACTGAATAAAGAATTTAATGTAATACTGAATAAATAAGACTCAGCTTGAGTCTTGTTTATTCAGTCTTAAAAATATTACATTAAATTCTTTATTCAGCCTTTAAAATATTAAAATTAAATTCTACTAATATTAAAAATGCGAAAGTTTGTGAGGATCTATGGATGGATGTTTGTTGCTCTTTCACGCAAAAATTACTAAACGGATTTTGATGAAATTTTACAGTGATATAGCTTATACATCAGAATAACACATAGATTACAACTAGCTTTTGTCTGGGGCTTCGCCCGAGTGGACGTCGGGAAATGACATTCATTTCACGTTTCCTATAATTATGTCAAAGGGGATAAAATGTGGGTATTCTTTATACTCATCCAGGTCATTTCTACATTCTTATCCTAATAATATTATAAACGCGAAAGTTTGTGAGGATGTATAGACGGATATTTGTTGCCCTTTCACGCAAAACTAATGAACGGATTTTAATGAAATTTTACAGCGATATAGCTTATACATCAGGATAACATAACACATAGCATGCAATTTATAAGGATATTGTATGATTTGGCTATTATAGAACGATAAGAAACAAATAAGTCGAAAAAATATCTGTCCTATAAGAGTTATTTTAGTGTCCGCTGCCTAAACCGTTAAAGTTACACAAATATATGTGGGATTGTTCCTCTTAAACAGTTCTAACAATAATTCCGAGATATCATATAGCTACTTTATTTGGATACCATTATAGCCAAAATAGTCGAGCATGAATACTATTAATTTAAATTCTTTTTTTACAATGCACAATTCATAGTATTCAATTAATTCTTATCAAAATAAATACATTTATCACTTTTGGTATTTAAAGTAGATATAATTTGTCTAATAATATGGACAAATAATTTAAAAGTTATCACGATATGAATGATTTGAGCGGAACGCTATTAAAACACGCCGGTGATACGCTGGCATGAGTCGGCGGCGCGGTTAGCGCGTAGAGCGGGGTTGGAGGGGCGGGCGAGGCAACGTTACGCGCCATCGCCGAGTTCACGACCCGAACGTGAGCAGAGGCGTGAGGGCAGACGTCCTAGAGATGAAAATAGGATGCTTTGTATCCAGGAAAGTTTTGATAATTAGGCCGACGACATGTAAACATGACCTGGATCATTATAAAGAATACCTACATTTTATCCCCATGGTACATTCCCGTGGTATAATTATAGGAAACGATTCGTTTTCTGATGTCCTTCCGGGCGAAAGCTAGACAAACATATTTTCACAATTGCAAAAGTTAACAAGTTTCTTGTCCAAAGATTAAAAAAATTCCTGAAGCATGCACACAAGTTTACATAAAGACTTGCCATGGGTCCAAAGTTATATTATAAAATCTTCAAAAAAAAACAAAAGGTGGATTTTCTTACCACACATGTAAATCTTATTCAATTTAAACGATTTTATTCTATTAATATTGCGTCTAGAGTTTACATCGTATTTAGAATTACATCCTATCTGTTGTTTTCAGGACGAATGTGAATACGTGATTATCGAAGTAGATAAAATTTTCTTTAATTGAAAAATTTAATAATAAATTAAAAATAAATTTAATTAAAACTACGCTTATTTCGCTTACATTTGACATTAGCCTAGAATAATCACTGACAGTACCGAACTGATAAAAGTATACACTATCTAATTATATTTTGTGTCACTAACTAATCACTTCCTGGAGCCACGTGAACAAGTTCCGCTACAAATAAAGTGATAAATTAACGAATCTGACCGACTGACCTTTAAAGTTAAACCAGTGGCAAACAGGTTTAAGCACTGATACATACACATACACATTGTGCATAGAATACCATAAAGCATGTTTTTGAACGATATCAAAAATAAGATTGCAATCTTTACGTTTAGCAAAACAATTTTTTCATATTATAATTGCTTGGTGAATTCTGTGTGTATTATAATTTGAATAACGAAAATATTTCGGAATTTAAAATATCAAAAATATTGGTTTTTTACAGCTAGACGACAATTCAACGTAAAAATTATTTTCTCATGTCATCGAACGTGATTAATTAGATAATAATCTTTATTCACGTTTACTATTTACTAAGTAACATAGATATGAATCTTACGTCGTAAGTCGCTTAGACAACAATAAAATAATAAATCCTTGATATAGCGTTATTGTATGAGATCGTGTCACTTTGAATTGAACTATACTTCCGTCACAAGCAGTGTATTGAAGACGTGTTTCGCGTTCGACAGTTGAGATCTATTGTTCAGATACCAAATTATTTCCTGGATATCGCCGGTTAAGAACCCGATCAATGACCACCAGGAATGCGTAGTGTTCTATATATGTAATTTCGAGACATGACAAGGTTTCAGTATCAATCATTTTTATTGAAGTTGGTTATTTTCTTGTTATTTATAGACAATAATTTATTATAAAATAATACAAACGAAAGTATCCACTTAAATACGATTCGTTTTTTGAATATAGTACGTAAACATTTTTTCGAAGAATTATTCAATGATAATGTGAGAAAGTCTTTTGAAAATATCAACATGACATCTTGCAAACTTATTCAAACATTTATGGTTTTAATAGTGATTAGTTTAAGAAATGGATGAAGACAAATGATAGATATAAATTTTAAATTGAGTGAGAACACGAGTAGAGTTTCGGTAGTTAGAAGATAGACTTAATAAACTTTAATTGAAATTTATAATCAAATGCCATGAGGAAATCATTTTTTCAGATTTGTCAAATCCGGTTTTGAAAAATTAAAATGCGAGGAACTCACTGTATATCATTTTGAAACTAAATATTTCGCAAAGGGTTCTTAAAAATGGAAAATGGTAAGTTTAATTTCATTTACGAGGATTTTTCTAATGACTTAAATCAAATACTTCAAAAAATTTATGCATCTAAGTTTAAAAGTATAGAAGTTATGAGACTGAGATAAACGGATGGACAAACGAGCGAACATGAACCTTAAAAAATCGTGTAGAAATCAACATGAAGCTGAATAACAAAATAGTACTTCTAGACGCTTTGATTTTAAAGTTTAGCAAGATGAACAAAGCCACTTCACAGTTAAAGGGCCTGGTTTCATTTTACAAAAAAAATGTTGTAACCAGATATTCGTTCTCCGAACTCAGTGATAACAGTACATTATTTATTCGACGCCTTTATATGGCTGTCATCTCAAGAACATTGCTGATTGGCCTATAGTGTAAACAAACGAGAATAACAAAACAGCGTTCCAGAAATACCTGTTGTTATTTTTTCACGAATCATTAATTTATTCCATAAACAGGTACCGATCGAGATAACAAAAAAGAATTTGGCATCGAATAAATAGCTCACTAGTTATATTCGTAAACAGGAAAAACACGACAATTTTTTACACGTGTTTAATTTGTCTATTATTTCTATTACGCATTACGTGATCTAGTATAATTAAACTAGCGGAATTTATAAACGAGATGGATTATTAATATTATGATATTAAATCTATGAAAACGGAGGTTACTCCAGTAAGCGCAGGTTATATGATTCTCGTATTATTCCTGCGATTGTTTGCAATGGTGAGAATATTATCACCGTCTCAACACGGTCTTCTACTATTTGAATTTTTAGAAGGTCTATTGGACGTTATTTTCTGTTTTCTATGTAGCAAATCTGCACATTAGCACAGCTTAAATACATTATATAGAAATTATTTTACAAATTGAATTTTGAAATATTCAATTCGAATCCAGATTAAGTCGCAATATTTTACATTCTTCTACAATAAGAATTAATTAATATGCGACATCGGATATCGTATTTTTTAAAAAGTTTGTTATCTCTCTACCTATGCAAGTATTGGTCCAAAAATGGTATATATAAGCAGATATATAAATCCTGTCTGTATATACCATTATCGAATCGACACTTATACAGGCAAACAGGGACAGGGAAAAAGTACTACTTGTATAGGCAGACTCTCCTACAACAACAAAGGCATAAACTCATTTTTTTTTAAATACAATTTTTCTGTTCGGTTATTTTTATCGATTTCAATAAAAACCTTGTCGAAATATTAAAGGCGAACAAATAACATTAACGAAATAGCGTTCCAAAAACACCTGTCGTGTTTCCGCAGAGCGAGAGAGAGAAAGAAAGAATAACAAGGTTTTCCGTGAAAGCTAATGTTCTGTACGTAGGTGCAACCGAAAAAAATAAAATAGATAATCTAGATATTGTATTACACGGAGAATTATATTCTAATCAACATATCGACATTATTGTGGACAAACAAATTGTGATCCACAAAATGCTGTCGATATTTTACAGCGCTCTTGTTTTTGTGATTTGTATTTCTCCTTTAGTCTTTTTCCTCTGCTTGTACTTTAAAATACAGTTACATTTTTCACCAATAGTATCCTTCAAGTTTAAAATCGTTTTCAAATACAATCTGATGTGGTCAACGTAACGCAATACACACACACACACACACACACACATATATATATATATATATATATATATATATATATATATATATAAGGTTAGATTTAAGGATAGATGTAGGGAAATTCAGGAACTCTGTTTTTCTGAGATATGTTTCTGTCAGCACTGTTTCAAGATGTCTATGCAGTAAAATAGGAATTTGGTTGGTCCAATATTCCTTGCGAAAAAAATAAAAAATATGAAAAAACTTAAACAAATTCTTCAATATACATGAAAATAAAATAACTATGAATATGTTAGAAGTAATCAGTACGGTTAGTAGATTATTTGACACCCTATCCTATATCCCGCTTATTCCATATCCTATGTCCGCACACTGTTTATCTGCGTTCGGTGATTAAACAATTCAGCGGGACACGAGGCCATTTATTCGACACTATTTGGCTGACATTTACCCCAAGCGATGTAAAGTAACCGAGGTCAAGTTCGATTGTCTCGCATTGTTTCCATCGGAATAGTTACCAATATATCATTATTTCGTGCTTTCGATACGTACTGCAAGTGTAATTAAAATTTTAGTAACTTAAGTTGGAATATTTTGCACACCACGTATATGTATTTTTGCTCCAATGCTAAGTTGTGTATGCAGCGTAGCATGCAAGTGACCAATTTAGTAGAGTTTGCTTATATAATATCCAGACAGTTGGAGAGACAACTTTCAATTCGCTCTCAAATTTGCTCCCATTCTTCATTCGAAAGATAACTGAGATGTCGTTCGATAATTACTGCTCTAAAATATAGAATCAGTTGTTACATTTTTCAAAAAAAATATTTATGAAAATGAAATGCAGTATAAAAGATTTTTATGAAGTTTAGTATTTTAAAAGTTCTTTTAAATCTAATTATGAATCGGTTGTATATTTTATCGTCAGCTTGTTTTTTGGTGGATTATTTTAAAATTTCAACCGCCGCCATGTTGGGCCCTGTTGAAGTTTTATCTCGATTGAAAAAGAAATATGGCCTGCAGAGTATCCATAAATTTTGCATACACACACGCACGCATGTACGTCCACACGCACACGCACATACACACACGTACGCGTGTATATACATATACACACAAATATATATATATATATATATATATATATATATATATATATATACACAGGAGTTCCAAAAATAGTGTCATGGAGAAGCACTAGATGTCAACGCCTATGTGAAACACCTATGTATGTTCAGCGATTTTTAATAGTTTCTGAGTTACACATTTTTTATGTTTTAGCCAAACTCATACATTGACGACAAAATGTTTCTTTGTGATATGAATAATTGTGATAAAATCTTGATTTTTTCTTATTATTTAGTTGAATAACTGATCTATTCGAGATAAAAATATTCACTTACATACGTCTTACATGGCGTCAAAAAATTAACAGAAACTCGATATATTTTAAACAACATATTTTGAACTTAATTTTTGACGCTATTTTGCACCTCTACATTCTACATGCACTTGTACAGTTCTGCTACTTCCGAGTTGTTCCATCTCGCGTGACCATAATAGTAATGCATTTCTGCAGTTTCATGTTAAAAAACCACGAAAAAAATTACAACACAGAAGCCATAAAAATCCCTGAATAGGATAATTTGGTTAGGTCTTGATGCACACACACACAAACACACACACACACACACACACACACATATATATATATATATATATATATATATATATATATATTACACTAATATTTATAAATAATTTTCACAAATTTTCAAGGTCATCTTAGAATTGGATTCTGTAAAAAATGATCGATAAATCGTGATGTCTAAAGGCCCACGATATAAAAGAACATTGAGAAATTAGAAAGTCGATCTGCTCAATAGAGGTGCATTTCTATGAAATTCATCTAATAAGGGCCCACCGCGTTGATCCAGAAATGACTATCACGACACATCACAAAACACGCGGCCGGCGAAGAACTACGAAAGCATAGCACAAATTGTAAATAGCCCCAACACGTGGAAATGAATCACTGATGGACTGGAATAGACGTCGAGCGTCAGGAAAAACTTATAAGCGTGAATCACAAATAGGAAATAAAGTTATTTTATTTTCATGAACGTTGTTAAATCGTAAGTAATTTGCTTAATTAATCAAATTTTAGTGAAACGTGTAATTGCTGTTTCACCTGTTTTCCAATATTTGTCTTTTCAACAAATACACAATTGATTCATACTTATACTCCGTATCATTGTCTTGCTTTATTTCGTCCAGACTCGTAGTTTTCTGTATTGAAACAACAAAAATTAATACAAATATGTCCGGATAAGCCATCTGGATGTATCTTTTATATATAGTATTATTTTTATATGTAACACCGTCTTTAACAATAGTTATTCTTGTAGTTGTAAAACGAACACTGTTTTATTTATAAATTGTATAATGTAATTATTAAAAGGCAATTGAAATTTCCTTTGGTAGCTCATTTATAATAAATTTATTAAAATTAATCGATCTATAACTCAAAATAAAGATTACCTATTTACAGTTTATTTGCTATTTACACTGTCTCGTAGCTAATTGACCTATCATATTTCGTCGAAATCAATGAGCTTTTAGGTTTCATGTCGGTAACTATAGTTATTTCAAATGTTGTGTAAATTTATTCTAGCCAAAATTTTTTTATTTAAGGCAAGTCATTTTGAAGGACAGAATTAATCGATTTATATTGTTTATAATGCTAAACTGAAAGTCACGAGTCAAGGTTAAATTTTGGCGCATGCAGGAGTCTTGCCGATGGCTAGCTCAAACCAGTTTATGCAAGTATATAAAGAGGTGAAGGAGGGTTGATTATACGGTTTCGGTCAAATTTCAAATGGCGTCATAATTATTGATTGTAATGCACATATATTATATTCGTAACTATTTTTTTTTTCGGAATTCTATCCCCAGAATTCGACAAATTTTTAACTTGTGACAGTATCTTTGCTTGAACTTCCATTAATTTATTCATCATTTTTTACATATTATATTTGTTTAGTTACATGTAACGTATCGTTTAATTCTGGAGTAATGTCTTCCAATCAGTCAACAATATATATGGATTTAGCATAATATTTTTTTTATCATTGTCATGGTAGAGGAAAAATATTCAGTGTTTTTCCAATAAAAAAAATAAAACCTAGTAAATATGAGTAGAACTCACACTGCATGGGTTAATTGCAGAAACATATAAAAGTTAACATATTAAACTATTTACAGATATTAATGTTCTTTTTTACCATGTAAGTATATTGCTGGGTGTATATTTACAGACGTAAAGTTATTGTGATTGATTTATAAAATTATGCGATTTTGGACCTGCACTACAATTTCCTGATTAATTTCTTGTAATCTTATTTTTCATAATGGTAATATTAGCTGTTACGGCTTTGATTTGATCTTATATACAATTATGAAAAAATAGTTCTGAAATCTTTATAACTCGCCATTTCAATTGATAATCCAAAAAACTTAAACAAAGAAACAAAAATTTCTTTTGTACCAAACTTGCCTCATCACCATTATCAGACAAATTTAAAATTTATAGAGGAAACACCAAACATGAAAGAATATGGTTTCAGTTTATATATTGGAATTACGGCTGAAAACAGTCGTATTAGGTACGGAGCCAATAGAAGCATACACATGTATTTAATGAGTTTAATAACGTCCTAGTAGAAATTTAACGTGCATAATCGACATAAAATTCACGTTCTTTCGGAATTGAAATTCTGAATAGCTACTAACGCAGCTTAAATTAGGTTAGAGTTTTGAAATGTTACGTTGAAGAGCCAGTAGTTCATATCGGGATTGACTGTCTCACGTTAAATTATCATTTGATTCGGTTGGGTACTAATTTCGAAGAGCGTGGATTTAAATTATAGCCAGGCTAGTAAATGCTACTAAGGAAAGTAATAAAGCAAAATTAAATTCGAAATAAAGCACTACTAAATCGTACACTTATAAATAAAAATAAAACCATGGTAAGGATCAATTACTATACTTTTATTTTATTAATTTATAATATTTAGTTATAGCGAGTGTTTTTCATTTTTAGTCAAGTCAAATCAGTTCAAGCCGGCCTAAGTATAGGATAATTAGATGAGGAACATAATTTTATACTTCTGTAATATATATATATATATATATATATATATATATATATATATACATTTAATTTTTTTCATGAAAGGGGGACACATTCTATCAATGGCGAAAAATTTTCAAGAAATTATTCAGATTGTGCGTTTATAAATTCATATATAATTAATAGAGATGATGTGAAGAGACGAATGCTTCTAGATTACTAATGGCTTTTTGAAAGAGACCATTCTAAACACCACGAATTTGGTAAATATTCGGTTTTAAAGGTAACGGTAAAATAAAAAGCAAATAAAATTATGATAAATATTACAATCAGAAAACGTCTCGTACTCCATAATTCTCCATAAAATATTTTAAAAATATTAATTTGGACAAAAGTTAATTTGTAGGAGTTTAATATTGCAAAAAATATTTATATTCTCCGTATATTTTGTGTACAAGATTCTTAGTTCGTAAATTAATAACAGTCGAGTTGGCAAATGTATAATTTTGGTGATATCATCAATAAATACTCTGTGCAAGTTTTTATATTTACTTTACATTTTGCCTCACGAGCAACGCGTATTTGTAATTCAAGTGAGTTGTTTATAAAAGTGCATTGAAAATAATATAAAAAAAACCATTTATTGTGTTACGATACCCATTTACAGTTTATGGACGTTGGTTCATTGTTTCATTTCGAAGTTTGAACCTACAGAGATTTAAAATTTTAAATTTTATTAATGGTGCGGTGATAATATAAATAGGATGTGGTTATATTTTTTCACAACTTATTATTTTATACAAAGACAAAAAGTTACATATACACGGTGTCCGGGAATAAGTGTCGGACAAAGAGAGATGTTATTCCTTGACTGAAAATAGTTGATTGTCGTTAAAATAAAATTTAAGAGACGGCTTTTTCAGAAAATTTAAAATAATATTCATATTTATTTGTCATTTTTTTCGTACACACGATACTCGTGCACATTGTTCAGCGCCGCTCGAGGCAATAACCCGCGAACAGCTGCGAAGACATCGCTACTGTTAAAAAGAGTTATGTGTAATATTTTTTTTCAGTTAGATTTTCATTCAGTTAGAAAAAGGGCATATTCTATGTTTTATTTCAACGACAATTTATTCCTTTATGCCAACGAATAGCGTCTTTTTTGTCCGACATCTATTCCCGGACACCGTGTATATGTGTAAGAAAAATATAAATTGAAAAAGAAAATGTGAAAAAAACGACATTATATAACAAGTAAATAAACGGTATAGATATACATATAGAATATATATATACATATATATATACATATAGAATATTTCACTACTTAACGTTTTAGCTAAATCATTTCTGAAATTACTGAGTTACTTTATAGTGGTATATGTGTGATACACCCTTATATGGTGATATATCCTTCTTACTTTATTATTTACCTTAGGGACTAAATTTGCAAATCTTTTCAAAACAGCGTACAAAATATTCAGAACAACTATGGACTTATTGTTTACGGTTTATAGATCGCGTAGGAGAGACATTTCTGTCTATATTTCAAAACTGTTTAACCGGGTACGTTCTCTTGAAGCACAGAAACCACAGCAGTCACCTTGCATTGATGACATTGATATGTAATGATATATTATTATCATTACATTTCAATTAGCTTCCACTGCCGTTTAAGTTTGCATATATTATGAGATATTTGCTATCGACGCACATATTTAATTAATATTCAAATTCATTCATAGAAATACTGATTGATTCGTATCTTGATTTTGAATAAAACGAATTCCCCATTCCTACGCAGAAATTATTATCCGTAAAGCGTTGGCTGAGGTACGAGGAAATTGAATCTCTTAAAAATCTACAAGTACAATTTAAGTATAAATTATAAATAGTGAGCACGAAGTTTGCCGACAAGTTTGACCATGAATTCAATTGTAGTTACGGAAATTTTATCATTCAACAAAATTTACCCTGTAAATTCAAATATTCACCTCGCTTTTACTACTTTACATTCTTTACTGATGAAATAAGAGTAAAATGCAATTCTACTTCTACATATCTTAAGTCTCACGGCTAAGTTTACCCAAATATAGGAAAATAGTAAAGTGTTCTCAGTTTGCAATTTTTTAATATACATATTTTAAATTTATTTTCATGCAACGATTACTTTGTAAAACATTTGTATGCTCTCAAAATTTATATCATTGCCTTGATTATAATAAAACTCTAGTGACTTATAACTTATAACCTGACTTGACATATCTTCATGGAGTGTGCTAAATTAGTACGCTCCATGAACGGCTAAAGAAGAGAAAATGTTCACACGGGTGAAGCTTCGCATAAAATTAGATGGTCATATTCTACTCTAGTCTTACGACTTATTTAAATTGTTTATTCAGGCTATTACGATAAGACAACTAAAACCTATTTTCTTCAATTATGTTTCTAACTTAAATTTTTACTCATTTGAAGGCATAACAATTAATTAAAATATTATCAAAATTCACATATAACTACTATTGAGTACCAGATCTATAATATTTTCCTCAAGTTATCAGCAATAATTATTAAGTTGAGTGTTATAAAATAAGAATTTATTGTGAGTATATTAAAAAAACATTTCATTTTGTATTAGATGAAAAAATATATACTGGTAATAAATAAATATAAGGCGGGAAATAAAAACTATCTTAAAAATACATAGATATAGTATAGGATGATGTGTATGTATAGAACAATTTTTGATGCTTTAAGGGATGAAGAAAAGGAAAAGAAAAAAAGAGAAAATGTGGACCATAATTTTATAGTTTTGTAGCTAAAATCAATACTGACGTCAATTTTTTTACTCGCTTGACTCATATCTATTTTTTTCTCCGAATAACTCTGACTCATTTATATAACAGGTAATACAATGAAAAGGTCCCCTGGTTATTTTTACTTTGTGTTTCCTTATATAGTTTATTACAATAATAAGTGACCTTAGAGTGCTTTCATATATCTATATTTTATCAATAAATTCGGAAATCGATAAAATACAAAATAAATTTTCTTGAGGGAATAAGAATGTGTAAGAATGTGTACCTGAGGTGGAAAAAGATCGTACATTAAATGTTAAGCGATTTAGTAAGGTTAATTCACTATTCGCTAACATAGAAATATTGATTTGTGTATCATCGAATATTGCAATAAATCAAGTATGTTATTTTGTCAATAGATCAGTCGGCACATCGCTAATAGTATGGAGTCTGTCTGGTCTGTTTTCGACGCTAGGAGCGCTCTGTTACGCCGAGCTGGGGACCTCAATTACTCGGTCAGGCGGGGATTACGCCTACATCTACGCAGCCTTCGGCCCACTGCCAGCTTTTCTTCGTCTCTGGATAGCTCTGCTTATCATAAGGCCGACGACGCAGGCCATTGTCGCACTCACCTTCGGCCAATATGCTGTGAAACCATTTTTCGTGGAGTGCGAACCACCGCAGAATGCTATCAGACTTTTAGCAGCGATTTGTCTATGTAAGTTGAATTTTTTTATATTAACGTTCGGACATAGCGTGCGTGTATAATATTGATAATCTCAACATGTTTCATTAATATTTGCCCAAACTCTCCTAGGTAGATCAATGCCTTAAAAGGCTACATATAAGATTGGTATAACATAATAATGTAACCTAATTGCCGCAATAAAAGCAATACTAAAATAGTATATTCTCCATTTAAACGGTTACCAACCTCGTTGGCATAAATTTATTTACATGAGATACGATTTATTAATATATGCCCATCGTTACTGACAAATGCTTTACTTAATAGTAGATTTAGAATGAAACATGGCGATTACAGAATAAACGTTTTGTACATACATGATCCAATGCGTAACAAAAGAAAGATTTTACAACAAATGACAAAACCAACAGTATACGGATAACAACAATTCAGTAAGACTAATAGTCTAAACATAAAACATAATATCTCCTATTAAAATTGTTTTTAAAACACTCTTGAATCCAGTAGCTCCGATGACCTCGAATTAGTATAAATACACCTTGAAATTGAATGGACATTCAATTTCAAGAGAGAATTTTTATACATATTCAATTTGGCAGTAAAATATAGTTAGCATAGACATATATTCGCTCAGCTGACGACAATTTATAAAATTAATTGTATTACACTCAGAGCATTATAAAATTATATACATAATCAAAACATTAACTTCAGAAAGATTCATTATAAATACATGTATTACACCATTATTTTACTGACATAAATTGTAAAAATTTTACACGGTAAAAATGGGCAACCCTCCATTTTTTGGCGAAATTAGCAGGCGTTTCAAACATTTTGTGAAAATAATCAAAATTTTGACGTTGAAAAAACCTAGAGCATATATGTTATTCATTAATTTTATAAGGCGTTAGAGTGAGATAGCGACAATGTGTTAGCTTACGCTGCTATATTTCTAGATTTGATGGCATTATATACAGCTATACTTACGTTATATTTGGCTTATAGTTAATAAACCAACATTGTGACATGTTATTTTCTTTTCAAATAAGTGTTGGTATTACAATATATTCCAGTATAACCTACAAATTATATACGTACTTTAGGATAATGTTTTTATAAAAACTGAGCTTTTACTTATTTCGATGCATATTTTCGTAGATTATTCTTAATGTTAGACATATGTTTTTCAAAAACATCAGAAAAAGCTTTAATGTTAATATCCGCTTTAAGTTGGCCACTCGTGTAAGGAAAAGATGGCCATTTAATTTCTGGGTCATTTTTTTCTTTTTCCTCGTGTAAATTTTTCTTTTCCGTTTCTTATCTCTCATTTTCTTGCTACAAGGATTGCAAGATTTGTTGAACGGAGTGCAATTTTCATGCAGCCATAATTTACAAAAAATACATTGCAGCTAATCTTCTATTTCTTTAGTCACGTAGTAATTTTCACTGCATCCCACGCAATCAGATATATTATCTTCGGGACCGTAATTTTTATTAGCTAATTCTATCTTTTCTTCTTACTCGGGACTTCAATCTCATTAAAATTTTTGCTTTTTAATATCTTCATAATCTTGTTATTTTTACTTTCCTTTTCCCTTTTTTCTTTGCTACTTGCTTGGACCGTTTTCGAACGTCAGTAAACAGTTCTACAACTAGTCACGTGTCAGTTAGGTACTTGGAAGGCGTGTCTTTGTGCGGTGTCTTTTTGTGAGCATCGTTATTAGATCTTGATGTTATAGGAATTGTTGGCGATAGTTCTTCTTGAACCCGCTCAGGTGTGGAATTCTCAAGCATCATTTCTCAAGAGGTTTCTTCAATAATTCTGTTATTTTTAAGATTATCAGATATGTAAACATAATCTGGAATGTAAATTTAGCGCCACTTATGAATTTTTTATTCGATTTGATGTTATGTTATCGACAGAATTATTGTATTCAACAAAGAACAGTAAAAAGTTTTAAAAATATTAACACTAAAATATGAAATATCAACGTACTAAAAAAATTCTGAGGTTGAATCTTTGAAGTTCCAAAATACTTACTTTTAAAATTTATTTTTTCAATAAAAAAATGTATACAGCAACGTATAAGAGTAGCAATCGCGCACCAATCTTAGCTCACGATATCTAGAGCAAAGACAGTAAAATTTTTCGATTGGTCGTTTCATCGAACAGGCAAATAGTATACTGAATTAGCCTATGCTAAAACCCTGAAACGCAGCCTTGATTGTATTTATATATATATATATATATATATATATATATATATATATATATATATATATATAGATATTATAGTGCATTCGCAGTGATTCGGTATGACGCGTTTTAATGTACTAAGCGGAAAATAATATAATAATTGAAATATTATTCTGAAAAGAAAATATATATTTACGATTGTAATTTCGTACAAGTAGTTTAAAAGTAATATATGTATATTAATGGCTGCGGAAAGTGTAAAGTTTATCTCATCTCAAAATCTTCGACAATTAATTAAATATTTATTTTAAATTGACATATCTTTATTAATTTTTAAACAGCTTGAATAATCTGAAAAACATTCGAATATATATTAGAAAGAAGAAATGTAATATGAACTAATGACTTAGTTAAAATAATGACTTAGTTAAAAAAAAAAATAATGAGTTAGTTAATAATATTATTTTAAAACTGTACTTTTGTTCGACTTTCATAAAATTATCAGTTTATCAGATAATAATGCCGATTTGTGGTTATGAATTAGCGGGGCAATACACTTTTATTTTCCATTCGGATATGCACGTTTGGTAAAACTAAATTATTAGTTTTTGTTTTAAGGACAACCAATGCTGTATGATTATCTATCTGTCCGCCTGCTGCACAATCACGAAACCTAACAATTGAATTGAAGTGGCCATATATAAATGTACGTGTCCTACCTAACTTCCGAGCGCACAGCTAGTATAATTATTTCCTACATTCATTATTTAAATGTTCACAAACGACACACTTGTCCAAAGGCATATACATTCAGCAAATTAATTATATTTTTTTGTTTACTGTATGCCTACGTATGCTAATTTATATATACCACGTATATACAACGCTTGCTTTCCACACTTTTCAACGTAACGGCGATTAAAAACCGCGAGGCGCATTAACTTGTCATTTTCCAATATTACTCTCTAAATGTTTGGCGTTTCATAAAATTATTTTGTACTATATTAAGTTTATTATATTATTATGTCTTTTATAATGTTAAGTTTGTTGTTTTAAATGTATAATATTTTCAAGTATGAGTGCAATTAAAATGGCGAATAATGTTCTAAGGACAGTACCTATACAACTGTTCCAGGATACATATCACTGTAAAATAAACACAACCAAAACGATCTGGGCACAAAATAAATCACTCACTCTAAAGATGGGAGACTTTTTTTAACGCTCTGAATTTCGTACGCTCTGAACTTCTGATTTTACTCCTCATAAAACTTTATACCAAAACTTCATAAAAAATATATATAAAAAAGTGAGAACTGTTCCGATTGGAACTGTAGGAAAATTGTTTTTAACAACAGAGTAATGAGACTTAGCAATACTGTATAATAATTATCTGTGGAATAAGCACAAAATAGTTAATTTATTAAATTAGCTCATATTATAATATCTAGAACAGACGTTCACTACAAGTCGAATTGTCGATGTCAAGGTTGCTTCAGTAAATTAACGAACCATATCACCTATTGTCTATGGCCCGGAAATAATGAATATTTATTACAAATGCCTTTGTTAGGTTAATCATACCCATATATTTCATGACTACTGTCATGGTACTGAACTAAGTTAATAAATAAAATATGCTGTAGATAAATTGTTGTAGGTAACAATGATAATTGCAATGTATGTTAACTTCAAAGTATGCATAGTTATTTTCTTAAGATCGACGACATTCAGTACATACATAATAAGTAAGAAAATAATTATATTAAACGTCACGGTTTATAAGAATACTGCAAAAACTTTGGTTTATATTCAAATTTCCTCAATCCTATGAAAAGGCCTCTTTAATGATACCATACTGGTTGAGGTCCTCGAGAAAAAAGTATTCACCATACCAAGTTCTATGTATATTTCACGTAGGTTATATATGTACTTCGAAAAAGAAAAAAAAGAAAAAGGTAGGTTTTCTTTGTTTCTGCGTATTTGCGTAATTCCATTACGTATTTCTGGAACATTTATTCTTAATGATTTGTTTTAAGGGAAAAATTATGATGCTCTGACTTACAAATGGACAGACAGTGACACTTGACGAAAATATAAGGGTTCCCTTTTTGTAATTTGGTTACAGAACCATAAAAAAACAAAATTACGTAATAAAAAAATACACGCGACCATTTATTCCAAGACTGTTAACTCAGCTTATGATTGTTGGTTTTCAGATATCTAAAGACTTTTCTAAATGCTATCATTAATTGTAATGTCTTATAAGTAACTGATTTCTAATTTAACATAGAAATATGTTTGGTCCTTAAGTACTCACAATATATATAATGAATGGTTATGTAGGATTATATGTGATCTCTGAAAGGAAGGCGAGAGGGATATCGGCGATACAAAATGTTCTCCCTTTTATTTAAACACAGATCATTTATTTCATATTAATGAAAAAGTAGACGAAATTGAGAAAGATTACGCTGGAAAACGAGATATGAGTACGAGTGTTATTGTATTGCCTATTTGTGTATTTGTTGTATTGTCATTTCATTTTCCATTGTTTTAGAGTTAAGAATTCTTTTGTGAGATTTCGGTTTTTGCCTCGTACATCATGGCTATATTTCTCAGCAACTATTATTGCTATCGACTTGAAATCTGGCACAGTTATAGAATTTGCTTGCCCGAATGTAAGTTCTATAGCAGTTTATATAACATTTGCCCTTATGAAAGATTTTTTAAAATATGTTTATGCATATTCAAAATGTGGTCGTAAAATTAAAGTGAAATTTAAAAGGAGGTACTATTTAGAAAGACTTAGTTACACATTCTAAAACTTTTTAAGCTACATAGTTTTTGATTTATGGTCATAATATCCCCCCAATAATCCTAATTTCTCCACATATATTCTGCATAGGTTTCTAGTATGTCGTTGAAAGAAGCTAAGCATTTTTGGGAAATTCACAGTATTTTACTCCTGCAGTGTTATACATTTTCGTTGTGCAAAATAACATTGATATTGGCAAGTAGTTTAAAAGAATAATTTTGTGTCCTTAAATGTAATCAATTTTCTACTTATACTTGATGGGTTCTTTATAGTTAAGCTCTCTTTTCCATCGTACTCTGGTTGAAAATATCTTTCACTATGTCAAGCAAACAATGAGCACGAGACGGATCACATAACCTCACACATAAATAATGCATTTGCGATGGAAATCAGTCGGGAAAGGATATTTTATAAATATGTAAATATTCTTGAGTGGTGTCATTATCAAAGTCTTCAATGTATTCGTAATTTCGTATTTATTTTATAGAGTCAATCCTGGAACGCTCGGTGATTTTTGGTATCAGTATTGCAAGAAGGTGTCATGCGTATCCACACACCCTCTTCGAGATTCCTTTTCACATTTTTATGTATTAATAGGATTTCTTCTTATGTTTAGAAGTAGTTTTTAAGGTGAGACTTCCTTACTCTAGTTATAGTTCCATTATATACAGGTCCATCGATAAATTATGTGTTAATATGACAAAAAAGTCAGTCATCTGTATCTATGCAATGAATGGTAATTTACCATATATTTACAGAAGCCAAGCGCGCCTGCTGTATGTAAATTTATTTGAGCAGCTGGTCCCTTTCGGGTAGAATATGCGTTTCGACAGATGGTTTCTCATAAGAATGCTAGAAAATTGTAAAAAAAACTGTTATTAAGCCATCAAGTGAAATATTAAATTAGATAATACTTATTTTATCGTGACTCCAAATTATAAGAAGATATCACGTACACTGTGGGTATATTTTTTAAATATTTCGAATCCAATATTGGGCCTCATTCCTACAAAGGTATTAAGCGGCAGTTACATCCGCCTCTTCATGCAGTCATATTTGTACAATTGTATTTTAACTTTTTGATATCTTGTCTTGTAATTCACTTTGTCTGAAAGAATTCGTAAAATTGTTACCAAGCAACGTGTGTTTTCGACAATACTTTGAAGATACGTGAAGACACGTGTGTGTCTACAGTTCGATTCCAATTGATCATAAAATAATTCTTTTTACATATTATAAGTGATTGATTCTTCAATACAAAGAGGATATCTTGTTTTATTTAAATTTGCGACATAATATAAACAATACATACTATCTTAATTGTAAAATTATGTTACGATATTTAAGAAACAGTCGTATCAATTTTAAAAGCAGCTTCTTAAGATGCTCGATGAATACGTATTTATGCGACTTTTTAAACTACTAAAAGAATATGACTGACAGTTATTATATGAACCCATTTTCTTGTCCCAAATATTAGGCATATAACGAGCGTGGGGTTTATGTACTTCTGTTATGCACAGTGACAACCAGTCATGTCCACCTTAATATATTACCATTGCTTCAATGGTACTATATTTCCAATTTAACGTTCTAATTTGTGTTATGAATAGTAAATTATGTGAGTGATTAAGGAATAAGAATAATTGTTTTTTACATTTTTTCAATTAGGTTCACTAGGAAATACATTAATTTCGCTTCAGGCTCCATTCACATGTTACATAGACTGTTAAATCATGTATGCTTAATTATAAATGATTCATTGTTACAATTTGCTTAATGACAGCTTCGCATTTTGAGAAACCTAATTCAATGGAGTTGTTAACGTCTGTAAATTTTTACATTACATAAGTTTTGTCGTCTGGCTCTTCTTCAGTATATTTTCTACATTATCCCTATTGACACAAATGCAGTGTTATCGATAATTAATCTAAAATTACTAGTAATTTTTCTGTAATATTTCGAATTTTAAAATACATTAAAATGGGACATTATCAAAATTACGATGATTTTTTTCGGTTTAATGAGGTTCTTTTTCCAGACTCCAGAAAAGAGCAGTTTTGGCAAAAGTTGGTTTTGACCCAGCATCTAATGTAGGTAAATTTATTTCAATATTATCCCCATTCCTCTTCGTAACACTCTTTTAATTTTCTCTGGAAGCAGTGATTTTAAAGGATTTTTTTAGATATTAATGTTATCGCTGTTCTGCCGTATAATTAGCAGGTAGAGATTAAAGATATTTTTATAGACTTAGTTATGTCAAATTGTTTTTTTAATCTATTATTTTGGTGAAAATTCCATGGTAATATATTTAATACACATATCCTTTTAATTTATGCTTTAATTCAGGTGTAATATTCAGCATTTTCTACGTTTCTATTGTGGCCCCGTTTTGTCATCAAAACAACTTCGCAGAAGGCAGATAATAGATAAAAAACATTTTCAAAAACTTTCATGTTTACGTTCTATTACCAAATTTATTTATTAGCATTAAAAAACACAAAATAAAATATTAAATTTTGTTTAATATCACTGCAAGTTATTTAATTAAATTCACACAAACATTCATTCAACCAAAAAATTTAAAATTGTGTTGAATTGACTTAAGCTCATAGCTTTCAATCAGTAATTTGAAAAGCAGATTCTAATTATATTATTAAAAATAAACATATTTTATTGACGAATATAAATTGAAAACAACAAATTTTTACAATTTCACAGTAACACAAGAAACACTTATAACTTTATCAGGTTCATTCGCCTGTGAGTCTATCACGGCCTTACATTTTCTGCAGTTTTAGAACAATATGCATGAAATTTTACAACCAGATTCTTCATACGAAGGTCATTAGTAACATATATAAAAAGTGGGGGCAAAATATTTTCTATTCGCGCTTCTCATGGAGTGGAATATCATTAGATAATTATTTTAAAAGGAAATCAAAAAGTCGTTAATCATTTTAAATTTGTTAGTCCCGTTTGTAAAATGTCTTTCAAACTGATGTGCAACGTGCTCTCATTCTTTCATTTTTCGATTGTTGTTTTGGAAAATTTTATAAAATTCTACATACTTGCACTTGATTAGAATTTACAACTGAAATTATTTCGATTAACCTGCTTCAACATTTTTTTAAAAATATAGATAAACAACTACGAAAACATACGTTATGCGTGTTCTGATTCGTACTTAGCCTATTTTTGAGAAATAGATCTGTTATGAGGTGTAGACATTATATTACAATATTTACAGTAACTTTGCTAATAGCCCCCCTGAAGATGTTGTAATGCAACGAAACCTAGGTCGTGGTAAAGAACTTAAAGAAAGAATAGAATAGAAATACATCACGTAGTTTCATTTAATTGTATTTTTTTTTCATATTATTTCCTGTCCATCATAGTCCATACCGGGCCTCATCCACGTGTTGTGTAACGTAATTGATATGCGCTCTTGTCTGTCTTGTTGGTTTATAATTACGAGTTGTCTTAACTAGGTCTCTATTTTATTGAGGGGTCCAATAAAATCGGGTGTCTGGCGTTTATTTGCTAAATTGACAAAGGCGGATGCGATGCCAGCGCAAATTGTATTTGGCGCTCGATGGCGGAAAACGAATTTAGCTTGCGAGATCGAGGATAAATTAATAAGACGCTAGCTAATGCCTGTCATTGTGTTGTGTTTCAAGATAGGCAATTAGTCTATAAATTGATATGAACGTTTAGTTGAAAGGGGTGATGCACGTTGATAAGGCCGTCTTATTTTTGTAGAGTTTCATTTTTATAATTATCAGAGTGCTAGCACGTTAGGGTTAATATTTACATATAGTTACTATTTAGAGTAAAATATTACTTTTTTTTCATGGTCTATGGTGTCAGGGTCATAAACATCTAAATAATTTTCCCAACAACACTGTATTTATTTACCTGTTTCCCTCCGTTTCCCTTTCATTTTCCTTCCTTTTATTTTGTTTGGTAATTGCTATAAAATAAATTTAGTTCAAATTTGTTATAATTAATTTTTCCTTGTTTGTTTTATTAATAATATCATATTAAATAAGAACATTTGTCATACGCCACACCATTACTCTTAAGCTATAGTTTGTTGATTGACTGGAAGATATTGATTTAGAAATAATAAGTTCGCCACGCATACTCAATTGATTACATAACATTTATAATTAAAAATGAAATATTCTGGCTTCTGTCGAATTTTATAAATTTTATGTATAGGAACTCAAGGACATATTTAGAAGAACGTAAAAAAGAGGGCAAAATTTATACAAAAATAGGTTTATTCGTGTTCTATGAGTTTAAATAATTATTGATGACAATAATTAATTGACATTTTTGAGCATAAAATAGTAACTCTTTAACCAGTAAGGAGTTTTGACCTGTCATAGTGAAAACTGAATATTGTTCTAAAGACTGACTTTCTTCTGAACGGGTGACACAGGCAGTATTTAGTGTTAACTCCTGTTGCTGTAAAAATAGCCGTCATCTATCTGAGCATACCTTTTTATTAAATCGGCAATGGAACTCTGTGACTTTAGGTTCCATTCTCTATCTTTTGAGGTCCCTTAAGTTAGATGGTGCCGGATTTCTTTGCTCAGTTTATTTTCCCAGCTTATCCCTAACATACTCAATCAGAATAAGGTCTGCTGAGCCCTGAAACTTCAATTCCGGCTTCAGTAAAATACTCTGGGACGACTACTGCATCACAGTCGAGTATTATCATGCATTAGAAGAAAATAATGTTCTATGTATGAGACATAAGGCACCACAATCTGCTCTAAAATGTCCGTTACGTGTCTTGCCGCAGTCAGGACCCCTTTTCTACGATGTGTAGCTCCGTACGTGCTCCTAAGGAAATACCGCCCAGTACCATTGTTGATCTTCCACGAGAAGGCTTTCTTCCAACAATGTTACACTGACCGCATTTTTCTCTAGGCCGCCTCTATACTTTAACCCTTCCATCTTAAGACATAATCTGGACTCATCAGCAAAGAGTACCTTTGCTCAAGCGACATCATCCGAATTTCGGTGCGAACGAGTAAAGTTGGACCAAGTTATTCAATGACCTGTGGTAAGTAAAGGTTCTCTGGCAGTACGCCCTTATTTTAGCCGCCTTAAGTCTTTTTCTAATTGTATTGGTGTTAACTGTCACTTGTCGAACTCCCTGATGCTTGGTTCTTACCTCGGAAGAAGTCGAAGTGCTGTCGCCAGAGAGGGACGACGGATTTATTCTAAGACACTGCTTTCAACAAACCTGTTATCCCTCTCTCTTGTTACTCTTTTCCTTGCCCTTTACTTCTTGTATACTCTCGAGTCTGCCGGTATCGTTTAACATTGCGAAAAATCACGGACTTTTATACTCGTAATATTTGAACTACTACACTGTAGGTGTAACCATTTTCAAAGTTACAGCTTTCGACACTTTATAAATGCTGAGATCCAGCATTATCACTATTTATTAAGTAATGTTCCCTTAATACAATGGTAATAAATTTGTGAGAAAAACAACAAAAATTCAGTATTTGTTGCAAAATTTCTTACAATTTTCAATATTGAATATCACGCACAATAAAGAAATTAACAGAAAACCAAAAAGAAAACAAATGAAAGTCGTAAATAAAATTCAACTGAAATCTTTCATTTTCAAATTACATATGGCCAACGCGAAATGAGAAAAAAATGTATGTTATTCTTTTCTTTTGTGTTCCTCTAAATGTGTCCATGAGCATATACATATATATATATATATATATATATGTGTGTGTGTATATATATACATATATATATATATATATATATATATATATATATATGTATATGTATATATGTATATATAGCTACCGATGTGAAATCTAAAAGCTCATTAATCTCGGCTAAATAAGATAGGTCCATTAGTTATAAGACAGTGTCTGTACATAGGTACTCTTTATTTTGAGTTATAGATCGACCAATTTTAATAAATGTATTATAAATGAGCTATCAAAATAAATTTCAATTGCCTTTTAATAATTACATTTTATAATTTAAACACAAAACAGCGGTCATTTTACAACTACGACAAAAACTATTGTTAAAGACGGTGTTACACATAAAAAATAACACTATATATAAAAGACATATCCAGATGGCTTAACCGGACATATTTGTATTAATTTTTGTTGTTTAATAAACAGAAAACTACGAGTCTGAACGAAATAAAGCAAGACAATGATACGGAGTATAAGTATGAATCAATTGTGTATTTGTTGAAAAGACAAATATTGGAAAAGAGTTGAAACAGCAATTACACGTTTAACTAAAATTTGATTAATTAAGCAAATTACTTACGATTTAACAACGTTCATGAAAATAAAATAACTTTATTTCCTATTTGTGATTCACGCTTATAAGTTTTACCTGATGCTCGATGTCTATCACAGTCCATCAATGAGTCATTCCACGTGTTGGGGCTATTTACAATTTGTGCGATTTGGTAGTTCTTCGCCGACCGCGTGTTTTGTGATGTGCCGTGATAGTCAGAAACGACCATCGGTGGCCAACGCGGTGGCCCCTTATTAGGTGAATTTCATAGAAATACAACAATATTGAGGAGATTGACTTTCTAATTTCTCAATGAACTTTTATATCGTGGGCCTTTAGACATCACGATTTCTCGATCATTTTTTCCAAAACCCGAATCTTAGATGACTTTGAAGGTTTGTGTATACATATAAATATTGGTGTGTATATATATATATATATATATATATATATATATATATATATATATAATCATTAAGAAGAAAATGGGCGTAATGCCATATATGCACTACGTCCATTTTCTTTAATAATTGTTCATCAGTCTCTCACTTTCTCTTCAGAGAGAAAAGTAGAGTCAAATAGCGATGTGAAAATTTCATATAAATGGAGGTTTCCAATGTCGTATCACATCTGTCTCTGAATAACGAAATGTCAGACTATAGAGGTTTGGCTATAATAATATTTACGTTTCTTTGAATTGCATGTGCTTGAAATGTGAAGAAAATCTTAAATCGTTTAATAATATTTTATTATTCAAATATTCGAAAAGATAAACCAGAGTAAATTTTTCTGAAAATATGTTTATCAAAAAATCTTGTAATTTGCCTATTTGTCTAATAAAAATTAAAGTACACGCAATTTTTCTCCACTTCACTTACTAACTTTCTCTAAATATAATGATTTTAAATCCTCTACTATTTGCAGTTGCAGAAAGCCACAAGCATGTAGTTTTTATTGCATTGTCGCTATTTAGATTCATATTTCAGTTTATTACGTTGCTTCATTAGGCAAACATTAAATAATGACGTGATAAATGAGATAATGCACCAAATTTACTTTAACGTTTTGTAGTGGTTGCTACGAGCTCAAGATTACGCGTCACTGCTTTTAAACATAGTATGTAGCTATTATATTAAGACAGCATTTTTTAAAAATTTTTATCGTAAATCTATAGTTTTCAACATTTATTGTATACACACTTGATAATATTTGGTAATGGCACTCACGCTTAAAACTGTCTAGTTAGTAAGTTTGTCTATCAGAAATTCGCATATTGGTAAATGTGGAGATCTGCAGAAAAAGGATTAGATTAAGCTGTTCATTTAAAAAACAATTGGGAAATGCAAAACATAAACAGAAAATGCCTTCTATGCATTAAATGGTTTATGAAGCTAGGAAAAAAAATAAGATATCGAAAATGTTACTTGACTGAATAAATAATCCTTTGATCCGTTTCAACGTGAGCCGCAAATATTAGTTTTTACAGTTAAGTTATTCGATATACGCGCAGGCACTCTTTAACATAAGATTTAAAAAGCTCTAGAAAATAAGGAAATAATGAAAAATTATTTCCAAAATAAATGAGATAGTTAAATATTACGCATATTATTTTGTTATTATTAAATGTAATCGTATGAAAATCGTATGATTTGTCCTCTACTCTCATATTATCTCTAACTTACACTTCAACTACAACATGAGTTCTATCCTTCATGGGAAAAATGGACGTTGTAATCGGAAATATGACTTTCGAAGAGTTTTGAAAGTTTTGAGTTTCGAAGAGTTTAAGTTTTGAAATAATTCTACCATTTGTAAGGAAAGCTTTTGTAAAAAGATATGGGAAATGAAAGCTGCTGTTAGTGTTTACGCAATTTATAGAATATAAATTTATATATAAATATATACCTATAAAATATATTAGAACCACAGTTTGAAATATCATATTAAGATTCAACATCTAATATATTATTGAAATACTGACAAAAAACAGGTGGGGATGACTGTTTACTCCTGTCGAGGAAATAAAATACAATGTCGATATTAATTTTGCTATAAAATAAGATACAGATATTTCAAGACTACATAAGTAATTGGTTTTTACAGAAATTACAAAAAGAAATTTATCGTACTTTTCGTATTATGAGACGGGCTTATTTAATGCAAAATAATGATGTAATAATGACTAACAAGTATCTGTCTGCTGAAATAATAATGTAACCTAATCCACATATGCTAATATCATAAGATGCGATCGTAAACATGATAAGTTTCGCCACCATAACCGCGACCGCGTGCCGGCTTGTGAACGTCTCCAGATAAACTCACACGTAACGCTCCTCAATGTCACAGTTAATCAGAGTGTGGATTTATTGTGCAATTGCATGAAAAACCTACTTGTTTGTTAACACGTGCCAAATTGAATTCCTGTTACTCGTGTTGCTACACTACAGACAAAATCTCATTTCCTCGTTACTGCGAATAAAATGAAGTATGCCGAATGTTTCTAAATTTTATAGCTATGCACGTAATTAGTGCATGATTTAGTTTATTTATAAAATTTATTGGTTTAATGTTTCATGCCGGTTCACCAGTAAGTTGGGGTAATATCGAGAATAGTAAGAGTTATATGGGTATTTAATTTGTTTATAAAACTATATAAAGTCCAATCTGTTTCACGGCAATGATTTCAATTTATGTTATTTTCTCAATTTGTGTATCACCGATATCCTACTCAACCTGAATGATAAAACAATGCGCTGTAGAAATACGTCAATAATCCTCGAAAAACTGACTTCATCAGAATACTAAATTCCGTACTAGATGTTACAAGGTTTGCCATATGCCAAATCGCTTTTGCCGGGACATTTCTACTACAGGGCACAGATATGAACTTTAAGGCAGAGTTAAATATAAAACCTCAATCACGTATCATTATTTATTCCTTCTTGTTTACAAATATACTGTAAAAGTGGTCATACTATAACCACTAGCGGTTTAAGCGAAAAGAAATTAGATTGACCCAACAAAAGGTTCGTTGAACCTAAGAAAACCTTCAGACCAATAAAATCAATTAAACATTTTCTTCTAGTACCAAATATTAAACCAAATTTTGAATAAAAGTGATTGATTTATTAAATAATATTAATTTAACACAAAACCAACAGTCACGTAACGTAACTGTTGTTTGTGAAACTAGTATTTGTAAATTCCGGGACCGCAAAGTAAAATTACTGGACACGGGACAACACGCAAAATCCGGGACAATCCCGAATTTTCCGACCATCTGGCAACCCTAGATGTTACAATGATTGCCTTAACATCACTTTCGTAAGTCAGATGATTAATAAATATATAAATACACGGACTTTTCCATGTACCTCTATATTCCTAATGTATCACGAATTTAAGAAAAACACGAATGAGAGATCACTTAACGTATTGTTTTAAAATAATATTACCGAGACAGCAATCAAGGTATGTTCATCCTATAAACTTTCGTGTAGTGCTTTGTATGAGGACATGGAAAAGGGATATTAATAGTATAATGCTAAGCCCGGTTTGATGCCGAGTGAATTTTTATAACCTTTCTTACGTATTCTTATAACCTTTTATTAAAGGAGAGCACAGGTTAGAAATTGTATAATGTACTCCTTTTGAAAGACATAATACAAAAACAGACAAGAAGCTAGTATTCATCACGTATTTTTTTAAGTACGAGAACGTTGAAACGTTAGATGAGAAATGATCTTATGCATCACAGTTTCTTGAACAAAATGTTTTGACGTCAATTGAAGATATTTTAGTGGATTTATTGTTCATATTAGTTAATTACAAAAAAATATTATTTAATTAATGCTAATGTACAGTCTAAGACTTTATTACACTACAGTAAAATTTACTTTTACTTTGCCCAATGACGTATTGATTTAAGTGGAAAGATTGTATTGATAGTTTCATTATAAAGGCGTAACTGAATTAAAAAAAATTGAAAAATACGTTTTGAATTCTATTTCGTACGCACTTTTCTGTATAATCTATTTTAAACTGGCAACTCTAATTTGCTGAAACATTTACTGAAAAAATACAATATAATTTACTGAAGAATGTAATCTTTCTAAAAACTTCATTACAGAATAAATATTTACTCGTAGGTTCAAAAATCATTTGTTAAATTTGAATATGCATTACTTCCATTAATTTTGTCATATCTTTTATTATTTTGGATTGATATTCCAGCGTATCTCAAATGTTCCTCAAAACGTTACAATCAGCAGCTGCAAAATTTCCCTTTTATGGTTTAAATTCATAAACTTAGACATCCAGAGAAGTTACATGCCTTATTTCATTACATTATATAAATATATATATATATATATATATATATATATATATATATATATATATATATATACATACATACATACATACATATTATTCATGGTAATACAACTGTCACCATATCCAGCTCAAAAGTCCATAAGGAATTAAAATAACACGAAAACAAAATAAAGCATTGAATTGAAGTTGTTTAATTATGAAGTTCCTAAGTAACATATATTGTTTTAAAGTCAATTCTTCTGATAGGTGGAAAATAACAAAATAAAAACTACAGGAATAATATAAACAATATTATCGGACATGTACATAGGTAGTGGGTATTTAAATTGTGATCGACGCCATCTGAACGATTTAATTGCGATGCTGACCCGGGATCACCGTGTCACGAAGTCAATGCATTTTATTACGGTGGTGAATAAACAATGTTATTTCTTCGATAAAAAAACACTCTTTAAATTGCTCTAATTGATTAAACAATATTGTGATCGACTTGGAGGACAATATTGAGGAGTTAACAGGTCTATGACATAATGGTTTGAGTTTATTATCTTGTTTATTTTATTGTCAACTGTCCGTGGGTAATTTGAATCGTGTATACAGGCTAATAAAATGTTTTCTGTAGGAAATTTCCATGCTTAGCGTTTTATATTTGAAAAAAAAAACCTTACGGAATTAAATCTCCATCTGTCACAGTCTTATTCTTCGTTGCATAAATTTGTTTAATAGGTGAATGTTACTGGCTGAAATGACCGTAGATGTAAAATTTGATTAATATTTAAACCTAAAAAGTTATGAAGCTCAAAATTAAAGTAGAAAATATTAAAAAATTCTGGAAGATTTAATAAAAGTAGATGGTGTTTAACATTAATTCTATTTAATTTTGAAAAAAAGGAAAATATGTAAATATCCTTTACATTTATTTGCGAAAAAACGTAACAGAAAGAATTAAATACAATTTGCAATTATTTATTTTATGTAATATAAGAATAATAATGAGTTTTTGAAAATGTGGAAACGTGAAAATGTGATTACTTTATTACCCATACATATTAATACAAAGCATGAATTTAGTATTTGGTGTGTTCCATTGGTTCACAATTTAACACCATTTGCATTAATATAAGTGCTTATGCGTAATAATTGACCTTTGGTCTTTGGAAATGTTGATTAATGAGAAAGTGAAGCAAGAATCATAAAATTGGTAAGAATAAGAATATATAACTTTTATAAGAAGCGTTTCCCTTTATAGCTTGTCCTACCCAAAAAGCACTTTATGTCGAATATATATACATACTCGTATTATTGATGCCTACTATCATATACATATTTGTATTTTGAATAAAAGCCGACTAGCTTAATTATATCAATTGATCTATCATAAATCAAATGTCTGTAACACACACACTTAAATTTGAGAGTAGTTGGACAAAAATTTATGAATTAACCTACTCAATACTTCCATTTTATTTTTTTGATGAAACATCCTGAACGCCAATGTTTAACGTCTTCGTATCGAATTTACGACTAGTCCTATTAGTGTAATAAATTCCCACGGTTTAGACTTTTATTAAAATAAAAAAAAATTGGATATAAAATCAGAATCAATTCATAAACAAACGAAGTCAAAAAATAGATCAATGAGCATAAGAATTACAAAATGTTAAAGACCAACAAAAGTTTTTTTCGGATAATTTAATCGAGTGTTTAGAATGTGTCTAATAAATGCCAAGCGGAAAAAATGCTTTTAACTAGATAATGTTGCTGTTGTTTTGCTAATAAAATAAAATATCAAAGAGTATAACTCTTTGATATGGAGTTTTTATTAATATTTAGCCATAATTAAATTTTTCGGTCAAGATTGCAAAATAGAAATTAAGATGAGAATTTTTGGGCATAAGTAACAAAAATCTCTCCTCTCCTGGAAAACGGGAAAGTACAAAAATTTAAAACTGGCAAGAAAACTCCACACATTTACTTCTACGTCGTTGTGATGAGAATTTTGTGCCATCATGTTATGTTTTTACTTTTGATGTATCAATATTTTTTTTATAATTATCGATGAAACAATCTGCTCACTCAATGAATTTCTTTTTTCCTTTATTGTTGAACAATGTGTACACAAAAAAAACTGTGCGATCTTCAATGTTTCAATAAAAAACCGATTGAAGAAGCAGTTTTGCTTGTTCACTTAGATTGTGACTGAAAGTTTCTAAATTCAACTCATATGGTAATTTTGTGTCCATAGTCTCGCTGTTCTTGTTTTACAAAAGTAAAACTGTATAACAACGTTTCATGGAATATTCTCGGGTATCTTTCACATATTATAGGTAAAAACATCCAATCAATAAATGCTAAGAATACAATAACAAATGTTTTCAATCTGTTCTAATTCTGTTCTCTAACAAATTTCTTTCTTGCCTCTGTGACGAGTTACCATTTTTTATTTCTTTTCTATTTCCGAGTACAATATATATATATATATACATATATATATATATATATATATATATATATATATATATATGTGTGTGTGTGTGTGTGTGTGCGCGCGTGTGTGTGTATGTATGTATAGAGTAGATGATAAATAAAACTTCAAGGAAAAAAAAAATTGCCCGTGTTCAGCACTTAACGGGTATTTGACCTTCAGGTCTTATGATTTAACCCAGTCTGGGAAAAATCCGCCACTTCAAGTCGTCAGCCAGCGAAGAGGCGGCAAAAACCCAGACTCTTGCTTGGCACAACGGGCGGCACCGAGTCCGCCCGCCCAACCACAGCCTAGTTAGGCCCGGCCTAAGGCCCTAAAAATCAAGTTTCTATTACGATATACATTACTTAGCGTATTTAATGAAACATTATTACTCATGCGTACATGTATTTAAACAATTCTCTTCAGTAGTTTAAAATAAACAAGTGCAAAACGAAAATATAGATTAGCTGTTTACCTAATACTGATAACAATATTAGAAATCAAAAAACATAAATTTAGAAAATGGGTGTTGAAATTAAATTAAGCTTAATCTCCTAAACAACTATTAGTAAACTTAACTCCTATTAGCTAAACACTTAAATCTCCTCCTAAATAAACGCTCACTCTTACTGGCGTTATGAGTTAAGTATGATTAGAGTTAAATGTTACTGTTCCTTTAACGCGATGTTTAATTAAAGATAATGATACTGAATTAAAGGTAATAGCACTGTAAAAAATATTCATATGTTGTTTCTGATATTTATCAGTCAAATTGTGACATAGACAAATAGCTTAAGAGTATAAATGTGAGGAATATACACAACTAAATGAAACTGCGTGATGTATTATTATTTCTATTTTATTTAAATTATTTACCTCGACCTAGGTTTCGTTGTATTACAACGTCTTCAGGTGGGCAATTAGCGAAGATAATTGCCCGCCCACCTGATGATGTTATCATAAAACTAAACCTAGATCGCGGTAAATAATTTAAATAAAGTAGAAATAATAATACATCACGTAGTTTCATTTAGTTGTGAATAATAAATTCCTACAAAATTAATGCCGAATATATTCAAAATGTGAGGAATATATTTATTTCCGAAAACATCTACTCATCCAACAACCTATTATACTTAACAGGCTAAAGATTTACTAAAATTAATAAACTACAACAATAATAAATTTGGATCGTCGCTGAAATAAACGACGCGTATAATATTCTTACTTATAATATTTACACTTTTTATTTATATATACATACTTTCATATCAGTTTTAAGTTTAATCTTGATTTAATTTTACATTTGAGCATAATCGGCTTTTATTAAAGAATAAACCATTTTTGGAAGGAGGCTTTTAAAATGATACTTCATTTGTATTGATCGATGAAACGGTGAAGGGGAATCCGTAGCGTTTAACCGATATATATCTCTAACGTCATCGGTTAGTCAATTTGTACAAGTATTGACAATATTTTGAAAGATTTTACGTGTACACACATTGACAATCACAACGATTATTTGTAGCTGTTTTGGAAATAACGTGTTCATATGTTATGTTAATGTACAGTTTTAGATTCGATTTTTCCGAAGAAAAACTTCACAAACCATAATATTTTAATAATTATTTGTCTGATTAATATAATTGTAGTCTATTTTTATTTAGACAATATAATTATTTTAGTCAATAAATACAACGATACCGCTGTAAAGGTGATACTACTATAATTGATACCTAAAAACTAACTATTGTCACTCCATCTGCAACTTATTTTATTATTATTTAATGTATATATAATTTCTACAAAATTAACGCCAAATATATTAAATTATCTAATGTAATAACGTTTAGTGAAACAAAATAAAACCACCTAGAAGCTTTAATTCCACTACATAAAAAACTTTTAATCTAGGAAATACAGTAATTAATCCATTCTGAAATGTTCGATCAATTTTAGACACGTACTAAATATTCTAATTTCCTTAGCAAAAATTCTCCCAAAGACATTGCAAACGTCCGATTATATAATTGTCATATAGAAAGCAACGCTATTATTTCTTTTATGCCTATAATCATTTTGTGTAGTTCTCGTCATCAGTGATATTATTTTATGACAGGAGTCTTTTGTGTAGCCATTAATAATTTAATGACATTGTACTTTTATCTTTGGAACATGATTTATTTTTTATTATGGCTTTCACGTACGGGTTTTTTTACATATTTCTATTAATGTTTACTGTAATAAATCTTTTCCGTTTTCTTTTCTGAACCTATTTTTTCCATTTATAATTGGCTAAAGTAATCTTAGGTATATTGCAAAACGAGAGTTAAGTTATTGAAGAATTAAATTCTCATTTGTTCAGTTATTCATCAAATAAAAGTGTACATATATTATTGAATCTTTATAATCCGGCACATTTCAAATTAAATTTACCTTTTTAATTAATAGAACAGATAACTTATACAGTTTTGTTTTTTCGTTATACGTTTTTCCCCTTTTAACGAATTTCATTGTTATTTAGTTTGTGTTTTCATAAATTCAGCGTATTCATATTTGTGTAATTTCATTTTTTTCCATTCGCCTTCTACTAACTTTCTAAAATTCGACAAAACAAATCTCATTAAAAAAATATAATTATTTAATACTTTCAAATGTTTAAGCAGTGACTATTATTCTCCATGACTGCTATAAAGATGATGGGACTTGTAGTTGCTCGTTAATTAATTTGAAAGTATTTTTAAAGTATATTAAATTCCCAAGGTAGTGATACTTTTAAAAAAGTAAATTTCAATATTTTCTGACTTTCAATAGTTTCTAAATTTTTAGTACATTTATTAGGTATTTTTACGCAATTTCACATTTCCAAAAATCAGTAAATTTGCGTAAGTTTAAGATATTAAAAATTCTTTAATTTAAAAAATAAATAAAATCGAATTAAAATATTCGCCCCACCAAATCAAAAAACCTGTCAAGCACGAGTGGTCGCTTTAGGGGAGGTTCCGTACACATTGAGGCATTTCTAAACATTTAATGGTAAATGACATTCTTATTAAACTATTATCAAAATTTTTACTTTTTAGAACGAAAATATATTACCTTTCACAGACACGTAATATAAACAAAATTATGTGATATAACTACAAATTAACAATTTTCGTATTTTTTTACGTGTGCTGTGAGACCTTGCATCTTGCCAATTTTTTTATATTTTAGGTCGACAGGAAGTACCCTCCCTATACAGGTTTGAATTTATTTGTGAGTGTCAAAATATGCGGCATAAATCGCCATATTTTTTAAATTCTTTTTGGTTGCGTTGACTTAGAAGCTTGATTTTTACAGCTCTAAGGGACCGTAGACCTAAGTATTTGATATTAATTCCAACTTTATATTTTCACGCGTTCGTAAGTAAAAGGGTCTTGCAAACCGACAGACGCATAACGAATTGATCCTGTAATGGTTGTTTTTCCTTTTAAGGTACGGAACCCTAAAAATAATATTTCGACCAATTGTTTTACATTGAGGATATTTGAAGAATATTTTTATTGTTAGCTACTAGGGTATATTAACAATAGAATTCAATTGTTTTATGTTTGGGTACTTTGAAATTATATTTCCATTGTTAGTAACTAGGCTAGGGTATAAAACACATATGACAGCTGGCACTTAAAAGTTTCTCATCTTGACAATTTTTTAAAAAAATTTTAAATACATCAAATAAACATTTTTTTTTAAATAGATTCATGAAGTAGAAAATGATAAAAAGATTTGGTAAGTTCTAGACCAAAACTTCCCCTTAAGAGTTAATTAATGACCTAACGTACTACATTCAAGTCTGAGTACTCATATATTTATTAATCAATCGTAGCTAATTGTTAAACAGGTCAACCAACTTTCGTACATGGCACCGATAAATAAAAGAACGCTAAAAAAAGTATTGTCTGCTTTCTTTTGCGCTGTTTAGGTCAATGTCAGTTATACGGAATATAAAGTAAAAACGTTTTTTTGTTTCTCCTAATTGCGTCTTAAAAGTTCTAACTAAAGTTTTTGGCATTGATTGATTTATTAAGCTAATTATTATGTTTAGTTGGTGTTATCATTGGACGTAAAAATAGACAATAGTAATTAAAGAATATATTGTTTTTCATTATTTGTAATACACGAATGTAAGTGTAACTATTTTCAGTATTGAATTATGAGTTTCAGACATAAAATCCATTAACATTGGCATTTTCATTTCTATATTTAAAACTAGCTGTTATCTGTCCTTATTTTTAAAAAAAATCCGCAATTTTTTAATTTCTGCCCAGAGATGTTCGTGTGCATTTAATTTTTAAATTGAGATTTTAGGGACAATGGGTTTTGGCAGTAAGGAAATCCCTACCTACTGATGGACGTTAACAAGAAACTGGACGGTACAAAAATTTTATATTTACACGTGTCGCCAACCAATAGATAGAACTGATTTTCCATTGCTCAATCGGGAGTTATTCGATTTTCCCGAAGAAAAACTTTATATGTGTTAATCTTGAACACGATCCACACATGTAGGTACAACATTTGACAACTATTGATCAAATACTGCTGGCTGCTGGCTTATTAGGTAGAAGACGAGATAATAAAGAAACCCTTTTTTGTGTTTATAATATTAATATGTCAAAATATTATATCTTTGGAGATCATGAACACAAATTATTTGTTCTGATGTAGAATTATTGAATTGTTTATATGTTCTAGTACTACACTTCTATCTTTCAATTATGTAGAATTATTATTTCATAGCGTGTTTTATGCGTAGGTAGTCATACGTTTCCTAGATAAACTGTAATGTAAATCCCTTATTTACCAACATACGAAGGAAAATATATTTGTATTTTGGATGTTTATTACTTGTTCAGGCCTAACAAATTGATGTATTTACAAATAGTACTATATAGTATTTACCGAATCGAATGAAAACGAAACAAGAGTGTCATTAAAACAGTTCTCACTTACCCCTTAATAAGAACTGTTTTTAATATAATCCCCTAATCCATTACATAAACGATGATATACTAATGACAAAAATTATATAAGTTGAATCGCCCACCGTACAGTAGACGAAAACGATTATAATCCGTTTATTTTTATTGAATAGAAAAAAGCAATGTATTTTTAATAGGTTTTATTTTCTCTTTAATAAATTAACGCCTCTGAAAATAGGCATGTTCTCTTTTATAAATTTTTAATAGGTTTTATTTTCTCTGGATACCACTGAAATGTATTTCCTAATAATACTTATTTAAAGGATAGACCTTTATGTCCTTAGACCCTAACGACAAATCTTTACGTGCAAAATTTTGTTTAGGCGCCTACTACATGATAAGTAAATAAATTTTGACAATTAGCATCCAGTTCAAAATAAGTAGTTACGGTCAGCCAAAAGGACAACACACTTTCTCCAAGCGAAACCAAACGACACTTCTTGTCTATGAATAGAATAAAATGGAAACGAGAATATGTCTGTGCGCACATCACACAAAAACCATTGGTTAGATTTTATCGAAAATTTGAATTTTCATAGTTTACAGGTTTAGTCACCATATGAAATCATCAAGGTTATTACTCGTTGATATAGAGCATTTAATTAACAGGTGACACAGCGGCATCTGTGGCTGTTATAAATAACCATCATAATCATTATTTCATTATTCTCCACTAGATGGCGATATTTATTTCATTTGATACACAACAAACGTTATTCTTTCTCTACTAGATAACTATTTATTTTATTTTTAATAAATATTTTTATTCTTTTAATAATTAATTTATATTTAGATATCAATTGCATTTACATCTATAAAATTCTAAGGTACTCCACAGAAATAAAAAGTTTTAGGACCTAGAAACGTGTAACATGCCTATTTTCAGAAGCGTTAATTTACGTATAAACCAGTAAAAAAAACAAGCAGATTTACTAGTTTTTTAGTAAATTAGTATAAAAAAAGAATAACAGAACTATAAAAGGAGTAAATAATAATAAATTGTTTATGTTAACAAATATTTAGAGATGAATAAGACTAAGATAATGTTTACACCCGCAGGTCTGCTGACGGCGATCAATTGCATCAGCGTTCGCTGGACTATGCGTATACAAGACATCTTCACGGCATCCAAATTATTGGCGCTTGTTGTAGTCATTATCACGGGAGTCTACCACATAGCTGCAGGTTTTTATCACAATTCACTTCCTTTTTCTGTTGATTAAACTCTATCTAACGTTTTCGCGTATACGACTGTGCGTTCATGTGCGTGCACACGAATGCGCGTTCGTGTGTGCCCGAGTGATTTAGCGGCTTTTTACAAAACTAGCAAGGATTTCGTTTATCAATAATATTAATCCATAATTATAATTTGAAACAAGGGTATAATCAGTACATACACAGAAACAATTTATTGACGTATAATTAATATCATATTATATTCAGACTAAAGAATGAACAAAATTACGATTGGCTATAATATATGAATATATATATATATATATATATATATATATATATATATATATATTTCCATAACGCATTTGGATGCGATAAATATATATATATATAGCACACAAATAATTAATTTATCACCAAAGCGGAAGTGCCCACGACCCTCCACATTTTTAAGGCTTCGGTCCTATGAAAACGTTCAGTACACTAATAATAAGGATTAGTGTTAATTACATAAACTTTAAGCCTGCTTATACAACCTTAATTCATACGTTATCTTTTTACTTTATTTCATTAGATCTTTCAGTCCTTTAACGAAATTTCCAAAAAAATATCACCCAGCACAAAACTGATAGAGCGTGTTCATGAATCCTAATTTTATTATATATATTATTTATGATTAATGTTATAAATGCGAAAGGGAGTTTGTTTAATAGTATGTCCCGTTTTAACACCTCAATTTTAAACCAATCTCATGGATATACCGGAATCGACTTTTTTGTTATTAAAAATATAATTAGTTAAGGATAAGAACGTGAATATAATTATGTGTATATTTACAGTATAAGTAATAATTTGATTTTTAAAATAATTTTCACGATTTCTATTTCCATATTTTTCTCTTTTCCCCGCAAGTGAAACTGAGCATCAAAGTTAGGGTTAACTTAAACATATAATGGCGCAGATGTTATCATTCAGATCAACAGTCATTGAGACGGTTCAATGGTACAAATAAATAGGTGCCTATAAAAGGAAACGTTTAAGGCCGATATGAGTTATTGAGATCGAATAAATCAAAAGAGGTGAAAAAGTCACATAAATCGGTTCAATTAAAAAAGATAAGGACAAAAGCTTTATATTTAGATCTTTATATTTGATTACTCATTTTGTCTATATCAGATTGTAAAAAGTGAAACTTTGCATGTTGCACATAGTACATATAAAGGCAATTCTTTAAAGTGCACTCCAAGGTAGCAAAAGAATGTGGTCGTTAATCCATGGCAAAAGTAACTGTTTTAGTTGTTAAATTTAACATTATACTCACCTGAATATGAAAAAAAAAGAAATATATATATATATATATATATATATATGTATATATATATATATATGTGTATATATATATATATATATATATATATATATATATATATATATATATATATACAAATAATATTTTACGTTTTTCCTATATTTTTGCAGAGTAATTGCGGTAGTATTTAACTGCCCTTTAATTGTAGCAAAGTGGTTTGTGGAATATGTCAATATGTAAATTCGAGTTGCGTAAATTCGAATATATCGGTCATACTGCATGGGTAGATATAGAGGTTGTGCTAAATTAAGTTTATTGATGTCAAAAAGCTCATTAGCAAACAACTCACTGTAACCCACTTAGGTCAACGCATGTACTTTGTGCATGCAGTTCAGTCATTCCGGCGTGCTGCTGTGATTGAGTTGGTTTATATTTTATGGAAGTACTCGTGAGGAAAAACCTTACTAATAGCAGGAAAGAGATGTTAATAATATAAACTATTATACCCGTATTAAATATCTTATTTTGCAAGGAAAAAATACTTACCTCCTTAATTGAAACTTAACCAATTATATAATTTAAACTTAAAATTAAAGTGAAAAGTTAACTTCTTACGTAGTTTAAATACAACTAAGCCGTAAGTGATTCCAAAAAACTCATCATTAAGGAGTTTAGTTATACTAAAAATGTTATTTTACATTTATCTTATATGGTTGCCCGAAATTGGCGTCATATGGAATATTAATTTTTTTATTGCCTAAAAATGCAGATATTACAAGTTTAAATTTTAAATGCACTTGAAATATATTTCAAAGCAATAATTAAACTCCTATTCAACTCTTCAAAAGTTTCAATAATGTGTATTTCCTGTATTTCGTTTATTATTAATCATTTAAAACTACTTCTCCTTGGACTGGAAAGATAAATTAAGTATGGTACGGTTAATTGCGGTCGTTACCGATATTCATTCGATTCGATTATTTCGACAGAAAGTTTTATTAATTTGTTTTATTGTATAATGCGTAAATTATTACTAATCACTTTAGTGAGTCTTATTTCATAAAATATTCCTATACTCAATTTATTTTTAATTTTAGATTTGACGTATATTCAGATCAAAATTCGATTCACCTTGACGGGAATACGTCATCAGTGCGCACCTTCCGTAGAATTACAAGTATCTTGATGCATGGAACTGCGCTCGAGAGGGTGTCATTCGTGCGGAATCTCGGTGTAATTATAGATAACCATCTAACATTTTATATCATACCAGTAGTCTTGAAATGAATGCATTCCTCTGGTCTCCACACAAATCAACAAGTTTAATAAATGTTTATATAAAGAAATGTACGGGGTACTATCTTCAGAGTTTATAATGGACATGGTCGGATGTAATTCACTTCAATACTCTCAGGAATTGTCTTTGTTCATGCATTTTTTTAAATTATTAAATAATTAACCCTCGGTATACCCTCGATACTCGATAAACCCTCGGTTTTGGGTCAGGCAACGCTTCATGCACTTGACTGTTACGTGAAACGACGCAATTATAGTTTATTTCATTTGCCTAGAGCGCGCATGAACATCATGCAACGTTCATCAGTTTTTTACGCACTTACGTTAATCAACGAGGTATTGGAAGAGGCACTGACTCTTTATATTTTCTTGTGCTCCATTAACCTCTTTAGGCCTAAGATTATGAAGATGCTTGGTAGTTCACATTTGATTATTAGTTAGTTTTATGTTCAGTTTGAATTAATGTGTGTTTTTCTGTTTTATTCATTATTATTTGTGCTATTATGTGTAATGTTAATTTTTGTACTAAAAGTGTTCGCACATATCCAGCGCTTTAGGATAATCTGTATGTTGGACATGGGGTTTTTTTGATAAATAAATAAAACATATAAATAACAATTGCTGCGAAATTACTTTGCTCTTATTTTCACTCTCTTTTATATTTGTATTCCCTCAAATATAAAAATATCGTGAAAAGGGACCTTCTTGTGCCCGTTACAGTGATGTTCGCCATTAGATACAACTTAAAAATGATAGTACAAGTTTTATGTAACTAAACAACACTCCTTCAAATCTTTTATTGTTTTTTGCCGACCATAATGACGGAATCACCATTTCGCGCCTGTTCCAAATATTTCGCGATCTTTAGAAAAGTCATAACCAATAAGAATTTCAAAAAATATAGATTCGCTCCGCAATACACTCCCTTAGCCTGGGCTTGCATTTATAATTTACCATACTAAGTACGTCATTGCGTGATCTACTTGCTCCTTCTTATAACTCTGTGTCGCGGTCAATATTTATGAAAGTAAAAATTCAAAGATTATAATAATAAAACCCATGTGAAACAATTAGCAACTTGTGTAATGTGATTGATTCGGGTAAGGAAAATATCCCTACGAACCCTATATTCATATTCTGTTTGCCAATAATTTCCTTTCGTACGTGCTACCTTTGAATTATTAAAAATTCAAGAGTTATATCGTATTTATAAATTTAAATAAGATAGTTTGCTTTTGCAATGTGACGCTTAGAACTTTATTTCATCGTAACTTTCCACATTTCAACAACGTTGAAAAGATCACCATATCTCGCTTTGTTTATATAGAACGAGAGAGAAACATATGTAAGTTGAAATCTCTTCAAGTCTGAGATATTTTTACTTCCTCTACAAACTTACTTGCCACCAAACAGCATCTACTTGTTAGATAACACTTGTACAGCATTTAACTTCAGTTCAAGCAACAGGTACTCTCGAGAGTAGTTAAATTGAAATAATCCAATCCTCGAAATTTATGCCAAGGACGGATTCGATGATAAATACAAACTCAACGAAAAAATGCTTGCCTAAATATAAACTATCTTCTTTCATTCGAGTATAGATTTTATGTCTACATACTGAGCTCATTAAATCACATAACGGCGCGTTCATCCTGTTATTAGATGTACTTTGATTGATTTTACCATAAACTTCCTGGTATCATAATTTTATATCATAAATAGCAAGGGGTACTCTGTTTAGGATTTCAGAAGTAGATGGTCTGAGTTTGCAAAATTTGTTACAAATTGTAGGAATATGCAGTATAATTATTTTAATATGAAGAAATATATTAACCCTGCTTTTATAATTAAGACAGATAACTTTTTGTTGTTTTTATGTCTTTACATGATTGCTTTTATGTATTCTATATAAATTTTATAGTTTTATTTTCATATTGTCATTAGTTACGATGAGATTTCTCGCGTTGGAAGGTAGCCTATGTCATTTTCTAGCCCGTGAACTATCTTCGTTCAAAAAATCTCGTCGATGTGTTGTTCTATTGGGACGTGAAAAACACCAAGCAAACACATATTATAATTTGTAATATTTGTTGGCATTATTATCTTAGTTAGGATAACATTTACCGAGGTTAAAAGTAGCCTATCTTATTTCCTGGACGGTCAATTATTAATGTACAGATTTTCTATCATATATATATATATAGTATCAAAATTACGTTGATATGTTGTAGTAATGCGATATAAAAGAAGTACAAACAAACACATTTAACATTTTTAATATTTCTGTGTAGAAAACCATGTCGATATGTTGCTCCTTTGCGATGTGACAGAAGGATAGCATAATATACTGTCGAATTTTTAAACCTAGGGATTTCTGTTCTAGTTAGGATGAGATTGCCTGGATTGGAAAGTAGGCTATATTATTTTCCGATCCGCCAAACATCTCTATGCTGAATATCACGTAGATATGTTTCTCCGTTGAGACGTGAAAGAAGGACAAATAAACATAAATTAGAATTTTCCACGTTATTTGGTATTGTCAAATTAGATAGGATAAAATTTTCTGGGTTGGTAATTAGCCTATTTCATTTCCTAGTTCACCAACTAATTCTGTGCAGAAAATCACGTTGATCTGCTGCTCCATTGCGACGTGGCATAGGAGCAAACCAATAAACTTTTGAATTTCTCATTTTATTAGGGATTATAATACTAGTTAGGATAAGATTTACCGGATTAGAAAGTAGTCTGTGTCATTTCTCCGATTCGCCAACTATTTATGTACAGGAAATCGTGTCAATTTATTGCTCCATTGTGACGTAAAAAAAGGACAAACAAACACACTTTTGCATTTTTAATATTAACTGGGATTGTAGTTTTAATTAGTATAAGATTTCTCGAGTTTGTAAGTAGCTTGTGTCATTTCCCGCTCCGCTAACTATTTCTGTCCAGGAAATCACGTTGATCTATTGCTCCATTGTGACGGGTGAGAAGGACAAACAAATATACTTCCTGATTTGTAAATTTTGGGAATAAGAGTGTCCACTTAAAAAGTAGCTTGTATTATTTTTTGGCCCGCCAGCTATCTCTGTGTAGGAAGCCACGTCGATCCGTTGCTTCATTGTGACGTGAAAGACTAACAAACAAACGGATTTTTTAATGTTTAATATCATTTGGGATTGTCAAAAGCAACAGTTCAGTAGTAGAAAACAATAGTCTGTAAAAAAATGTTCGTCCTGATGTGTGCATCTTTATAACTCTAAAATTTCGAATACGCCTTAATTTTAATAAAAGTATCAGTAGCATTTAGCTTATGTAAACTCCATAGTAGAAAAGTGACAGCAGGATTAAGAAAAAAAACATTCGCTATAATATGAGTTCTGTTTTAAAACTATTTCCTTAGTTTTCAACATTCATCCCCTTTACATGAATATTTTATAGATCCTTGCAATATTATTCAGTGCTTAAGACCTACTTTAGAACTTCGGAATACAATATGTATGTTTATAACGTCATCTAATTATTTCAATAAAATATTATTAAATTCAGAAGCGTGCATTATGGACCTATGCGGACCCATAAAGGCTATGTGGAAATATGCGGCTATTTGTTATCTTCTTCGTGCCAAGATAATAAGAGGTATATAAATTCAGCAACTACGTGTAGGTATATGCGTGCGATATTAAGCTTTGCGGCGTTAACGTTTGCAGCGTTAATATTATCTTGGGAAATTTGCGCATCGATTAACTTTGTCTTATCTTTCTATTAATTTTAAGCTTCAAACGGAATGGTAAATTTGATATAAATATTAGTTAGAGATTTGAAACCAATATGTATATCAGCGACGAGAACCGGCATTGCTTGGATTATAATTAATCTTGAACAGTTACAACTAATATGTCCCAAAATTCAACGTCAAGCGGAGAACAGAATGTAGGTAATTTATGACTACTTAGAAAAAAAATACAAAAAAGAAAACGAAACCATTTTGTTTTTAGCATACAAGCATTTCATTAAAGAATGTTGAAAATCAGCACTTCGTACAACATTTTAGGTACTATAATGACAAATTTGCAAATATTATTATTCCAGTTGTTATAACGGTGGCCTACATAAACCACTATGGTACTTGCCGAAACTAGCTAACTTTGCGTAAAGGTCTCCAGTTTCCACTTACAGTATTGCCGCTGGAATAATTCACGAATACTGTTCCTGAACATCTCCTGAAAGTTATTTAAGTGCATTTTTAGTTCCATTATTGCTCTTCAACGTTTCTTATCTGTCTTTTTTCTAATCGCGAACTGACGTTGTCAGAATTTAAGTGGAACATTTTTACCACTAGTCATGTTATAGGGCTAGTCTGATAAACTTGTGACAATGACGAGAGCCTCCGATCATAAAAAAAGATTAGTAGGTGAACGGTTTTTCATCACTACATTTTCCGTATTTAGGTTTCACAGTGTGAGTTTCGTACAGAGATAAAATATAATTTCTCCAAAATAACTAACGATTTTTCATAGCTTCATTAATTTTGTCTAGAAAATTATCTATACATATCTCGATTTTATTCAACACACTTCATTAAAATAAATACGGCATATTAAAATAAATTGTAGTAATGTTAGAGTCAGCAAAAAATCGAGACTTTTTTAATATAGTCTCTAGAAGTTTAATAGTTAATTCTTTATAATCAGCGTCTCCATCGATACATGTTGTAACAGCCTTAGTGCAGCACTTTTCCAGATTATCGTAACTGACAATCTATGTTACTAAAATGTACCGATCAAAAGTGAACGCTTTGATTTTTCGAGTATCAATGCGCTTTTGAACTTTCGCACCGCAACCGCCGACGTCAGGACTTCGCATTCAATTGTCTCGCCTCGAGTCTTTCATATCAACATTAGGCCCACTTATTGTTCCTAGGGGGTTATCATTATGCAACCAACGGTAGCGAACTCGAGTAATTATCTCCCGAACAGCGTGCGAGGGCAAAGTTGTTTCTCGTAAATTCGCTCTGTGTATATGTTGCACTTGCCGTAGTCACGCGTCTCCTCATCTAAAAGATAATAATAATTTCATTTCGCCATTTATTCTTCTCGAACACACCGCAGAACTTCTTATGCAATATATTATTAATTATGTCTAAATATATCGTTTGCGATAATATTATTTATTATAAGCACAGATTATTACGTTGTATGCCATTGTATATAAATAACTTTGTGTACACTGATGTATTTAAATAAAAATAAAAAAGACGAAGACAGATAATACTGTGTAAGAATACGATAAAATAAGGTTTTCTAGTCGTCTTTAGTACTCGTACCTCTTGAAAATGTTGATACAAGTTAACCGATAAAATATTTTTGTAACCCACGGTTGAAAATAATAATTGTTACTTTGATATAACATTTTATCTGCAAAAATACATATTTCATTTATTAATGTTAAAAATCTGATATAGAATTAATAGAAAAATTAACTGATACTCGGTCGTGAATCACTAAGAAACTCCATGATTACATTTCTGAAGCCGTCTATTTATTTATGGTTATTGTTTTATATAGGTATTAGATGCATAAGTGTAAATATGTTAGACCATTTCTTGGGAGAAATGAAACTCGTACAGCCAAAAAATTAAAACTCACCGAGAAATAGTTTTTTTAGTGAGCAGTATCATTTTATTCTATCGATCAAATCATTAATATGTGTCTGTAGAACCACTAGGTCTTAATGCAACAATTGAAAATTGAAATATTGAATATATTTTGCATTAATTTTGTAGAAATTCATTATTGATAATTAAATGAAACTACGTGATGTAGTATTATTTCTACTTTCTTTAAGTTCTTTACCACGACCTAGGTTTCGTTGTAAAACCAAAGATTCATCTTTGCTAATAGCCCACCTGAAGATGTAATACAACGAAACCTAGGTCGTGGTAAAGAACTTAAAGAAAATAGAAATAATACTACATCACGTAATTGTAAAAAATTAAAGTAAAATAATATTTTTTTCGTATAAGGTAATCATTTCAGTTAAGTCTGAAATGCTTTTAGAAAATGGCATTATGTTATAATTTTTATCAAAAAATCGCCCCTTAACTAATACTTTTTTTATTTGATCACTTTTTTCGTAAAAATAACTATAAGTTATACTTTCCGATTAATAAAAAAATAATAACTAAGTTACAGCTGTATGAATTTGAAGTCTCCCACGTTGCTTGATTTTAAAATTACCGAGTAACGCCCCGTGTGCATTGCCAATTTAACATTGTCGTCTCTAATCAGGACTTTGTCTCATTTTTAAAATATGTAAGATCAATTGTTACTAAGTAACCGACACACTTTTACTGTTAGAGGTCTATCGTTATTGTTAGCGGTTATTCTATTGTTGCTAAGTAACCTAGACTCCGTTTGGTCAGACGACTCTCAACTTTTTTGTTATATGTTTAGTGCTTTTGACACTTATCATTGTGCAGTATTATTATTTTTTTCTAAATGGCCAACCGATTTAAATGATATGAAATAGCCGACATGCAAAATTGTTACAGATTTTGCGATGGCCGTGCTAGAGTCGCACGTACTGAATACCGCCGTTGGTTTCCTGATCCGGCGATTGCCGACGTGAGAATATTTAGGAGACATTGATAGCCTATTTCGAAAAAGTTTTAGCGAGAGATAAAAAGTGAAGCGCTGAAAGTCAGCAACCGCGGACAAGTAACGTACAAACTGAAGTACGAATCCTTGAGTCTTAGTAGGAACCGACAATAAACAGAAAAGGAATGGCTCGTCATTTGGTCATTAAACTGTGTAGAGAATATTAAAACATGAAATACCACTGTCAAGTAGTCCAAAACCTTTTGCCTATTGATATGCCATCAAGATTAGAATTGGGAAATTAATGATGGCACTTCCTGAAGGGCATTTTGTGAACAGACATGTCATAATTAACAAAAGCCTTCCACATTCGGCGTACTGAAACACATCTTATACGGTCAAGACATTAATATGCCTGAAGAACTGGAGAAAAAAATAATGGAGGTTGCAAAGGTAGTTTGGGAGAACTTACGTAATTTTCCCATTAACGACAAAGACGATTCCATTATTGTATTGGAGCTAGTGGGGGATGTTTTGAACAGACGTATGCTAATATTTAAATACTTCTTACTGAATACATATTTAATAAAAATTTTGAATTAAATTTTGTTTTCACATCAAGTCTTTAAGCAAAATTTATGCATACTTTATGGTAAAGATGATTAGATTAAAATTATTGTAGGTTTAGGCAGCAATTTTTTAAAAACTTTCGTAAATTCCCAAGGAATAGAGTAAAAAAATGTAAAAACCGACCCGTCATGAGTGGAACCTTGGGAGTGAGACTTTGCTTCTTGCCAAGTTCATGATTCTAGGTCAACGGGAAGTACCCTATAGGTTTTGATTTATTTACAAGTGTCAAAAGATTTTTAATATTACAATCAGTTTGAAAATTCATGATTCTAGGTCAACGGGAAGTACCCTATAGGTTTTGATTTATTTACAAGTGTCAAAAGATTTTTAATATTACAATCAGTTTGAAAATTCATGATTCTAGGTCAACGGGAAGTACCCTATAGGTTTTGATTTATTTACAAGTGTCAAAAGATTTTTAATATTACAATCAGTTTGAAATTTCAAAATACAGTTTTAAGTTTTCATTTCTGTAAACAGTCCTCATGACTGCTTCCGATTTTTTTTGTAATTTCTTTTCGTTCTTGAACAATTTTATAAATTATTATTTTGTTCAATACATTAAATATTCTACGTTTAAAGTGAATAAAATTGTAAATTCATTTTAAAGTTCATATTTTGTGAATTTGAAATGTTACTTCAGTCGTGTGGCCTAAAGCACACTGGTTTTTTATTTTACTTTTAACTTAGTCTCTTGAGATGTTTTTATGTTACCGATAACTTAAGATTGCCCCGCTTTTAACGTTCATTGCATCAATATTCTACTTTCGTACTACCGTATCGTAACCGTGCCGGGCTGTACACATCATGCCTCAAAAGGATTTCGTCATTAATTTTGTTTTGGTGAATCGTAACGTTCTTCGTATTTCAGTACATAACAGAATCAAGGTTTACCAACCGTCCCGTTCTCAATCGGATTACCTGATTTTACGTACCTTAGTCGAGACCCGATCCTAGTGTTGCCAACTATAGTTAAAAACAAATTATCTCACTTTCAATACACAAGTGGTAACTGCGAAGGCGTACAATATTTCTTTTTGGCTTATACAAAATATAAAGACTAAAAAGAAATTAGAAAATTGAAAAAAGTTTTCATTTTTCAATAATGAGGATCATATATTAAAATCTAAACTAAGAATATATTACAAATTCCATAATTTTAGGTTAAAAATTAGGTTTTCAAGTAGGTTTTTAGTCCTAAGTTTTAAAAATACTATTTTTTAATATACTTATATTTTCCTCTTCCTAACACAAAGCATACGTTGTTTTTTTTTCAAGAAAAATTAGCATCTCTATCCGGTTCTCATGTATATGAAAAGATATAAAATACCAAGTTAATCTGAAATTAAGAAGCTTTTTAAAATAATACATTTTATATAAAGATATCTTGTTTTCAAAAGCTTTATAATTTGAGATTAATTGTGTATTTTATGTCTGTGAAACAAGTTATATTTCGACTTATATTTTTTATTACATATTATTTTAGTTTAAAATTAATATTTTTTAGAAAATTATGATGTTGATATTAATAAGTATTATGTAAATGAGGGATTGATAATAATAAAAGTTTCACTTTAAAATGGTAATTTTATATCCTTCACCAGTATGTGATTATGGAAAGTTGACCCACCTGATAACCGGAAAAAGTTCTTAGAAATGAATTTATGTTTTTCAAGTTGTGCTGCCTATATAAGATTTTAAATAATAAAGGTCTAACAAAATTACGTAATTTACGTAAAATATTTTGTTGCAAATATATTGTTTACTTACTTTCGATAATGCACACGTATACAAGCTGACTGCATAACATTCTCTCCAGTGGTAAGCTTCAAAACTGATCAATAAACAATATACAGCATTATCTCCGAAGCTTCTGTCAGGTGTAAGGTTTTCTCATTAAGCTCTTTACAACGTTATTACCTAAGAGATGTTGGCTATTAGTAGAGAATTCGTCAGACATATACATTAAATATAAGCGCCCAGGCAAATCTATATATTATTATTTTATAGACGTTACCAGAATTTCTGTATGATTCTTATTTTAACCGGAGATTAAAAGTGGGTGCTTAGAGTTCTACGTAGTACGTTAGTTAAACGATTCTGACAGCATTAAACGAATAAACATGCCCTTGTAACGGTATATTGTATAACAGTTTATTCCACGGTATCTGGTTCCATTCTTTAATTGGCAAGGTCGCACGCACAAGTCCAAACAAGTTCTTTGTTATTAAGAGAACTCACGTCATATTGTAAGTAAACAAACCCACATGTACATTCACCATGACAATTTACAAAAATGTAATACGTATAGTTATTATGAAGTATAGCTTCAACGTCAATCAGTTAAATCGTTTGCAAGGATCTTGTTTCTAAAATCAGATCGTAAGTAATATAGCTTAGCGTAATTTTAATATAAGTGTCGTACAACTGCTGTTATTTGCGCAGCCCCTAAAAGCAACTAAGGTCTTGTTGTTTGATTAGCAATGTCATATCACATTCATTAAAATAGTATATGACCATTAAATTGGCAATGACACACCCACAAGCCTAAGCAGTCCCCGAGTTCTACGAAAGAGTCGTATCGCGACACGTTTAGCCGATTCGCTACGTCTCTTAATTGTTTACACGAATAATATCGCCGTCATTGGAAACAAACCGTGACGTCGCAGAAGTATACAATGATGAATGCCAATCACGCAAATAATATACGTGTCCTCTGTGGGAGGTCTCGTGAAGGATATAAGTTGTCTTTCCTAAAACTAGGTTTTTTCGCCGCCAGCTTGATTCTATGTAGAATCCTTTAGGCAGCAGGTGCACATTATTTCTCGACTATCCTTTATTGTTGCTTGGTATGCAACTCCCTCAGATTCCTATCGTGTTAAATTGCTTTATTTCTTCGTACTGAGATCATTATATGATAGCTCATTATCACATACGTTTTATCTAATTAAACTTTTACGATAGTGTCAAATAGAACATAGCACACATACCCTCATCTTTCCATTATCCCCTAAACATTCGAATTTTTGGGACACAATATTGATGAAACTGTCCTAGGACACGATAAGGTACCGTATCGATATTTGGATAATATCTGATCAAGTTCAAGGTAGTATCACACTGTGATACTAAATATAAGATTTTTCTGGTAAAAAAGGTTTTTCATAATGCTGCATCAGTGGAAATTATATTGGCTATAATGGAGCACAAAATTAAATTTAAAACTTATTATTTTCGCATAAATAAATATAAAATTCAAACAGATTTGAAAGTAGGTGTTGAATTTCTTTTTTTAAAGTCAGTGCTACCACTCTATAGGCACTGAAGTGGTTTAGGTACATATTACTAAGTCTAAAAGCTGCTTATAAATACGTCTATACCGCAAATGGAGTCAGCAACTTGCTTCCAGATCTTTTCAACCACTACCAATATCGGTAGGGTTTGTTTGCTCTCAGAAATGTGACTTTCGTTACTGTTAAGAACAGAAATTAAATATAAAAACGTTTTCGTTACTACTAACAACTTGTATTTAAATTGGCATATACTTTAAATTTTCCTTTAACTTGCAGTATACAGGTTAATGGTCACACAGGTTAATAGTCAGCATAACAATAAATCAATGGGCTAAATTTACAAATATGTTTTCAATCATTTTCCATTGTGTGTGTGTGTGTTAAGGTCGTTTTTTCTCGATGAACTGTGCACCCACGTTTCGAACGCTTATTTCGCAGTACGAGTACAGTAGGTTACAGTGACTACAATTGGACACGCGGGTAATAAATTTCCACACCCACGTTCCGAGACAGGCCCCCGGTTATGAAGTAGTCGCGTCGCGTCATGTCTTATGTTACTCGTGAGTCGTGGCATGCCAGTCATCGCTTTAATTGTTCACAAGACTATTAGTGTTGTTTACAAACAACTGACCGGCGTCGCACAACGTTCCGGCGATGAATGAAAGTGAAACTTGGAACTCGTACAACGGTATGTTATTAAATGAAAACGTATTTTATCCGTTTGCTTGGTCTGTAAGTTTATTAGTGAATAGCGATTGGGGTAAAAAAAAGGTTTTTTAAGTTTTTTCAGGAATGTATGTCTTGTACACAGGAGATATCCAAGATCATTTCTTAGAGTTAGTAAAACAGCGCTTTTAAGCTAGATTTTTTTAGGGTGACCTGAATATTTTTCTTTAAAAGCGCATGTTTTTGAAATTTAATTTGAAAAGCTAGCCCGGAATTAATTAATACTTTGATGGACATATTGCATCCTAAGTTTTTAATGTTTGGAAAGTTTATTTACATACAGTCAAAACTCTTCGATATTTTAGTTAATCACGTGTAAGTGTGTATATGTAATATACACATATATATATATATATATATATATATATATATATATATATATATATATATATATATATATTTATATAAAATAAGTTGCAACTATAATAATTTAAATATAAGGAAAAAAAGGAATGGTAATAATACAAACGAATATAACACGTATAAGTAAGTTTATATATGTATATAATCACTTGTACATATTTGTTAACATAAACGAATGGTAATTTATATACAATTTTTGGTGGACGAGTAGATTATTTTTTTTAATTGAAAATAATACGTTAGAAATAAAATTTACATATATATTTATTATTGATTTTTTTATAAAAATTGTCCCGTACCTATAGATGTCATGTAATGCGTGAAGGACTTTGATAAAGGTATATACATTGTTACTATAAAAGAATAATTTTGAGGATTGAAACAGTCATTATAGAAAGAAGCTGTAAAAAATTGTAGTGTATGTTAGGAGGGATGATACCATATTGGTATAATCATTATTATAACAATGAACGAAAACATTTCATCGAACATTTCTTATATTCGTCAGTTTTCCCAGTAGTGAAAAAAGTAAACAGATTGAAAAACGATGCTCGGTTCCAATGCAGGAAAACTTATGGGATTCGCAAAAGGGTATCGATTCAGTTTAGCAAAAATGCGAATTTCTCGGTTTTTTGGTTTAAATGAAAGGACATACATAAAAAACGACGTATTTAAAAAATCAGGTTTAAGAGTCGATTATTTTATTAAAAAAAATATTTGAAATATGCTCTTCCTATGAAGAAATGTCTGTCAGTTGGTTATAAAACATAAGTTTTATAACCTCTACGCGATCCTATTTGCGCATTTAAACATTTTGATTTTTTGGGGTTTTTTTATCAATTCCTGTTTGTATTTGCAAATTCTGTGTTTAGTGTTAGTAACAATGGTAATTAAGTAGACAAATTTATAAGTTATACTCCCTTGACAAAGTGCACTTTTTTATGTGAACTGTTCTCAAATCACTTGTTTTAATAAAATAATCGCAACCGAGTTCTACTTTTGGTAAATACTTCGATTTTTACCTATGTTCTTTCATTTAAAATAAAAAAATAGGAAATTCAAATTTGCGCTAAACTGAATTTGTTTCTGCGAAAGGATCAACAGTTAATTTTCAAAAATATCTAAATGGAAAAGAATGTGCTATTTAAACATTTAAAATTATGTGCATAGCAAAAGGAGTCTGGTAAAATTCCATATAGTGTTGGGTCTAAGTGTTACAAGAATAAAAATTGCACTCTTAAATAGAGAAAATGAAAAGTAATAGTTTGTGAATGCTGTTTCTACGGAAACGTGTTTCTATGGCTTTCTTTGAATCAGCGAGATGAAACAAAGTGCAGATTGTGTCTCGTTATATCCTCCATATATAGATGTAACTTATTAAATTATAAAATTTGCAGGTCCAGTAGTCATCAAAAAAGGGAAAAACATTCATTTTGACAACAGGATAATTGTCTGTGTTAATTGACATTTTATTTTTGGTTAATTAAGTCAATGGCTATACATTAAAAAGGGCAATAGGTATAGATTATTTTTTGTAATCGTTTCTCAAACGTTATGTGCTTCACACTTATATGCTACATGTTCTTATGTGTAAGTTATACATTTTTATTTGTTATTACCAATTCAAAATATAATATAAACGCCTTTTTGAAGATATATTTTTCTTGTTTTCTGTTATGATCACGAATTTTATTTTATTTTTTGTTCTTTTCAATTGTCAGTCACTGAGTTGTTTACGTTTTTATATTTAAAAAAAAAAGCTTTTTAAAAATTGCATTCTTTTAATTGTCTTTTTTAATTGAGTACCTCATAAAAAGAAGACAAATAAAGCAAGTTAAGATCAAATAAGAACCTCTAAGACAAGACAAAAAAAGTTAAGACTTTTGCAATTTATCTTGTTTAAATTTATCGAGTAATATATAGACTGTTGTAATTATTAAGTAAACATTTTATGAATAAGTTCTTTGTAATAATGTAACCGCTTTTTTCATTATACGTATAATAGGTACGTATGTATATATTCAATTTTTTCATTTTATTCGAATGTAACATTTATTCATGCATTTATGTATTTGGCCATCATTACAAATATCTAATGGAAGCTAACAATTAATGAATGAATTGAGCATGATGACACAAAATTAACAAAAAACAAAAATATATTAATTGATTAAGAATCATTTAAGTTCCCAACGAAATGTTCTATAAAATTATTACTTTAGCCTAAAAATGATGCTTCCTACTGACAATTATCTAAACTATTTTCCGGAAATGACTATGTTCATGTTCGCCAATCGTATGCTTTATTATCTTACGCTCGATTAGATCACGAGGGTTTTGATATAATAAAGTTTTTTTATACACGTGGCAAGTAGGCGTCAAGTTACACTATTCAGCGGAGCTAAAATTCTGACAAGTGAACCGGACTTAAGGCAATATTAAATTTAAAATAACAAAAACCACCATATACAATGAAAAGTACTTAGAACTTCGGTCGTAAACAAATCGCGGATTATATTAAATTATAGTAGAATAAAAAACAATTGGCCAAAATTATTAAATTTAAAATAACAAAAACCACCATATACAATGAAAAGTACTTAGAACTTCGGTCGTAAACAAATCGCGGATTATATTAAATTATAGTAGAATAAAAAACAATTGGCGAAAATTATTAAATTTAAAATAACAAAAACCTCCATATACAATGAAAAGTACTTAGAACTTCGGTTGTAAACAAATCGCGGATTATATTAAATTATAGTAGAATAAAAAACAATTGGCGAAAATCATAACGATCTGCGGCTGTGATATTTTGTATTGTGTACTTACTTTTAATTTAGTGACGCTCACGAGGGCGACAGACGATATTTTTCATTACATAGTTGTTTTTATTGGACTGAAACTACCATAAGTATAATTCTAATATTAGAATGTACATAATATACATTTAGATACGTGGGCAATATACATAGCCGTAAATATAAGTACGTGGCAATGTTGATTTACTACTGAATTCACGCACTTTGTTAATAATACTGATACCAATGAATGCAGCTGAAGATAAATTGAGTCATCATAATAGTTTAAAAAACCAAAAAACATGCTTTTATATAATTGTGTAAGAATTAAAAAGCAAAAAATAATTATTAAACCTGTTTTCTCATTCTACTCAGTAAGGAGTTTAGTGTAAACCATGTTTGTTATTGAGTATAATATTTGAGTGTAAAAGCGTGGAACACTTTGTTTTGTTATCTAAATGAAATGTTAAGCACTTACATTTATTTAATATTAATTTGAGAAGCAAAATCATTCATTTTTGAGAAAAAGTGCCTCACACTTTTACACTCTAATATTATACTTAATAACAAACATGGCTTACACTAAAGTCTTTACGGAGTAGATAGAGAAAACAGGTTCGATAGGTAATACTGGTCAAAAGTGGTTTTAGAGAAACTGTAATTTTTTTGAACCTAAGACCTTATACTGATTACATTAGCAGCAAAAATATTGATTTTCTACGTGTAGTTTTCTAGATTTTTACTTGTAAAGAAAAAAAAACAAATTTATATCAAAAATAATATTTATTATATTATTGTGTACATAAAAACTTTCTATTTCACGACTTTCGTGAATGAGGTGTAGTGAGACAATCACGTTAGATCCCCCAGCAGTAGTCAGCCATCATATGCCTATCCCATCAGTCTTGGTACCCCTCTTCCATAGTTTTTAGTGAAACCGCTCCCCTTGTTCTTCGCTATAGGTTCCAGGATTCTTTGGGAATTGGTCAAGATGACTGTGGAGGTAGTGCACTTTGATGGACATGTTGCATCCTAAGTTTTTAAAGTTCTCTGGCATGTCGTTTACAATTTCAGAGTAGTTAGTTACTTAACTTGTGATTTCCAAGAAAGTTTTTAGTAACTTCAACAAACGAAGTCCACATAGGTCGTTTCAAATCGTTCATTGAACTTAAGAAATTAGTATCTTTTATTAGTATTCTTATTTGTGGGCCATCGAAAATTCCCGCTTTTATGTTTTCTATAAAAATTTTCTCGTTACATAAGAAAAACATTATCCATTTTTATCTAGCGCTTTAACAAATTGTTTCATAAGATCTAGGTTTATGTGCAAGGGAGGCACTATAATTTTATCCTCCATCGTCTCACGTACGGGTCCATCTCTTTTTTCCCAGTATTGATGTGTCTCCATCGTCTCACCTACGGGTCCATCTCTTTTTTCCCAGTATTGATGTGTCTCCATCGTCTCACCTACGGGTCCATCTCTTTTTTCCCAGTATTGATGTGTCTCCATGGTCTCACCTACGGATCCATCTCTTTTTTCCCAGTATTGATGTGTCTCCATCGCTTCACCTACGGGTCCATCTCTTTTTTCCCAGTATTTATGTGTCTCCATTGTCTCACTACAGGTCCATCTCTTTTTTCCCAGTATTAATATGTCTTCATCGTCTCACCTACGGGTCCATCTCTTTTTTCCCAGTATTGACGTGTCTCCATCGTCTCATCTACGGGTTCATCTCTTTTTTCCCAGTATTGATGTGTCTCCATCGTCTCACCTACGGGTTCATATCTTTTTCCCAGTATTGATGTTTCTCCATCGTCTCACCTACGGGTCCATCTCTTTTTTCCCAGTATTGGTGTATCAGGACTGTCCAAGAGACAATAAAAACATGGGTATATGGTGTATCCACTCTGCTGTCCTTATAAGAAGTTAATCATTTTGAGATCAACACAAATACTCCGTTGGTGTTCGTTATATTTGATTTTGTCTTTTCTTGGGTAAAATGTTAGTCACTTTACTACAGGTTTCTTCAAATGATGGTTCATGGATAGAACAAAATATTGGAACAGGTACATTCTCTGAATGCGGCAAGGGTCTTCTTACCGATTCTAGATAAATAATTTTTTTAACCTTAACGCCACTCAAATTAACACAGCATAAGTAACAGTCATTGAAATGTTTTTTTGGTTCTCTCCATTGCATAGGCAATCCGAACTTCATACGGCTTCTTTGACCATTAACCCACTGTCTTAAGTGGTCATAGCACATTTTGCAAACGATTTGAGGTATCCACGGCTTGCTTTCATCCACAATTTCCGACTTAAAGTAAAAAAAGAAGCACTTTTTATAAAATATGTTATAGGCTTTCTGAACTTTTTTACTGTGTATTCACCACGAATATAACAAAATACATTTGACTCATTGAGAAAACTCCTTCGATGGAGACATTATATTAAAATCAATTTATTTATAGAAATGTACCGATAAGACTACAAACGGCGTATCCTACAGTACTGATTACAGCCAATATTCAAAAGTGAGGGTACGTCCAAAACTACTCGTAGGAAAAGTATTAAAAATATTTTTAGTGTTGCCAGTGCACACCTTAACCACTAAAGATATCTCGACACCAAACAAGTTTTGTTTATTTGTTGACCTGTTTCGTTTTTCGTGCAGTATATTTTAAAAGCGTATTTCCTTTTTAGTTTTTTAACTTATTAATTTATTTTTATAGACTTTTATCATTGTTTTAAGAGTGGAATTTTTTTTTAATTTCATAAAATTATTACATTGTCATCGGTTCTTGATACGTGTGCAAAATTTTCAATAATTCGGACATCTTAATTTCGCAGATTCCATTACATAGTTAGTTCTATACAATTGGTACAATAAAAACGTGTTAAAAATGCGCTGTATGGTTAAAAAATGCACTGTATATATTTATGGTTCCAGGAGGCGTAGAAAACTTCGAGAACTCATTCGAAGGTGAATACAACATAGGAAACATCGCTCTCGCATTTTACTCGGGGCTTTTCGCATTCGGCGGTTGGAATTTCCTCAATTTTGTCACAGAGGAGCTGCAAGATCCTTACAAGTAAGACATTTTTAAGTAATCATATATTTTCTACAGGGTGAAAATTATCTTAGTAAAGAAATTACTGTCAATTAGCTTGCTTTCTTTTTGAATTATTTAGTATTGGGTTTCAAATGTTTTCACAAAGTATTGAATAAATTTTTAGAAAGTATGAATGAAAACATTTGACAATAAATGCCGTGTACAAAATATGAAACAATTTACGCAAAGTTTTTCCCGTCCTGTTCATGACGTATATAAGGAAGAAATTTTATGTTTAAAATTTATTGGGGAGTTTCAGAAAAAAATCACCAATAAAATATGTTATAAATCAAAAATATGTAAAAAATCACCAATAAAACATATATAATCCAATTAGAATCTAGAGGAAATTTAAGCAATAACTTTTATAAGTTTAAGCAATAACCTTAAAAATCGTAATATTTTGTTTCGTTATTTGCACTGCATTTGCTCAAGTTAATACTTATTATGGAAGTTTATTTGTTAATTTTGAAATGAGCTGCAAGTGAAAAAGTACTTTAAAAATAAATGATCATTGGTATTTTCACTGTTTTTTAAACAACACTTGTAGATATTCTATAAAAGATTTGAAACAATGAGTTTTGAAACTATTATAAATGACAACGGAATGAAAGAATACGGAATATGTTAGATTGTGATGATATTGTCAGTTGTGATCAAGAGTTATATCATAACAATAAAAGTAATATCTGAGTAATTAGAAGAATCATTACGTAAAGTGTCATAAGAATGTAAAAATGTAAACACTATATTGTTTCTATTTTCATCCATTACACTAGTTTTTTTATTCGTTTCGAGTTGAAACCTCCAAACGATATTTTCAAAAATTAAAAAGTGCAATTACTTATGTTTCCTGTGAAAAGAAATAACGGAGGGTTTTGGAGTAAAATTACACAGCAATTTCATCAAAATGGCATTCAGTATCTTTAAAATTTAAAGTAAATTTGATATTTAATAAAAACAACAAAAAAACATACTAATTTTTTCGACCACAGCTGATTTGAACTCCTTATGACATTCAGTAATAAAGTATATAATAGTCATGCAAATAAATCAGTTGTTTGCCTTTATCTTTGGCAATACTTATCCGATTATAATTAAAAACAACAGGTACCATCTATACATCAATATGAATAAACTGCAATTGTTTGGTTCTAATTCAATTACTTTTTCTTTGGTTTTTGTACGACATAGGTTTAAACTTTTCGTGGCTTAGTGGATTTTTGATCTTGGAAACTCGTCGTTTCGTTCGTTCTGCTGAGCACTGTCGAATAAAAAATTCGTAGTCAATCAGGTGCTCTCTTCAGATTTCATAAACCTTTGAAAGCCCATATACTTACGTACATATGTATATAATATATATCCACTGATTCCGATGTCATTCGTACTATTTTTGTAACATTCCCTTTTAAAATATAATTATTTCATTGACCCCCTATGAATGCTAATGCAATAATTTAATCATTTTGACGAAACTATAAATGGTGCGAGGTCGCCATGCGTCTTAGAAGTGAAACTGCCTCTTTTTCATTCTCTACTTTGCATTTCTCAGTTCATCCCTCTTTCTTTTCCCCATTGCATTCTCGCTCTTCCGCCCACTTTCTCGTCACTCAATTTCTTCTCCTGTCCCATTCTACGGCTCTAGTCATCGCTAACGTGCATTTGAGAAATAACTTAGCGTGTTATTTTTCGTTAAAAATTATTTTCATCACACGATCTTACCCTACGGTGACTTCAGAAGTTTAAACATTTTAAGTAAAAGAAGTTCCATAATTTATAAAATAAATAGGTAATTATATGAAATACTCATAAAATGATTAGTGTTATCGCATTTATAACTCTTTTAATGTTCACATAATCTTTTCTATGAGCGTTTTATCTTTAATGGAAATCGAAAATATTTCTAAACTGCAAATTAGTTGTATTAGAATAGTAATATATACTATAAATCCGAAAACATCTAACAAAGGAAATAAAAATGGAAAATATATAGTCGTTTATATCAATTTATTAATAGTTTTTCCTGGACTTGGGTAAGGGCCAAGATGAAGAGATTTGATAAGCTTCCTCAGCGATAAACACGTCCGACTATCGTCGTTAGGAAATAATGTTCGAAGTGATTATTTCCATCATACTCGTGTACCTTTTTTAACGAACGAATCCTTTTTTAAGCGGACGTGCTCGATTGTATAACGAGCCCTTTTGTTATGTTTACTGAGCGTCTTAAATATCTCTTATTATACTTTAAGATAAAAATAATTTTCCTGACGGAAATTATTTATTTTTTCAAGTAAGTCTATTTGTAGATGAATTGTCACTTGGATATATTATGACTCGTGTGAAAATAATTATATTTCAATTCTATACCTCACGCTTGACAGTTGGTATAATCCTAGTTTGCTAGTTCCTGGATCTTCCTTTTCCTTTTTATAATTCGGTTTTACAACCATTGCAGCCGGAAGGAGAGATTGGGTAATTTAATTGATTGGATAATTTAATTAGCCAAAAGTCGGCTATAGACTATCTAGACTTTATTAACGTTGTTCTGATACCGAGGTATCGATTTAAACTATTGCAAATTCGTACAATATTGTAATTTTATGAAGCTAGATCTTTCAAACTTTGTGCAAGAACGAAATATATGAAATCGATATTTACAATAGGGCACGCGTGTGTATATTAGTATATATAGGTACCTAATTTTATCCATTTGCATAACATGTTTATGCTACACAAAGTTATTTTTAAAACGATTCATACACAAAGTTATTTTTAAAACGGTTCCATTAATGTATATAACTATTTCTTTTACGACTCGGAAAAATAATTATCTAAAAAGATGAAGTATATAATAGAACTGCGTCTAATTATTTTATTTTTATTTCTCTTAGATATTCTTCAGTTTTTTTCCTCTACCATTTTTTCGACCCTCTAACATGTTTTTTCCCACTTTTTCTGTCTATTTGCACTTGACTTTTTTAACGATTGAAAGATAAGAGATTTTCCCGCGATAGGTAGGTACATACCATATAATGTAGATGAAAATAATGATTATGTACACAAATGCTTGCCAAACGCATATGTTTTAAATACAGTTCGGACCGTTTTTAATTTTTCCAATAATTAATGGAAGAAACTTTTTAACCTAAATTGTAGTAGTTTTAAAATTATATTTAAATATGTATCATTTATGTGATTTTCTTCAAAGATAAATTTTGGCGGTTTTGGCGATATTTTTAAACTTTAAACTGCCTGTACTTCAGCTTTTTGAAGTTATACTTCTTTAGGCGCGTTATGAAAAAATGATGAGAGTGAAATTTTAAGATTCGTCACACAAAAGTTACAGTATGAAGTTGCAGCGGTTGCAGTCTCGAAACAAAAGCTATTGGCACCATCGTCGCCTCTGTTCACTGTTTTCATATTCATAGTATTTATCCACATGTTTCTAGTGTCTACATTCACACACGTGTTTTAGTTTCATATAAGTGCGATTTATATATGTGCTGATAAATTATATTCAGTAGTGATTTAAATTCAATATTTTGATTAATATATTTACTATTAGTAAATATTAGTGATAAAATTGTGTTTATAGACTTTTTCAAGTGCTCCAATATAATTGAGGTTATCTATCCGTATGTATTATTTAATGATGCCAAAGAAGTATAACTTCTCACGCGCGTACATAAGTACAAGCACCCTTTTTTTTAAATTAACACCGACTCTTGGAACAGTTCAGTCCGTTTAAAAATTTACCTAGATTAAACCTAAGATCATATTGTGCCAAATTTCATTTCGATTCAATAAAAATACGGCCTGCAGTATGTTTACAATACAGTCTTCTAGATCAGAACTTGATTCTAAATGGAATGAAATGTTTAATTCGTTTATCCAGTCTGCGTTCGCTTTACATTAAACTACATCTTATTTTAATTTACGTTTTCAATGTTACATTCTCGTCAAAAATTATAATAATTACAATAAATTGACTGCAAATATTGTATTACTTAAAGAATCTAGTATATAAATATTGTAGATTACAATGAACCAACCAGTAAAATAAATTATTTCCATCAGTTTATATTTCAAATCCAACGAATCGTCACAATTGCAAATGTCACATAGTATTAAGCGTTTTAGTTTCCTTGAACAAGAATAAATATTGACCAAAATTCTTTGTTATAAGCATGTAAAAATATAAAGTGTACAAAAACACGGTAAAGCCCGCCTAAGAAAGTATCAACTCTCAACTTGAAGGCCCACTTAAACGATTGGCACTAGCGACGCAGATTTCCCGAGCCACTTGTTGCTGCCTTACATCGACTGTTTACTTTGTCCGCCCAGTATTTTATCAGCTAAATGGGCGTAGCGCTCTATAGAAGCTTTTGAAAGTGTTTACAGGGTAGCTTACTGTACTCGAAGGTTATCGATTATGATATTAATAGGGATAGACGAATCATTTGACGTTTTAGTTGTTTTGATACCATTTAGTGGGGAAAGTAGGGGCTTAAATGTGATTTACGTGACGTGGTCTTCGTCTATTGATATACACTCCATTAAAGATTGCCAGTAAATAAAAGCAAAATATTAATTTATTCAGTTCATTTGATTTCAAATAAATAGATATAAAACGATATTAAAAGAAAAGAGGTTATAAAATATTCCTTGCATCAATTTATTTCCAAACCTTTTAACATATTTGTGAAATTTTAACCCTTTAAAAACGTTTCGTAACCTCTGAGTGCCACCTAAGTTTACCTGACTTCATATAAAATAACCACATTCCATTTAAAGAGTGATTGCCACACCCGATGTATATTTTAAAAGCATTTTAAAACCAGCTATATATTGAAGTCGGATCTCAGCCTGTTAGCTATAGCTCATGCAGACTGAGTTGCTAGTAGGCAACGTGGGAGTTTTTAAAAGTACTTTTCGGTGTTTATAAAGTAACTTTTCACAGCAATGGATTGAATACAGGCTTTTGATCTTTTCCCTCTAAGTATTTTCCGCCACAGAATGTAATATATTAATCAGTATGAAAAATATATATTTATGCAATTGATGAATAAATTAAGCATATGGCGCGTAGAATTTAAAAGATAAAAGGCGGTAAAAAATATTTGTCAAAGGATGGTCAGGTATTATTTGAAAAATTATATTTATAGAGGAACGAAAAAGCGATTTTTAATTTCTCCTCTTCCATTTGTTTTAAAAAGCAATTGCTGAATAATTTAAAAAAATAATGATTTTGGAAATTATATAATCGAGGTATTTTAAAAGGAAGGATTTCGTATTTAAAATCGGAAGAGAAAAAACTAGAAAATGTATGTGTATATGTGTGCGTATACGTTTACGCGTGTAAGTATACGCGTGTGCGTGCGCATTTGTGTGTGAGTGCGAATGCTAGTTTTCGAATGGTTTTACCAACTCTAACTTTTTATTTTGGGCAAAGTTAGGAGGGGAGGGTGTAAGAATGGTCGAAAAATTCGAATACGTAATTTTTATAATTAAATTAAATTTACATTATGAGGGTCAAAAAGAAAAGCGAACGGAAGTGCGCCTTCGAATACGGGTGCGCGTGCACGCCTGACCTAGCGCGATAGTGTGTGTCTGCTTGCGTTGCGTGTCTGGTTGAGTAGTCTAGCGACTACACCAGTTCAGAGATCTGAATAAAATTTGGTTTTTATTAGTTTCTCGTAATATTTACTAGCCAGCTAAAATTAGATTTCCTCAAAACCTTCCCTAACAATTTTCAACCACCAAATGGTATAATCCTTTTTTCCGGAGGTAACTTTCATACAAAACTTATAAGAATAAAAGCCTACATGCTTGCGTTTCACAAAAAAGTGTGTGCAACATTGCTGTACGATTTAGTGTATTTAATAGTGGCTGGTGATTTCTCGAATAGAACTAAGAACAAAATGTTTAGAACTGACAGCCGCCGGGGAAGAAAATTTCTGGAATGTAATGAATTAAAATGTCTAATTTTGAAGAAACTGTTTTCTACTTATCATGCTGTTCTTCTTTATCTTGATTATTTTCTATTTTTATTTAAAAAGCTCTTATATTGGTGTCTGTCTATTTATCACAGACATTCTTCTCAGACATGGATAGTTAAAATTTGGCATAGATCTAGGTAATAGCCTAATTGTATTGGTTAGTTACGAAAGTTCGATATTTTTATGTTGGGAATAATTTTAAAGCCTGGGAGAGTGGGCGCCATAAATTGTCGTGTTGACTTTTAAATGAAAGCTTATCCAAATGCGAGTTCAAGGATATATAGTTTGTTTTTAAATAATTTGCTTTTGTAATAATGTTTTAAAGAAACTGAAAAACGGCTAGTCGCCACACGATTTTGATATCAATTTTTAAGATCAGATCGATCAGAGAGCGGTAGTAAGGCCAATATCTATAATGAGATTAATTTTTAGCGTTGCAATACCTACGGCAGGTTTTTGTCATAAACATTTAATTACATAAGACTAAATTACAACATGGGTTATTTCGACGTCGTAATACTCAAAGGTAAGCCCGCACATAACACACGATGTTACGCACTCTACGTTCGCTTGTGAAATTTGGATAACACACGATTTCAGTAATGATCATAATTTGTAATTATCTGATACGGATTCCCATTACGCAATGTTCAACATCCATTTAACCGACTTTTTATTATTTAGAATGAAAGTATAAAAAAGAAAATATTTATATTTCAAAATAGTCCATTTTACACCACAACAGCACGTTAATCTCACGAGAAAACTTTCGGACAAATGCCGATGACATCACGTATATAGCAACAAACATATCATATTTTATTAAATTGTTTTACGGTATCGCGAAAAACGCTAGTGACAGGTAATAAGGTCTATAGACTCCAGAAAAGAATCTCTATAATACATGCTGACGGCGAAACTGAGTGTATATTTAAAGATAATTCTTATTTACAAGTCTCTCATGATAGGGATGAGGAGACTCGTATAAATATACAGTAGCCCGCACGCGAAATTTATGAGGGCTTTAGGGCTGTTTCCACCACATTGTATAAATATATTATGTATACAATGCAAAATTCATGGCGAACCTTTCGTTTGTTCAACACTTGGCATAAAAGGGTCAGAGGGCTTAATGGATTTTTGTGTTTGACTTTTGCCTGATATTTATTAAAGTAGAAGCGAAATCTATTTGTCATTATTCACAATCGGTTTTCCATACAAAATTGGCTGCTTGTTATTCATTCGATATTCCCTCTAGGTGGATATTTATTGTAAAGAGATTTGTCCCAAGATTCAATTTTTAAATTATACGGCATGTATTATAAAAATATTGGGTTACTAGTCTAGCAATAAATAACTGATTTAAGTAAGTTCATTTAGTCGGATAGCTGATAAAAATAATTTAATTAATCATTAAAAGTCTGTTAAGTACGAGGACCACTCAAGGGTTCCGTACACAGTTCGCTACGTACAAAATTTTAAATATGATCTATTTATAAATATTAATATTATTTTTGACCATGCAAATATCATATATTGCCTAGAATATCTTAATATGGAGAGTTTGTGATGAACTTGTAACCGCACATTTTCTCATTTAGAATATAAAATAACAATGATGCGTCAAGTGAATGATAAAAGATAAAAGACTTTTCACAGATGTAATTAGTATAAATAAGAAAATGACTTATTTTTCAGGTCTGTAATAGAATACGATGTTTCGTTCATTGAGGGCTGCGCATCTCATTTGACGTGCAATTACTTTATTTATCATAAGTTATCATTAATATGAACTCCCAAAAGTAATATATATTTAATAATACCTAAAATAATTAAGTAGGGGGAATACATATTTATGTGTACAACAAATGACCTGGTTGCCTATATATCTTTAATGCATTAGGTATTTCAATTAACCGAAATAATTTTGCATTAAAATATTTACTAAACGTCGTTATCATAATTTTTTTTCTATTTTTGGCATATGTGGAAAAACAATTTAAAGAGACGGAGAAGGTTACACGGCTTAGCTCTATAAAGACATATATCTCGCAAAAAATATCAACACAGACATTTTCAATGGTGTTTTAAAAAACTTCGTCAATCTATGGGGTCAATGGGAAAAAAGGCCATACGTAATTCAATGCATGGGAAGATAATTTTAAAAATATTTTTTTCTTTGGTTCTAATTGTTCATGTATCTCAACTACGTTTGTTTGGAAAACTTCATCATAATCGGCTTTAGACTGAATGGGTTATAGTGCTGTAATATAGGGACGGATAAATGTGCAGAGGAACATGACTATATTGTATAAATTCACTATTTGCCATTTGGCAACAGAACCTGAAAATTATTTGTTTAGAGTAATATGCATCCATCATTTTAAGAATCTCACCTATGATGTTGCTGATTAAGTCAATATACGGGGTTAATAATAACTTTTGGAAAGCTGATGATAAATATTCTTACTTAAACCTTTTTTAACGTACCACATCTGAAATATTAGACAAGTCTTTAATCGATGGTGTAGCCGTTAATCATTGTATTAATATCGCCATAAATTGACAATATTTATGTTTAATACTATATGAAAGGAAGTAAACGGCTGAAACTCTTATTAATTTCAAACGTCGATGTTAAACTGGAGGTTTCATTAAATTTTATATAAACTTTATTTTAATTCCAGTTGTATATCAAACAGCCGTGCATTTTGTTTGTAAGTTTGTATAAAATTTGCAAGCTCATTTTAACTTAGGGATGGCAGCAAGATTTCAATACACGTCAATATGACATCAACACGGTGTCCCTGGTGGCAAATGGCTGTAAATAAAAGCAGAGTTTATATAAAAATAAACTATTTTTTATCAATAAATAATCTAGAAAAATCAACAAGTAACGTCTGTCGTTTCTTTTTGATGGCGAGGTGTTGCATTCCCCTGATACTTTTTACAAGATTAAGAACCTGTATGACATACTATATACCTGTGAAAAAAAGAAGATAATGCATCAGCCTTGCTACGCATTATTGCATAATTTTATTTGATACCATTTACTTTTGGGAAGAATGCTGCACAAATGATTTCCTTTTCTTGTCAATTACGCTGTTACGACAAAGGTACCTCATGTATTCGAATTAAATGCCATTCAAACATACTGGGAAAGTTCATTCGAGATGCTAAAATATAATTGTAAAATATAATTTAACACAGATATACATTAATCTGTGTTAAATAGATAGTTAGAACGGCTTTTGAACAATTTCAACCAAATTACAAAAGTATAATATGTTAAAAGGCGATATTGATTGCGTATTAAATTAAAAAAAAGGAATTGTGTTTAAAAATGATCTTAAAATTATTTTTGGAAATCTCCATAATTGTTCTGAATATTATTTAGAGAAAAGCTTTTTCTTTTTCTTTTTTTTAAATTTTTAAATGATATCATACTTCAAACATTTATATTAGTTTTGGTTTCATTGTCAATTAAATGCAATTTCGAATATAATTGTTACGTAATAAGGTCACTTTCGTATCTCACTCGATTTATTCCATATAACTAATACATGTTGCAGGAAAATGTAGGTACTAGGGGGATATGAAGATCATAAGGAAAATTCCTAGGGATAACACGAAATTACAGATGATATCAAATATTTCAACTGCTTACCTAGTCTTACTAAAAAATTTAGTGATATGACAGAGAACTAAAATATTTTCAATAATATGTCATTACACTGATTTATTAATCGGTAAGGCTGTTTGTAAGAAGGTATTGATACCGGTCAAATAAGTCCATATTGGTCAAGCTTATCATGTTAGTCTCTCGACTGAGGTGGAATCGGGAAGCGGACAGGCAGTTTGGAGAGAAATGAAATGTGTTCATGGAATTAGTTGTCTAATTATTACGTAACATGGATCATGTAATCATAGTGTTTTTTTAAAGTTCGATAACAGCTTGTTTCTTTGTGTACTATTATTATACTTACAAAATAATGACGGAGAAATAAGATAAAATTATATGTAGAATGATGGAACATTTGTATGAATCAAAAATCCATTTCGTATGTAAGGATCACTGACAGAGATTCATATAATATTTGAAAGAAAAGAAGAAAGGTAGAAGTCGTTATGGAAAAAACAAAATAATAAATTTATATCCTGTAATAAAACAATTACAGGATATAAATTTATACCGATATTAAATAATTATGGTATACAAAATAATACTACTATGGAATTAAATATGATGTTATGTATACTCTTTGATTTGAAATTATCTTTTTCTCACCGAGTGCCACTAATCAGCAGAATAAGGCGGATGACACGAAATTATATATTCTCTTTAGTCTAAATATTAATAAAAACAAAATTTTACAAAACGTGAAATTTGGCAATCTAAATCTTTTCTAAAAAAAGGTTCTTACCTGATTGTTTCGATTAACTTTAATAGTTGTGAAAAAATTAATTTAAATGATAACCCACTCCACCCCTGACAGACAATGTAACTACTTACTACGCTACAAAATTTAGTTTATTAAGACTGTTTACTTGTAAATGTGTGGCTGAAGTAGCTAACTTCTAAAATTTTCCTTGAGTTTGGCTGTCGGTAACATTTTAAAAGTGAAACCACAGCTTCTATTATAAAAGAATTGATGTCAATGAGGCCGCCTTGTAAAATAGCAGAAAGAAAAAGCCAACTAAGAGGTAGTGTCTATGCTTCATTTTTAATTAATTGATGGCGATTCACAAAATTGATTGTTACTTCGAGTAATTTCAGAAGAATTGTTCGTTTCACCGTATTATACAGAAGACACGGTACAAAGCGTATGATTGGTGCAGAACCTAAAACAGGTCTGCATTTACTTTATAAGCTTGTGAGTGAAGAAGACTTAGAAAATAAATATAAACAGAGTTATAATAAATAGACGGTTTTTTTTGTAATAAAGCTAGGTCTCACTTAAATAAAGAAAACGGGATTCAGTTCCTTAGTAATTTAGTTAATCTTACTATTAAATAATTACAATTTCAATATTATTAGAATACTCTGTTTTGTTATTTTAAAACCAGGGTTAAGAGTTTTTACGTTGAACTAATGTTGATTTTTTTACAAAATTATTTCTACATTAATATGTATTATCTTAATATAAGATTTGCAATCTATGATTGTGGATAATATTATTTCGAAAGTAAAGTAAATTAATCTTTCATTCATTTTGTATTTTTTTTCACAATTAATGAGAAATATATGAACATGTTAATATTTATTAAAAACTTGTATTTGATCCCATAAAAACATTTGTTTTATTACTATAGAAAGCAAATACAATTCTTTTATATATTTAACATCGATGTCTTCCTAGATTCAGCCTAGTATAATGCATATCATTGAAAATATTATGGTGTTTTGTTCAATTACTCGCATTTCTTCCTTAAGCTTAGATTGAAATATTCGACACAATCCTAATGGATTCATAACAATCCTAGAAATTTCACAAATTCCTAACACTTCATTTCCCTGCGTTCATTTACGTATCATTCAGGAGGATTATATAATTGTTTATAATATCTGAGATTTTTATGAAATAAAATAAAATAAATTGTATTGCTTATCAGCATATAAAATACTAACTTCGACCAGGCTTCCGTGGAAAGGCGAAAAAATGGTGGTGTAATTAAATTAAATAATTCTTTTCCGGTTCCGGCTCTCAAAAACTTAACACTTTTCTACCGAAGCTTAACATAATTTAGTCTTCTCGTTTTCATAAAAAATTCTCATTTATCTCTAAAGCAATATGATATGTAACTAAATCAATTAATCTTTTCCATTAAAAATGCTCGTATGACGACGTTGATTTTTTTTTCAATCTAGTCTTGAAAAAAAACACTAAATTTAAATAAAGACATTTGTAATCTACAAATATTTTTATCTAAACTTCCTTTTCACGCTGCGGCAGAGTTGACGAAATTCAATCATTTTCATTACTAGACCTATCTCGATAATGCCTAAAATTGGTAACTTGGATTTCCTGATCTATATTATAAATATTCTATATTTAAAACTATTACTAGCATACTTTAAATCATAATTATTTACAAGTTGTCTAATAATATGGTTTTCAGCTATAATAACCCTAGTTACTATAAAATATAGTGTAAATAAGTAAATGTTGTACCATACATAAAATTAAATAACTTACATCTATTATGTATGCGGCTTTCAATAATATAGGTATGAAACTCTCATAATACGAGTCTAATTTAAATTCTGTTCTTTTTTTCTGTATTAAGTAAGAATAAATTTTAGTAAGGCACTGTCTTAATGTTAAATTTTCAGAAACCTCCCACGAGCGATATGGATTGCAATGCCTATAGTTACTATTATTTATGTGATGGCTAACCTCGCATATTTTGCTGTCGTGACTAAGGACGAAATGATAGCGAATGCAGCAGTCGCAGTTGTAAGTGTGGCATCCTCTCTATTTGAATTCACTGTTCTCGTATTATGAACATTGTTCCAGGATTATAGGAGATTTTATCATTGCATAAGGGTGGTTTATTAATACACATGTTTACTAATTAATCTGCACTAAAATTATAAAGAGTAATCTTCGAAACTACTTATCTGATTTTAAAAATGCTTTCACCAATACTTAGAATGGATCTTTAGGATGGACATAGGTTATATATTATCCTATAAAATAAAGGACCTTTTCATGTTTCCGTGGAGACCAATTTTGCAACCAGTGAAAATTTTCGCGACGAAATATGTTAAATTTAATTACGACTAAGTATGTTAAGTTTAATTCACAGATAAAATATGACTAAAAGTTATATTTAAAATTAATTATAATCTATCGGTGATAATTTAAGTGGGTAATGTTAAATTTTTATGAAAATAAATTTGTTTAACATCAGGGAAATTTTATCTACATAAAAATTGCCTTTCAGAACATTACTTGGTAGTTTAGATTTTACATAGTGTTTTGAAAAACAAAATAAAATATGCATTATTTACCTATTTGTCGCTTAAAATAATAAATATATTTTGTACAGTATGCGTTCCTAAAACACTCACATAAATTAAAAGATATCATCAAGGTCAACGTTGTATTTTTTAATTTAAAACTTCAAAATTTTTAATTGTTTCAATTGAAATATTATAAAAATATTTGTTTAATATTTAAATATATTGAAATAAAAAAAATTAATTTAATTTAATTTTAAGATTGTATTTAATTATTTTAAATTTGTTTGTAAATTAAAATTAAATTGTTTTTATTTTGGTTATTTAAAATTAAATTTAAAACTAAATTTAAAATTAATTTTAGAATTAAAAGTTAATTATTTTGAAAATATTAATTGATATAATGAATTGAAAAAACAAAATTAAATTATTTTTATTTAATTTAATTATTTTCTTAAAATTGTTTAATTTTTTTTCTTCTTTCAATTATGATACAAATATTGATTACGCTCAGCAAAATTGTGTAAGATTAGACAAATGAACAAAATTTGCTTTAAGTGCTTTGCTGAAAAATGTAGTAAAGAATGTGCGCGCACGGTATGTGTTGTACTGGAAGCAAAGTGGTTCTCCCTAATATACAGGAACCACCACAACCAATAAAATATGTTTTGTCAATAAAATATGTTTTGTCATCCATTATCTACGCATTTTTCAATTAACATAAGCAGGTATAATACACTGTTCCAGATGACGTCATTCAGTGCTAAGAAAATTTGTAAAGGAAACTTTATGACTACATTTAAGGTAGAAAGGAAGGTGTGCCATTTGATTGGTAGTGAATTACACCATGTTTACGATCCTTTGAAATATCCTATAATGTTTGTTATTATTTGACAATCCTTCAACATAATTCAGTGAAGAATAAAACTATTTCATGTATGCAGTTTTATTCTTATGGGATGATAATCAGAGCTGACTGTTTTAATCTCTTATATTATTACAGATATTTGTTTAGTCAATACGGTATCGACATGATGACTAAAGTTATATCAGAAACACAAGTTATATATGCAAAAATCAACAACAACTGAGAGGTGACGACTATGTATATCTACAAGGCGCTTTAAATCAGGATGCTAATGCAAACCCTGCAAATATTGGACAACACATCATCTTGCCTTCAACTTTTACGGAATCCCCGTGTTATATGCACGAAAAAACTATGGATGCTATGATGTATGTCCGAAACTATGGGAGACCCGATTTATTTGCAATCCGGAATGGCCAGAAATTAAGGAGGAGGGAGCTATTATCAGGCCAGTGATTATTTGATCGTCATGACATAATTTCATGGGTATTCCATTTCAAGATGAAGAGAATTATCAAGTTATTCACAAAGGACGAGATATTCGGTAAAGTCAAATGCAATATGCTCAGTGTCGAGTAGCAAAAACGTGGATTAATACACTCTCATATGTTGTTTTGGTTGTAAAGAAAAATACAACCAGATAAAATTGGCAGTGTAATAGTTGCTGAATTACCAGATAAAGATAACGATCCAGTATTATTCGATATTGTGACCAAAAATATGGTACATGAACCCTGCGGAGATAAAGATGTAATATCATGATGTATCAAAAAATACTCTCGGCATATCGTAAATGACACTTAGACCGAAGTAGATGGGTATCCAGTATATATCCAGTACATACACAACAACGCTGTGACGCTGAAAATGGTAGTCAGAATGCTAATTTGAACATCAGAGGAAGAACAGTTACTACAGACAATAAGTGGATTGTCCCATTTTCCCAATACCGTGTGGATCACTTAATGTCCATGTTAACGTGAAATACTGCCATTCAGTTCAGGCAATCAAATATATGCATAAATATATTAATAAAGGATTGGACCAAAGTACTTCCAGCGTAAGAAATCCACTGGCTGTTTAAATAGTTTTCCAACTCGTCATGAGTTGGAAAACTATTAAAACAGCCAGTTCATAAGTACATAAAAAACTGTCTGGCGAATATTAGAATTTCCAATCCACTACCTATATCCTACTGTTGTGCATTAGGCCGTACACTTGGAAAACTGTCAAAGGGTGTACTTGACAGCAGGAACGGTGCAACAAGATACCCAAAACTCACGCAAAACCACACTTTTAGCTTTTTTTCATCTCTGCAACATGGATGAATTTGCAAAAACTCTATTGTACCACGAAGTACCATACTATTATACGTGACCAAAAAAAGAAGAATGCACGGTCAAAACGTAGATGAGCATCCAGACATAATGAAAGACGCTGCTTTGGGAAGAATATATGTTATACATCCTTCTCAATCTGATTGTTTTTATTTCAGAATGTTACTGCATCACATGCGCAGTCCAACTTCATTCGCAGACTTCAAAACTGTAAATGGAGTTGTCAAATAAACATATCAAGTAGCTTGCCAAGATAGAGGTTTGCCCGAAACTGAAATGAGTTTCAATTTTACAATGTCCCTTAAAGCTGAGGACATCAGCCATCTGAAACATTAAAATTGTGGGACAACTTCAAAAAAGACTTTTGTGAATACATCGAACAAAAATTCGACAACAAATCAGGATTTAACTTTCCTTTCCAATGATAATATGTACAACGAAGGTTTGATACAAATAAAAAACAAGCTAATGGAATAGAATGACAAATGTTTAATTGATTTCGAATTACCCTCTCCTATTTGTTCACGAAACAATGCGATGAGTACAATACTGGTACGTCAATACAACATTAGTGAGTTGATAAATTTTGCCAATAGAAATTTGTAAAAAACCCACCTGAAGATGTAATACAACGAAACCTAGGTTGTGGTAAAGAACTTAAAGAAAGTAGAAATAATATTACATCACGTGGTTGCATTTACTTGTGAATAATGAATTTCGACAAAATTAACGCCAAATATATTCAATATTCAAAATTAGTCACATTAATTAAAGGCGTTTGATACAATAATTGACAGTATGATGAATAATAAAGGCAAAGTATTGTTTTGGACCCCATGAGGCACAGGAAACTACCATAAAAAGTTGGTAACCCTATCATGCTTTTAAGAAATTTAAGCCCTCTAAATATGTGCAATGGAACAAGGTTACTAATTAAAGACTTAAAAGACAACCTAATTTTGGCGACCATCCTCACCGGCCTTGCAGCCAAGAACAGCTAGCAAACATCCTGAGGATTCTAATGACTCTTGCGAACTTTCTGCTAACTTTCAAACAGCTACAATTCTCAATGAAAACATAGTTTGTGATGACCACTAATAATTACCAAGGACAAACCTTTCTTCAACCTACACAGAGGGTTTTTCCATGGCTAACTTTATGTAGGTTTATCATAAGTTGGAACTCCAGAAAAATAGTACATTTTGCTATCAAAATGTAACACGTCAAACATAGTGTACAGAGAGGCTCAAAGCCACTGATAAATTTATATAAGTCATCTACGGATAACAACAGAAGTTACAAAATATGAAAGAGTGCAATATAATTGTAAAAAAAACATATAATTAAAAAATATACAAAAAATTTAAAATAAATATAAAATAACAAATAAAAAAAATCTTCGCGACTTTCATGTACATGTTAAAAAATATGTAATTTTTTTAGTTTAGGAGAGTAATAAAAATTTTTATATTTGATTTTTCATGATACTCTTATCGTCACAAACATAATTCCAAGCGAGCAAAGCCGCAGGCACAGCGGGGACATTTAAATAATATATTGGCATCTAATTGTTAAATGAGAATGTGATACTCATATGTTCTTGTTTTTTATTAAGTTCACTCATTCAATGTGGCGGTTTTAATTTTAAAATTACAACAACTAATTCATTTGATCAACATATATCTAATGTTAGGCCAGGATGCATTACGTTTGGCTTATTGATATTTATGTTCACTTCATCAATGTCTTGATATACAGCCCTAAAACAGGAGTATTGACGTTTACTTGTGTGATTAACCTATAGTGGCTTGATCCGCCTAAAGGCGTCTAGCTGTAACGTTTAATCTAGTTAACGTATACTAACATCAAGCTAGTTATTGTACTTACATCGATTTTATTTTTTTTTGCATCAAGTACTCATGTGAAGTTATTCATTTTTATTCCTACAATTTGTAATAGTAAACATTTTAGATTGTATAGACTAAATTTTACAATCTGAGTGATAATTTATTTCTGACTTGTACAAAATTGGTATAAAATTCCTCGTAGAAGAAAATCATATATATACAGATACTATTCTGTAAATTTTACTGAAAGATAAGGAAAGAGTATGCTTAATTTAAGTCAGATTAAAAAAAAATCATCGTAACAGACTTTTTGTTGGCAATATACCTAATTATTTAATGTTTTAAATGCCTTTCTTATTAATGTTTCTCTATTAATAAAAATTATCATTTACAAAGGTATTAATCTACCAAAGTTCTTTTCAAATATGTTCATCACGTTACATGTAATGAACGTCTGCATTTATAATATGCACAAATTGCAACTTCACAGGGGCAAGACTAATCCTCTCTTTGTATCAGATGCGATGATAAAATAATATCACTTTCCTTATCATATGCCACAATTCTATCAGTATAAATTTGCACTTTTAAAATGTATAGAATTAAGCATTATTATAAACCTGTTCAGAAGTTCCTTGTATTTTTTAATAATACCCGATGGTACAATAATACATATAAAAGAAAATATGTGGTATACCACTGGATTGTCAGCCTTCAGTAGTAGTAACGCCAGATTACAGATTTATGCACAAATTTGCTCTTGTATTTAAATTGTCAGGTAGTTAAAGGTGTAAATGAATTATGAGAGTAAGCATTGTCAATTATTGTAGAGATCAGTGTGTGAAAGTTATAAAATATTGTTTTAAAGATAATTAATATTAATTTGAATTTAGCATTTATTTATTTAAAATTTGACATTTTTTATTGTGTTATTAACATATAATAAAAACTCCTGACTTCTTTTCTTAGAATAGATATATGAAAATTAAATACCTAAGTGGACAGAATGTAATTCTGACTTCCGAATATTACAATTCCGACTCAAATCTGACAGCAAAACATGAGGGATTGTGTGGTTATTTGAAACATTATAAAATAGTAAAAGGATACACAATCGGTGCTGATCAAAAATATCCATCGACTCGATAATGTTATAACATGTTACCTTATAAAGCAAACAAAATAGATGGTTCTATCTAGCGAGTACATAAATAACTGTAGTTTTATATATACATCTAAATATTGAATAATATGGCTAGAAGAACCAGAATTCACAGGGGAAAAAAGCATATATGAAAAAATTAAATTATAATTATGACAGTTTCCTTGTTTATGTTACAAGTGAGTATGACAGTTGCAAATAAGATAGCATTGTTGTTAGGCAAATGAGATGATTAGTCCACTCCCCGTGGATAATGGTGTAAATCTATAATCAAACAACAAAGTTTACTTTAGTCTTGTCACACTTGCTAACCTAATGCAAGTGTGACAAGAACAACTAAATAGTGATATCTCACCCTTGTTACATAAATTTCCATAAAATAAGACAATGACAACAAAGAACCACATACTGTAAGTCGCAACAAATAATCACCACTCCACTGTGATAATGTGCATAAAATAAGAGAGTGACAACGGACAAACCACATGACAGCTAAGTTGTGATGTAACTTTTGAGGGTCATTATTAAAATACTAATGATATATCTCTGTAATGTCACTGCATCCACTTCAATGATCAATTTAATTTAAAAACAATAATTTCTTTTAAAGTCAAAAAAATTGTGAATACACGAACTTTAAAGATTTTTCCAGTTTATTTCTGATAATTAAATCATATCTGTAAGAATATTATTTGGATTAAATGTTACAAAAGTTGCTAAATTTTTAATTTTCCATATTGCTTATACTTTGAGCCTTACTGTTATAGTATAATGATAATTTTCCTCCAAAAAATTACCACTTAAATTTTATTTCATTACGGTATCAAACAAAAATTATTTTTTTCTGAACGTTGCAACTTGATCAATTTTTAAAAAATAAAAAATGATAAGGAGATTGAACTGAGTAAATCCAGGTCAGCATCTCTTTATTCTGTAAAGCAGTATCAAAATTATTGAAATTTATGGTCTTATTTTTTTACAGACATTCGGAGATAAAATGTTTGGAAGCCTCAACTGGCTGATTCCTGTTTTTGTTGCTCTCTCCACTTTTGGAGGTGTGAATGGAGTTCTGTTTACATCAGCTCGGCTTTTTATGACCGGTGCTCAAGAAGGCCACCTGCCTGATTTCTTCTCACTTGTCCATGTGACCAAACAGACACCAATCCCATCACTACTGTTTACGGTAAGAACATAGAGTTACTAAAAAGAAATATAACCAAAGGTGAAGATATTTTCATTTACGTGATTACATGAAGGAAATCTTTATTGGCAATTACCAGAGAATAGTATATGTTTATAAGATTAAACCATTGATTTACATATTATTTAAATTTTACCTTTATTTATTTCAGTGCCTCATATCACTTCTGATGTTAACAACAAGCAACATATTTGAATTAATCAATTACTACTCACAAATTCTTTGGCTATCAGTCGGCATGAGCATAGTCGGCATGTTATGGTTAAGACATAAAAAACCAAACATACCAAGGCCAATTGTCGTAAACACAATATTACCAGTGACATTCCTCATATGCGTAGCGTTCCTGGTCATAGTTCCTGCTTTCGCACAACCCATGAGCACAGCCATAGGTATCGGTATATTATTATCTGGAATACCTGTGTATTATGTTGGAGTCAAGTGGCAAAATAAACCAAAATGTTATGACGTATTCTCAGGATGTGTATTACGCTTTATGCAAAAATTGTTTGTTTGTACTTATATCCAAGCTAATGAGAAATTGGCACCCTCTTAATTATTAACTGTAATCAATCGTGATACCTGGTAATGTTGATGTACTACATTCTTCGTATTGATGTTTTAGGCTGTTAGTTAATTCGTTCACTACTTGGATGCAAAAATTTTACAATTTTATAAAAGCTGTTCTTGTAAAGATACTTAGTACATAATTTCATCATCATACTCTGGAGATATATAAATTATTCATAAAAGAAACAACAATAAATGAATATAAAAAATAATGCATTTTTAGGACTTTTCTAAATAATAGTCAATATATTTAGGAGTCCTAAAAATGTGTTATTTATGGTTTTCATTTATTGTTGTCCCTTTTATGAATTATTTATATGTGTTGAATTTTATATCAATCAATAAATATTCCCAAAATTTTGTATGATTTAATAAACTGATTTATTAAAGAAGCTCGCAAAGGTGGACATAAATTGTTTGCTTGATTTTTGTGTATATTGCGAGATGTACATCTCACAATATACACAAAAATCAAAACAATTGCTTTCAAACAATTATAAACAACAAAAATTATATTGCAGTTATTAGCAAATTTTGTAACGGTGTGAACAAACTATTTTTAAATAAAAGCTCATTTTTTGTAATCATAAAACTTCCAAAATGTTTGACATTATATATTTGATACATCTGCCAGTTAAAAAATATAAAATACTGTTTTTTGCTACTACAATTTATCAAAAGTATAATTAGTGATAGTAGACATCCATTTAACACATATCTAACAAATTTCTATATGAATTTTCACTTTTTTACCTTTATTAGATCTTAAGGTACAAAATTGGGATCTTAATAGCAAACAGTACAAGTTATATAAAAATGTTTGCTTTGTACGGGTCATGGGTGTTTTAATATATAAAAGTGCTTTCATTTCTCACAACCCAAGTGTAATATGTAGCAATGTGAGCTTCTAAATTATTTAATAAATAAACGAAGTATATGTGTGTAAAGGGATAGCTAGTGTACCATAATGACATTGTATTCGCTACTTAATGACTGAGGTACAATGCTGATAAAATATAATTGTATTAAAATAATCAAGTATTTTATATAAGTAATTTATTGATATTATGGTTATATTACACAATGTATTCTTTGTATAAAAATAATTGTGATACAATTTTAATTCAGCATTCCAATGCATATAAATATTGTAAAATGATAAAAATATGCATGTGTCTATATTAAAGGACAACAATTCTCTGCTAAGAATGATTATTTTTAAATTGCTGCCGTTATATTTAGACAGCAAATTATTACTAAAATGTTAAATAAAATGTTTTAAACATAAATGGAATTTTATTTTAATTTAATCGTTTTCAGTTCTCTCTAACACACTTACGGATATGTATTCTTCACCTACATCATTTCCTGTTTTCACAATTGTATCAGGGTTTGAAATCAAATTATCATAATTTCTCAATACTACAGTATTTTTTACACTATCAGCCCGTTTTACAAATATTTCGTCAATTTTTGGACAAATAGATGCAGCATTTGCTAAAACAGATAAATAGTTGCTAACAATGTCTATACCAGAATATGTTATACCCACTTTCTCACAATTGGTTTCAGCATTATTTTGTATAGGATCATTTAATATATCATCAAATTCCTCTGTCAGTTCTAAATTCATTTCCTTTTCAATGTGCTGTCTAGCAATATGAGCTTTTAAATTATCTGACCGAATGGCTCTGAATGGACAATGAGGACAAACATTATGACCTGTTGGATTATTCCCGTGAATAAGTGAATGGCGTTGTAAATTTTTATTTTGGGTAAATTTCAATCCACAAATTTCACAAACATACGGCTTTTGCTTTGAATGCGTCCCTAAATGTATTTTCATATTTTCTTTCCTAAGAGACGTATGAGAGCAACCTAAATAGGTACATTTAAACAAATCTCCCGTATGTGTAAGCTTGTGAGCTCGTAAAGTTTTTGCAAGCGTAGTGCTATAGCCACATTCATCGCACAAGTGTTTCCTTTCTTTGGTGTGAGTAACCAAATGACTATTAAGACCATGTTTCCATTTGAACCCCTTGGGGCAATGAGGACATTTATAAGGTGTTGTAGACGAATGCACAGGTATATGTTGACTCCACAAAGCCCTCGTCTGGAACCTCTGATCACAGGTATTACAAAAAAAAACTTTGGTATTATCATGTTTCTTTAGGTGCTCATCAAATTGACTTGGACTTTCACTCACATGTAAACATAATGAACATACATTTTTACCATGTTTCGTGTCTAAAATGTGACAGAGCATATCTTGCGGCTTATAACATTGATGCCTACATTCAATACAGTACAGTATCTTTGAACTGCTTAAATTTTTTTTGTTTTTTAGTGCCTTTCTTCGGTTGCAAACATTTCTGGTATTAGAATTTGTAATGGTAATTTCTTTTGATTTATGTAAAGGTGAAGTTTGTTCTTTATCTTCATCGTCCTCAGATTTAGTGGATTCTTTATTTTGTGTTGTAGCTCCATCCACATTTACTTTGAGGAAATTTTGGAAGAATTGTAGAACTTCATCAAACAATTCAAACGAATTCAGAGTATCCTTTACATGGTTAACATGCTCCTTCTTTATAAATAAGACATTCTGGTTATATATAATATCTATCAAATTACAAATACAATCAAAGCAGTTAATGCCTTTATTAGATATATTTATTTCCAATGGCTCTTTGGAACTCGCTGCTCCATTTTTAACATCTTGCAAATCAAAAGACTGGCAAGTTTTAAGTACATATGCGCTAACTGAGCTTAGTACACTTGAATGTGCCCAGACATAATTGTTATCTACAGAAATTTTTAAGTCACAATATAGTCCATTCTTCCTTTGAGAGTTCAATTTATTTAATATGAAACTACTAAGTGTCACCATTTCATAAAATCTTCTTTCTCTTTATCTGAAAAAAAAAACAAATAACTTAAATTTGTTTAATAGAAGAAATGGATAACTTTAAAAGTATTAAAAGCTGCAACAGTACCATTTACATATCAATTTGCTAAATGGTAATGTTGAGCATTCCGAATATACCCAATAAAAATGTACATCCCTTCGCTAGATACACACAGCATTTTGTGAGGAAATCTCATCTTACAAAAAGATAAATGACTTAATAACAGGGGAAATTTTTTCTACGTTTTAAAATTAAAATTATACTTTCTCCAAACATGCCTCATACTTAGACAACATGTTGGAATCAATGGTTCAAAAAATTATTGACTTTGTGCAATGTCAACTGAAATTGCATCATGTACTTCGCTCTTCGTAGCAACCAAGAATAATAAATATAATATATGTGGATACGTAAATAATAAATGTTGATACGTAAATAATAATACACCTTTAGCAGAAGTGGACTTCTTAATATTTTTCTTTTATAAGTTAAGGAATATTCATAAAAAACAACCTATTAACAATTATAAAAGCCACTGATAATTAGTTTAGCAAAAAAATTTATTCAACAAGCCAATTTTCTTAAATTACAACATAAGTAACAAATTGTAGGTAAATATGCTCTGATCATAAAAATATATTATTGTTTTCATTCCCTACAAAAAGCTAAGGAAAAATATATTTCCTCAGGCTTCCCTTAAAAGTTAGCAGACAAAATACTTTGATAATAATTCGGTAAAGAATAAAGGAAATATATCATGAAATACAAACTTAAATATATTGGTAATTCTCTACACTTCACATATTGTACCATACTCGAAACACGCGTTTTCTATCTTACTTAATGTGACTATTTATATTTTCCTTCAGAGCGGAACGTCCTTAAATTATTATTGTTTTAAAAATACAACATATGAGGGGTGTAGATGCAAAAGTACTTCTATCCTGTTTTTTATGAATGGAAATGTATAGCCATTCCGCTAAGGTTTTAATAAATAAAATACTGTAAAAATCGCCTTCATCCTTTACAAAATTCAAAAAAATCCTAAGTAACAAAAGCGCCACTATCACGACTTGACCAATCGCAGCAAAGTATTCGGTACAAGATTAAATGGTGTCCACTTGTTGCGTCGTATAATCGTGTGGTATTATTTTCCTAATTTTAAAATAGGAAACCATCAAAAATGGAAATCAATATTACTCCAGAGAATTCGCAATGAAGATAAATGGAAACACAACATAAATAAGTGTAAAAGGTAAGTTATACATGCATTAGAAATTGGACGATTTTATGGAATAGGCAGCATGCGGGATAGATTTGAACCGTAAAATATTATAAAATTCTTTTAAATAAAACTTTTGAATACAATGCTGCTAATTTTTCTGACTTGGAAATATATTTGCCATTATGCGATTTTCAATTTTAGGTTAGAGATTTTGTTGTTTTTTATTCATAGTTTTGACTCCTTGTACGTAATTTGACTGGATTCGGTATTTGACCCAGTATTCACTTAAAATGATTTAAATTTTATAAGATTTATTTATATCATAGCACAATTTCAGATACTCCTCCAAATATAGCATTACAGATATTACAATTTGCACACATAAGAAAGGTGAGGATTTTAAATGCAATAGTTTAAATCAGAAATTGTCATCAGGCATTCTACACAAAACCAAATAAAAGGTTTCAAGACAAATTTAAATTAAAATTCATGAAAGTCCATACACCGAAACGTCGAAGATGCAAAGTGGGAAATCGAGCAGAATCGGACATGTAAACGAAGTATTGTGTCCTCACATAGGTCAAACCATATAAATTAAGGATTTAAGATCTTATTTAGATATATTAGATATTATTTTTGAGAGTTTGTCAACGAGCCTTTTCCGAAATCCTTGACGTATACATAGGCTTCGTAATATATTCAAAAAATTCTTCCTATACGGTAATATATTACAGGAAAATCGAAGCGGTGTTAGGTTTTCAAATACTAATTCCGCAAAAAAGCATAATATGATGACGTTCATTGAGTCCTTTGAATGTATTGAGTTGCAGGTCTGCAACAACAATTAGAAGATATATCTCATCTGATTTAAATATTAGTAAAATGTACCAAGAGAAACAAGACGACGAAAGTCTCAAAGTATGCCATTGTTTTTTTAGAAATATTTTTAACGCAAACTATAACATTGGTTTCAAAACTCTAAGAGTAGATGTTTGTTCTAAATGTACGGAGCTCTCAGATAAAATAAAAAAATTACAAGATGAAGAAAAAGTCACATTGATGACCTCATTATGGATCCAGAAGTTAAAAGCAAAGTGTTTTGTACATTTTTGAGTGAATACGATGAACACACGTTTTCAAAATCATTCGACTGCCAAAAAAAAAGCAGCTTGGTCAGCAACTTTTACCAAAAGTTGCTGACCAAGCTGCATATTATTCCAGACAGCTGTATATCTATATCTTTACCATTGTGACTGGAACAAGTACAAATTTCCGAAGGAAAATGTCCGCATATATACATGGATTGAAAATGTCCATGCTAAGTCTTCTAATGAGATTGCATAGACTGTTTTTGATTTACTTTTACAGACTGATTTCACTGACAAAAATAAAGGTGCGAATGTTGGCAGATGTGTGCACCTCACAAAATAAAAACAGTACAATGTTTGCTATGATTGCTTTCTGGTTAACAAATTGCATGCCAAGGAATGTCAAAACAATAATTCTTTTATGCCGACTGATCATATCTTCGGACATATCGAAAAAGAAGTCAAAAGTAAGAAATTGATTATAGATCCATCCGAATTTAAAGCCATTTATAGTAGTTAGTGCATTGTTCACAAACTGGGTGAGGATATGATGATAATGAGGATAGAGGCACTATGTAACTAGAGTCAAGAACAAGCCGGGACGATTCCTTCTCAGAGGAGAAGTTAATTATAGAAGTGACTTAGGAATCGATAAAAGCGTAATTAAACGAGGTGTATCCTCAACCTCTGAGTTTGGTATCAGAGACGCACCACCATCTTAAAATAGGGTATTTACTTTGAAACTTACTGATGTCGACAAATTGTTGTCAAAACATTTTGGTGATAATTGGAAATCAGAATTAGGATCTGATCAACTTTTCTTTTACAAAAATGTTTTGGAAAACACAAATGTGGGTGAACTTGATAATGAAGATTCCTGTGAATTCTTGGAAGAAGTTGGAATTTTTGTATAATTTTATAATTTTTGTTTAATAAGTCTATAATTAAAATTTTTGCACCATTTATAGTTTTTTTTTTTTAAATTCAGTAACCAAAAAATCAGTAATTTTTCAAATTCAGTAATGAAAAAATTTGATTTGCATCATTATGAGTAATTGCAATATAAAGCTAAATTGATAGCTCGATTGCCTAAAACCATTCATGCAACCGATAGAAGAGCAAAACCGCTTCTATCCTATAGTGGTAGATGCAAAACCGCCTCTATCAACCAATTAGATGCAGAATAGCCTGTATTCAGATTCAATGTTTTTATAGTATTAATAATGTTTATAAAGCTAATTAAACTTACGAATCGAAAACAGTATTAATTTGTCATAACACGTAATTTAATTAAGGGATGTAGCTTAAGTTATGTACAATAAAATAGTTTTTGGCGGATTCTGAAAAATCTAAGAAATTGGATAGAAGCACTTTTGTATCTATACCCCTCATATGCTTGTCACATAGTTATGACATATTTAATGTTCAAAAATGAAAATAAGAACTAATCTCGTGCAGTCATGTAGGCTGGCTTTTTATATTTTTCGGATTAGCAAATTTACTTTCATTTATCAGGTTTCGTTTTTAAATATGAATGAAACTGTTGGTGACTTGTTGATGTTACCCTTTGTCATCAAAATGGCCTTTAACACTGCGACTCCCAATTGTGTTTTTTTACTAATCCATATTTTATTCATAGGGAAACCACTCTTTCAATTGGGGTGTTATTGCCAGGCAGACATAAAATGTACTCGATTATTATACGAAATTTTTTATACTTGAGGTTACTAAATTGGAAGTGTTTGAATACTTCCACCTAAAGATTATGAGCAGCAATATTTTCAGCATTCCATTATGTTACTTTCTGATCTGTAACATAACTAAAAATCAATGAAAACTCGTTAAACACTCCTGTATCTTGACTGCTGCTATGAAATGCCTTCTCTATTAGCACCTTGAATCTGCTCCCACGTGGAGACCGTGGGCAGGTTCGTCCATGCAAACACTTCTAAATCTGTGTCGAACTTACATCACTGTTCAACGTATTCTTTATTTGTCTTAAAAAATGCTACTGCGATTGTTTTCACATTCTCCTCATTCACAACACCAGTTTTATGTAATTTTAACAATATATTATGAGTGGTTTGGGGAAGAAAGAAAGAATATTGTTTCAGTGTCAAATTTTCTTTGACGCGTGGTTAATTTCCTTTGCGATTTCTATTGCAGACACGGTTTTCCACCAATCTTCAACATGGCTTGATGAAAAGTAAAGCAGACTGTATGCTTAAAAAATAACCATAATTCAGAGCTAGTATTTTCAAAAATGCTCTTAATATATTGGGGCATTTATGGAAGTTCAGAGAATAGTTTTTAATAGCTGAAACATTTTTAAAACTCTCTCCAATTTGGGCACATACCCAAGCTATCTAGATCTTGGTTCCGATATTCTGTGTCAGCTGCTTCACAGAAATCTTTAAGAGCTTCAACGCAAAACTGTATAAATGTAGAAAAATTAATAGTTTTTTACTATAATGGATTCAAAGTCAACAAGAAAACAATCAGAAGCTGTTTTGACCACATTATGGATTATGTGAGCTCCACATCTAATTTCTATGAGTTTCCTTCTGAGATAATGATTCAATTTTGCACAAACATTATTAATTCCTTTTCTATTAGCCCACAAAATACTACAACTTGGTTTCAGTTCATTTTTTATTATTACTTGCGTCAAAAAACCTACAATGATGTCCGATATTTTCCCTGATTGGTCTTCAAACCCTAAAATGTTGATTTGTACCTCTTTGTGCAATAATAGCAAATTAAGATTGGAAATAAATTCATAGAACCGTCATTTGAAGCACTGTTAATAAATTTAAACAATTGGCTTCACAAAAGTGTTCCTTTAGAAACAAAGCACGCGCGGTACGCATCCGCAATCACGACGTGGGCGACAAGGTTTCCTTGCTGCTACGGTTTTGTTTCGTCAAAGTTGGACATTTTAACGTAATTTTGGGACAACGGGACACATAGCTTACAGCAGGACGGTCACGTTCAAAGCGGATGTCACGTTAACCTTACTCTGTCAGCAGTTAATATGAATATAGAAACATTAAAAATGATCAACAATTGATTTTTTGGAAATTAATATCAATAACCATTGGCGAGAATAATACAATAGTTGACACAATAATGGTATACCTTCACTGAAAATAACCACTTCGAGAAATAGAATAGTTTTATAGTTCTGCAAATGTTAGTTGTAAAATCACGTCACATGTTTACAATCACTTCCAATGACAGTTGACATTTGCTTGCCATATTTTTTTCCAAATTTCGTTATAGAACTTTGTCTCTGGTAATTCAAGTTGTTTTTATTGATGTTTCTAATGTCTACGTTTGGAGATAAAATATGGTAAATTAATTTCATTTCAAAAAGTAAATCGGCACGGTATATACAGATCCAACAAGTGCGAACGCCGTTCTATATGTATTTATCGATCATGTAAAGAACACATTTTTATAATACTCGTTATATTTTACGTGATCAAAAAGAAAATCATTTTTATACATCCACAATGCACAAATATTTGATAGCAATAGCTTCGTAAGAGGAAAAGTTTGTAAATTATAATCTTTATTAACGCTTTGAAATTGTTTTTATTTCCATTATTGATTTGGAAAAGAATCCCGTTACTAATATTGTGTCTTACTTATGACTTATTACTTTAAATGTTACTAACGTAATAAAGTTAACTTGAAGTTCATAATTTGTATGTCATGTTTTATAGAAGTAAAAAATCGACCCGTAGAAAACTAATAACTTTTATTTGTTAGGTATTATTCGTATTATCGTCTGAAAGCATACCTGTCAACAGAAATAGCGCCCGAACGGGCTGGGTTTGTGAAGGGGAAGATCACCCGTGAACATATTCTCATTGTTCGTCATATCACAGAGAAAGCTAAAGAGTTTAACAAACAAGTATATATATATATATATATATATATATATATATATATATATATATATATATATATATATTTATATATGCTTTGTTGATTTCTCAAAGGCATTTGATTCTGTGAGATGGCCAACTTTGTGGAAAACACTACTGGAAATGAGCACACCAAAACATCTCGTACACCTACTTAGGGAACTTTACGAAGAAGGAACAGCTTCAGTGCGGGCAGACTACCTCCTTCTGATAAATTCCATCCCGAAGCAGGGGTCCGCCAAGGATGTATAACATCGTCTCTCTTATTAAATACCCACACCGAGCTTGTGATGTGAATCACTTTGGAAGACTGGAAGAATGGTGTTGTAGTTGGTGGCTAAAAATTGCAAACCTACGATACGCTGATGACACCACTCTGTTTGCATTAGATACTCGTCAGATGGAGGAATTACTTCTTAAAATGGAACACGTAAGCCTTATGTTTTGATTTAACCGGAGCAAGACCAATGTGATGATTGTGGACCGCGCCAACAAAGACTTGCCAGAGGTGACACAGATTGCGAACTGCAATGTGGTTTAGTTCTATATATATCTTGGTGCTTTAATCTCAAATAATGGGGGCTGCGTAGATGAAATAAAGAGGCGAATGGCGATAGCTAGAACTACAATGGATAAGCTGAAGAAATTATGGAGGAATCGCAACTTAACGAAAGCCACTACGACCAGGTTTGTAAGAACATTAGTTTTCCCCATTTTTGTATACGTGAACTAGACGTGGATATTGCGAGAGTTGGAAAAGCGAAAAATAGATGCCCTAGAGATGTGATGCTGAGCTGAGCGTCTATCAAACCTAGTACAGCTTTGAATTTTAAACTTCTTTGATCATGTCTTGAGGCGAAACAATGACCCCATTGAGCGGTTGGTGATCCAGGGAAGGATGGAAGGAAGTAGACCACGTGGCGGATTATCCATGTGATAGGTTGATCAAATAAAATCAGCAGTTGGAGATCCTCTACACAAATGCACTAGGATGTCGGCCAATAGGTTAAGATGGTGAGAAATTGTGAGAAGGGTCACATCAGTCACCAATGATGATGTAGCCTCCTCAGTTATGTCGCTCTGTCAAGAGCGACATAACTGAGAAGAAAATAACTGGTTCAATTATACAGTAGTTTCAATTACAAAAACCGCAAAAAAAATTTCAATGAAAAGTTGAGGAGAGTTACTACTGCGCCATTTTTCATTTCTTACTTCTTGAAGTGAAATAATTTTCTTTCTTATTCATTTTTATACCTATGTTATTTTACCCGATTTTGTATCACCTTTTTTAACGTCTGTACATGCAGTGTTCTCTTTATACTGACCCAGTAAACCTCTATTATCCGCGTATTAGCTTAATAGAGGTCAGTTTTTCTTTATGGCTTTTGACAGTTGCAACAATAGCTTATTTACATCTATGTTTGTCCTCCCTGTTTTGAGCATCTATGGATATTTAGATACTCACTGACACCCTGACTAATAGTCATCTAATAGTCATAGTCAGTCTTCTACTATTATTCTTTGTGAGTAAGTTATTAAGAAGTTTGTATTAATCAGTCGCGCATGACGTTATTGTCTGAGATTGTGTTTATTTGTTACAATTAAATATTATTTATAACTATAAGCGAATTAAATATTTATAAGAATAAAATTTATAAATGTGACCACGTTATGGTTTTTGTATTTTTATAAAATAATAGTTTAATAAAAAAATGTTGAAGTTTGAAATAGTGTCGTCTAGATCTGTGGGGGGTCAGGACAAAGAAAAGAAATATGTGGCGTATATGCTACAAGTGAGACAAGATTCAATCTATAATGATCCACAGCCTGCCAATGTTGAAAGGCGATATACGCATTTCGCCGCACTTTATGCAGGACTGAAGAAAGAATTTCCATCACTTCTAACGACGATTAGTTTCCCAAAAAAGGTAATTTTTGTCAATTCTCAACACACTTAACGGAATCAGTATATATTGTCTATCTATATACATATATAATTTGGCTAATGATATTTTTAAAGTGTACTTCAATTATAATTGACATGTCGTTAGCGTTATTTAGAAATTATAGCTTAGAACGAACAATGCCTTGTTTATTCCAAGGAAAAGTTAAAGCCAAACTAGTTAATAATTTATACTTAGGTAGACTTATGCTGAGTGGTTTGATTATAGTCTTAAATAATTATTTAATGAAATTTAATATATGAATTGGTGAAAGAAAAAGTAAAAAAAATATGTTTTCAAATTTCAAAATTATATGTATCTGAAGACGAAGTATAGTAAATAGGGATGCCTTCAGAAATCATTAGAAGAGTTCTTCATACATGGGGGCATTCATGCCAACATACTTATTTATAATTATCCAAAGTATTCATCATTGTGTGAATGATGAATAATGTCGAAAACAATTAATTAAACTATAATTAGTGACATGTAATACTTTAAAAAACTTATTACTTTGGCTTTTATTTCATTATTGGGATCCTTTTTTAACAATGGATTCTTTCTGAAACTCTAATCTTTGTTGTCTTCTGATTGAGAAGTAACTTGTGTAAGATTTTTATTTGTAACAATAAATGTCAGTGACTGATAAAATAATTGTTAAAGCATTATGAAGAGAAACTAGGCGCATATTTCTTATACAAAGATAGTCAACAATTATATATTGTGATATTACCTGTAATCAAACATAGCTGATAATGTTTGAGAAGTAAAATATTGAATATACTAGAAAGTACATAATAACTATATATAATAATATATTTAAAAAGCCTATTTATTGATCATTTATGTTTAACAGAAGTTTTTTTATGATTTTCAATATTAGGCATCCTGCAATATTGAATTTTAAATTTTTTATCTCTTTATCACTACTAACTTTCATGATAAGTTGACACATCTTTAAATTGGTACACTTCTTTCCTTTGATGTCAAGAAGGACCAAACGGCATGCTTGTGTTTCTTTTATTTTCAAACTAAATTCCACATATAATCTATATACTTTGCTTTGCCTCAGTTTTGTTCTAAACTTCTTCAACAAACACGTTATAGTGTTTTGTGAATAAATTGGAATTAATCAAGAGATAATATAAAACTAATATTATTTTTAGACATACATCACAATAAAAATATCTTTTTTCGTAACAATTCCTGAACTTTCAGTTTAGGACAATAGGTAACATTATATGCCTTGACAAAATCTGATCATGGTGTCAGTTTGACTCTATGGGCTGATGAATTAGCACTTGTAGTCGATGAATAGAAGCGCAGTTGTGCAGTCTGGCACTCAAATGGTTAAAGTATTCCAAAAAATTGAGACATATAGAACTTTCATTTTCAAAATAGTGATTTTAAATGTTGTTTTCACTTTAATTTTGGATTCTATAAACAATTTGTATAAATGCAATAAATAAAAAAAAATTTGTTGAACTTTAGTATAAAAAAAGAAGAGGTTTAACTATAGGCTGTAGCATAAAATTCAAAGGTCACAATAAACTGGATTTATTTTTCTGCGTCTTAAAATAGATGTAATTGAATTTGCTATTTTTCAGTAAATTCAGTCACATCTATTAGAAATTTCCATTCTTTTTCAAGGATGTTTCATACTTCTTGTGAAAAAAATTATCAATATATTTCAGGTTGTTATGGGAAATTTTGATCCGGAGTTGATTTCTTCTCGCTCAACTGGATTTGAAGCCCTTTTGGACCTTATTGCCAATGATTCAAGACTTAGAGAATCTCCGTGCGCCATAAATTTCTTTCAGGAAGTTGAACTTCTTGAGGCTAAAAGACTTATAAATGAAAACAAATATGATCAATCACTGTCAATTTTGGAGAATAGTTTGAAGCTGCTAAATAAGGTAATTTGTAGAAAATATATGATTACATAAAAACAAAAGTAGATTGTTAACATTACTTTTGACGAATAGAAATTCTATTTGTCTTAATTGTTTTAGCTTTGTTAATCATCATTAGGGTGAAGTAAAAATAGTATCAGTCATTATTTTGATTCTTATAAGGAAGTTTGTTAAATATAAATAATATCTTTCTATTACTAATTCACTTTTCAATAAATATGTATTATCAAAATAAAATAGTTTTACATCCATTTCTTTGTGCGCCCATGAAATGGTAAATGTTGTAATTCAAAAATACATACTATCAAAATTTCTATTAAATATTAATTGATTTGTGTAATGTATGTGAGGCTTTAGATGTTTATCAATGCTTTAACTAACAAATACCAGCAGCAGCATTTTAATATTGACCAAACTAAATGTAAGTGGAAATATTTTCTTTTATGTGTTCGTGTAAACAGCATTGTTGTTTTAAGATAAAATTTATCAGTAAGGTTAGAATGCCAATAATAACATTAGTGTAATAGAAGTTCAATAATAAATTATAAATATGATTAGAAAATACATTGTTAAAATTAAAATGGTTTTTTTAGGTATACACAGACAGATCGAGAGTGGTTCTGATTGGTTTGTGTCGAGTGGTGGCATGTGGTGTTGGAGGAACAAGTTCAGGATCTCCATGTGCCCTTGCAGGCCCTGTGGAGCGATGGGCTGCTCTTGCTCTCCGTCGCTATCAAGGAGTCAGTGACACTGATCTTCTACAGTTATACATTCCCCTTGTTCATACATGTATTCAAATATGGTAAGTTTTCTTACATGGTTTTTATTATATTACTTTAAAGATGATGATGATTAATTCATTAATGACCTCAATCCATTACACGAAAATTGTTCTTCGCTGTAGTTAGAAATCAGTGTGGTACAGTTTCTACAAATATAATGTAAACAACTACATGAATATGCCTAATATTCCAAATCTTGATGTTTTACATGAAATAACTATGTTTACATGACATGTAATAAAAATATGTAGTAATTTTTGGGGGTTGTGAAAGACGTTAAGAATAGGATATATTAAGAATAATTAAAATATTGAAATTTTTCATGGTATTAAAGGAGACTGTGTATTGTATTTTCAAGTTATAGATTAATTAGATATTGAATATATTTGGCGTTAATTTTGTAGAAATTCATTATTCACAATTAAATGAAACTACGTGATGTAGTATTATTTCTACTTTCTTTAATTTCTTTACCACAACCTAGGTTTCATTGTATTACAACATCTTCAGGTGGGATATTAGCAAAGAAAAATTATCTTTAAAATTATCTTTGCTAATATCCCACCTGAAGATGTTGTAATACAACGAAACCTAGGTCGTGGTAAAGAAATTAAAGAAAGTAGAAATAATACTACATCACGTAGAATCATTTAATTGAGATTAATTAGAATTAAATGTTATTACAAATATATATATATATATATATATATATATATATATATATATATATATATATATATATATAAATAAATTGATGTCATTTTTTAATTAGAAATATGTAGTTGCATGGATTATACATTGCATTACGAGTAGTATTAAAAAATATTTTTTAATATTTCTCAGTTTGCAATTTCACATTTTTTTATTTTGTAAGACAATTGTGAAAGATATGTACTTACAAAAGGCATTTATATTACAATATCTATATGCTTTAAAGGTATAGACATTTTAAATCTAATATATCTAATGTTATAATGAAGGTACGATTTTGACATAAAAACTTTTTTTTAATGTTGAAAAAAAGGCAAAACAGAACCCTTATAAAATTGCATATTTGTCTCTCTGTACATCACAGACATTTTATTCAGAAACCACTTGATGTAGAAATTTGATATTTCGCAGAATAATAAGATATACTAACCCTCCACATCTCAATAGCTAACACTTAAAAACATTCATATGGAAATTTTAGGGGGAGCAAATTGAGTACTCAAAAAAAACTTTTTAATACGATATATAGTATAGGGCTATCATTTCAAAAGTTTAGTTATAAGGTCCCAAAAATATTTTTTTATACTCTTAATTTCAGGTAGTATATTTTTAGAGATAAACTTCATAAATTGGGAAAGGCAACAAAATCTTCCGCCATTTCTGAAGTTACTCAACCTAGAATTATTAAAAAAATAGGATGTTAGAAAGCTACGCAAAGGTTGTAGGAAAAGCATAATTTCTAGATGTCATAATTTTTAAAATATGCACTGTGTACTTATTTTCATTAAAGATGTATTTGGCAAAATTAACATTGTTAAAAATAATATATTTGTGCTAAAGTAATATTTAAAACGTGTGTGATTCTTGAGATGTTCCTTGACGAAGATTCCAGACAAGTAGACACTGAAACTCTTGGTGCCTCCGTGTAGAAAAGAGGAAGTACGATGTCCGGGTGATGGTTTTTATACCCTTTATCATAGATTATTAGGATTATACAGATAGGGTGACATTGCCATAGTCTAATATTTTAACATAACCACTTAGAATCTTCCTGACAAGTGATAAACTTACATAGATGTACACTTAATTTAAACTAAACTTACATTATAACCCCTAATCTAAATTAACATAGATATATACCTAATTTTACCTAAATTTACATTTCCCGAATTACATTCTACTTACAAGGCAAATATTGACGGGTAAAAATACATAAGTATAGTACAGTTTCTCCATGTGAACTAAAATTAACATGTATTAACACATTATTGACTCACCAGGAAATGGAGGTGGACAATACATTATACAGTTTTCCTTAACAATACATATTTGATAGCACAGAATGAATGATGTTAACTAAAGTTGCCATGTATTAACATAGCGTTGATAGACCAAGAATTAATGATTGACAATATTTGTACATTATATAATTTCAAATGGAATACAATCGAACAATTACACAGTATTAACAGATTATAAAGCTAACAATTAACATATTAAACAAAGTTTCTTGAGTGTAGGCAATTGTATTTAACTCTAATGTTTAAAAATCCTTTCATGTGTTTAAATTTAGTTCTTGGCAGGCCTTTGTGAATATATCCATGCATTGATAATTTGTAGATACAAGATACAAATTTATAATATTTTCATGAAATTTTTCTGTTACAAAGGGGCAGGCAAAAGTCCACATAGAGTTGGGGGTATGTGTTACAAGAATAAAAATGACTGTTTATTAGAGAAAATGAAAAAATAAGCTCTTTATAAGTTTTATTTACATCATCAATCAGACAAAAGAGAAATGTTTTATTTATGATAGCTTTTTTTATTTTTCATTATGATCACAAATTGTATTTTGTTTTATGCTTTTTCCTGATGGTCAATCTCTAAATTGTTTGGCTTTTTGTATCCTAAAATATATATCAGCTTTTTTAAAAATTATGTTTTATTTCTGTAGTCAGGCCCATTTTTACCATTCTCTTTTGTACTTAATGTCTATATGTTTACTTCTTTTGTGTAACTCATAATTTTTTACACTTTTAGCCCTTTATTATAGTATTTAAATGCAGTTTATTGATTAAATTTACTTAAGATCACTTAGTTACTGTTTCAATTATACCGCTTCTTTGGTGGGTTAGTGGGCCACCATTATCTCTGCTTCTGTTGTAGACAGGTCCACACTTTGTTGGCGCTGACTGGACCAGGTGACAGTGGCTTCATTCTTGTATTTTCACAAATTTCATATGTATGATTCTTGATGCGATGATTCGATATTTTGAGGTTTTTTTTAAATTATTTGTGTTTTGTTGACATGATGAAATTTTAGTTCCATTGATATTTTTCACCTTCTTGGTATTTTCAACCTTCTCGGAGTTAGCTGACTTTATTGCTTATTGATAGTTTGACGGTATGAATTCAAACAAACTTTTATTGTAACATAGGTAGCCATTTTCTCCGATTGTTTTGTATCATGTTTTTTGGTCCTTGGTCGCAGTTTTGTGTTAAAAGATGTTGCAATTTCTGTACTCATATTTTGTGAATTCGCTCTTTGACTTGATGAGGACCCAGTTTGAATTGTGTCTTCCAAGTAGTAGTAGTAGACTTGCAGTCTACGGTTATGTTTGTTGACTCCTGATGTGTATCAGGAGCTGTCGGAAGTGCAAGGGGTAGCCGTCTCACACTTAATCCCTTTATTTATGAGGACATAATTTTTCTTCATAACAGATTATGCTTTTGTGTTTTCCACACTTTTGTTCTATTCGGCCATGTATTGTGTATTCATGATTGTTGAATGTGTTAGCCGTATATATAATATATTTCTAAAAAAGATTTTATTGCAGTGATATTTAGTGTTGTAGACAGAGACTTTTACTTGCAGTGGTTAGTCATCTTTCAATTTTATTGTCTTAACAGTTGACTTTGTCCCTGCACGTTGCAGCGGCTGTTCATTTCTCTTTTCATTATTTGTCGAAGTTGTAATTGCGGCCCGTGTGACTTAAGCTTTCTTGATTTAAACCTTTCTTTCGTTTTTGCCTTGATTTGCATTCTGCTCTTAGGTGACCAAATCTATTGCAATTAAACCTCGGATCTCAGAGTCTATTCTGGGAATTATTTTTATATCTTTTTATTCCTTCAAAATTACTATTGATTGCGGACACCTTTGTTATGGCATTGGTTGTTCTGACCCCTTATAAAATTAAACCATGTCTCGCTCATCTTCATACTGGAATTTTCAACACTATTATCATTGCACACATCATTTTCAACACATTTGTATGAATCTGGTAGACTAGAAAGAAGCATTGTTCCGAGCCACTCATCGTCTACTTTAATTTTGATGTTTTGGAGATTATGTGTGATGGTTATTATTCTGCTAATGTATTATGCGTTGTGGTCATTATTCTATTAAAATTATTCCTCTAACTACAAGCCTTGTCATACACTGTTCTGGAAGTGTTAGTCCTCAATCCAATTATTTCAAACCTATGTGGTTTAAACTTCCTGAACATGAATGTAAGTCATCAAATCGATCAATAAAATAATTTTTGTTCTCGCTTTTAAATCATCCTTTAAAACTACAGTGCCGTTATTTTTTGAAACATTCTCCAGCTAAATTTTCCTCGAATATTCAATTTTGTAATTTTCTATATGTTTGTATTCATATTCTTCTGACAGGGATTGTTTATTAAAAATTTCCTTCAATATTTCTTTGTTGAAATTTCTTCCATTGAGATGAACTCATTTTTGCAAGAACTAAATTTATTTTATTTCACTTCTATTGACTACTCCATATCAGCTTATATCTTTACGAAAACTTACTATCATCATTATGGCATTGTTGAAATCTAACCTTCCTTTACCAAATTCTAGAACGGAGATTACCAGTATCTTCTATGTTACAAGGTGCAACATTTTACAGTTAATATAAACTTCATATTCAGGTTGTTTTCTAAACATTTTTTTGCCTCTCATGTGTTTAAAAAATCAAGATTGATTTATAAAATAATACAGTTTCCTAATCCCACATTCTCACAAATTTCATATGTATGATGGTTGTTATTTTTTGATGAGTTTCTTTATCTTCTGGGATATCATGAAGTTGAACTGCCTGATCTTCTTTAATGTATATTACTATCAGTTTTTTTTTATTAAGATTCTCCATTATATTTTTGACTTAATCAATTTTAATTGAATAAATTTAATTTTTATATTGTACTTCTGTGACACTATCTTTATTATTACTAATACTTCCAGAATTATATGTTTCAGTACCTATTTTTATTTCATTTTGTCAAACTTTCATCAATGTTCTCTTCTATGCTAGTGTCTTTAATTACATCCTAAAGTTCTTCTTTGATACTTACATCAAGTAAAGGATCTTTTGGTAGCTTAAAATCAATAAACCAGTATTTATATCGATATTAAAACATTATTTTATACGATGAACCCTTTACTTCGTAATGATGTTGATTTTTCATGAAATGAAAAAATTTTATACCATTTTTATTTATTCTAAATGCCTTGCCCTAATTAGTAATTTATCCAAGGCGTTCGAGATATCATGTAACTAATATAAATTATTTGAAGACAAAAGTGTGATAAAAACAATAAACAAAGGACACAGAAAAATACATGTAATTGAAATTGGCAATATTCTAAATAATGATCAGTTGTAATCCACCTAGCAACTCCATAATTGTATTCCTGCAGAGGTCAATTGAGCAAAAATTGCGCATCTTGCAATGTTAATCAATATGGGCATACGAAAGACAGGTGAATGTTGCAGGATATTTGTTTACTGTCTAAGCAGTTGAAATAAACCTGATTTGATTGCCAGCTGCATTATGCACTATTAAACTCAAGACACAGGAAGTATCAATGTTACAATTTAATAATTTAAGAAAATCCACATTGGAGTTGAAGGGAATTACATCCAACTATTCCCATTATAAAATATTTTTTAATAGTATCTCCAGCATGAGGATATAAGTAGCTTCATACAAAGATTAGATGACTGAATTAATTTCCAGAATACTACGAACTAGAGAATTAAACAAAGTCACTATACAATTGATGCCATAGAAGGTGTGGGAATGCTGTTTGACAAATCCTAGTACTCTACCCTAGTAGGTTTAGTTGATATGATTATGGAATCATAGGTAATCATCCATAATCACTATAAAATCTTTTCAGTCGTAGTACTATCTAGCTCATCTCTTTTGTACAGTAAAAGAGATATGCGAGTAACAGTACATCATCATTGCACATTTGCTCATAATAAAATGTAGTTTATTGCTGAGATTCCATTTGAACACTTATTAAGTTAATGTCACGTCTGATTAATCTTACTATAAGTCTAATTGTTAACTCCAAAGTCATTGGCAAATAAGTGGCAATGAGCAGTGTTGACAACAGAGAGCAAATCATTTATCATAATTTGAATCCTGCTTCGGCAAAGTGGATTCAAATTAATTGAGTTGAATAGGGCTCCCAGCCTTATACTATTCAATCTGAAAATTTTAAACTGGTCATATTTGTTATGAATCCTAAAGTGGTGAAAAATTTGATTAAAGTGGAAGATCTGCGTGTAAAAATTTTACTAGGAGAATATCATTATTGACTGTCAAATGCTCTTCAAAGCAGGCCACATCTACCTCTCATTTTGATCTGACACCCTTGTCACATAATTCATAAAATTACCGTGATTAGTAACAGTGAAACACTTTGGACTGAAACCATGCTGGCAGTCCATTAGTTGGATTAAGCATTGGAATAAATTGTATTTTGATCATTCAGCCTAGTTGCAAGAATTTTTTCAATACATCTTTCCATACTCCCTTGTAACTGGCTGTGATGAAGGTTTTCATTCTCAATATAAATTCAAATCTCTTATCAAAATGTGGAATCTTTACTGACATTTCTGTGGAAATTTTACTGACATTTCAACAGGGTTGCCACACCACATCATACAAAATTATTAAAACCCAATATAGTAGAATTAACGTTGGAGTACATGAAGATGTATAATGTTTGCCTTGCAAATATATAAAGTTGAATTTAAATTCATTTTGTGTAAATAATGTTGAAGTTTATTTGGATGGTTTCACTTCATATTGAGTTATGGGATAATTGCTAGTGATGTGAGAGAGTTTCTGCGTGAAATTGCCGGTCAACAAGTGTTGGATGTTTTTATTTTTTGCTAAAAAGATTTGTAGTATTCCTTTCAGAACCGACAGTAGCAAATGTGTGTTAGCCGAAAAACAAATATAGCAGTCACAAAATTTTGTTTTACTGCGTCAAAGCGTAGTTGAAAGGACAGCGCTGAGCTAAACGGGATCAGTATAGTGTCGTAACTCGTGTTAAAGATGAGTGTTTACTTTATGATTGACAATTGTAGGTGTAAGTATTTTGTTTTTTGTTTAAACTTGTATTTTAACTGTTTATTGTATTTAAGTAATTAGTTTGTTTGTTTACCAAGTATAGTATGGAACAATTTTTTTTAAATTACAAGAATTAAATACACAAATATTAAATATACATTGCAGTTTTAAATTGTTGTAATAAAGCTGAATGTTCGTATAATAAATTGCCCTTTTTTCAACAGGGCGACCTCTAGATGATAATTTATTACAAGAGTTACTTGGAGATGGATGTAGTCTGATCTGGATATATCAGGCGACTAGATAGAGTTAAGAGTTTGTATTCCTGGGCTGCTGCTAGAAGATGGACCTGATCAAGATGCACATAGTGACAATGATAATAACAGTGACCCAGATGTTAGTTTCCCATTAGCTCAGTTCCCGTGGAAAAATCGGGAGAACATACCATCTAAAGTTAAAAACACCATCGAACGCAGCCGCCACAGTGGATAACAAAAGAAAACCTTCGCCTGCAAGCTAAAAAAATCGGAGACTTCATTACAATATCTTGATGAATATTTTAATGACAAATTCTTTGACAATCTCACCAGGTGCACCAATTTATATTTTTTATGTAAAAGTGGAGTCGTTCTAAATACAAACAGTCCAGAGATACGTAAGTTGTTCGGCATATTTCTGTTATTGGACTGCATTCCGTACCCTCATAGTTAAATGTCTTCGCGTGCCAGTATAAGATCAGAAAAAATTGTCAATCAGATGCTAAGGGATCGCTTTTTCAAACTAAGAAATAACATGCATGCCGTAGACTCAGATGAGCCATCTTCTGGAAATACTAACCCACATTGGAAAGTACAGCTGATACTTGACGCCATCAAAAACACTTATAGGTCAATTGAGAGGATTCCTGGCAAGTACTCAAAAGATGAACAGATTATTCATTTTACGGGTAAGTGTGAACTACGAGTTCTGGTTTAAAATAAATTTAGGCACAGGAATGATCATTCGCAATCGAGTTCCCGATAATAAAACCTTCGGCTTGAAGCAAGACAAAGCAATGAAGTGGGGCAACATAGTACACTTTGCTTCCGATGGAGTCGCATTAATAAAATGGAAGGAAAGTAGAGGTGTATTCATGGCCTCTAATTGTAGTGGTGGGGATCCGACTTCATCAATTCTTAAATTGGATAAAAAACAAAAATCGTACGCTCAAGTGACGGCTCTGAGCACAGTTTTAAATTATAATAAAAATATGGGCGGTGTAGACATCCTAGACCAGTTCATCGCACATTACAGAACCTACAAGAAGACAAAGAAAGGGACTGTAAAAGTGTTAATTTATTTCTTCGATCTTGCAGTTTTAAACACTTGGTGGCAATACAAGATTGACTATGAGTCAAATAGAGTTAAAGCCAAAGGCTTGTTGTGGTTCAGGGTCGATCTTCCTGATGGTTTTCTGAATTGCTCTAAAGTTATGTCCCGAGAACCGACTGTCCCGATATGACGAGCAACTTTCTTCATTATTTCAGACGCCTTAGAACTAATATCGCCATGCTTCGTTAAACGATATGATCAATCTGGTCACTTCCCTATTTTTGATGAATCAAGGGGTGGGGAGGATATCTATCAAGGGGAGGGTAGGAAATGTAGGATGGAAAGCTGTTCCTCCTGTACCAGAATACGATTCCAAAAATACGATGTATACTTGCATATTCTAAGAAATCATAACTGTTTCTCATAGCACACAAAGTGATCATTGTGTTTTCTGTATTTGAATTAATACTTAATGTATTAATTGTCATTTTCTAAATAAGTTGCTATCATTATTGTCTTCAAAATTTTTCATTTAATTGTTAGTTAATTATAAATAGACTGATTAATGTAAATATATCTCACATGAAATACGATTTATATTGATAACAGATGATCTCGATGCGCTGTGCTTTAATTAATATATCTAAATAAAAATAAATACTTCAAAATAATATAAGAAAATTTGTTTTGATTTCCGACTTTCATTGTAATGCACGATTGTGTATTAGCTGACTTGTAAACGAAAATATATGGTTCCTGCGGGATAGGTAAGAGGATTTTTTTCAAAATTTTCTTCTCGGATATTTAGCTTTCATAGATTTTAAATATTTCCAAAAAATTATTCAAAAATGAAAATATTTTTTGTTGTTTTGATAGGGTTATATTAGCTGCTAAATTCTCTCCGACAACTTTGCACGTAGGGACTAACTACTACTTAATTTCCCTAGTTGTTAGTAACAGTGAAATATGTAGTCGTTGATTAACTATATTGTGGTTGTCAATAAACTGATGCTTTTGTCTTTATTTTTTCATTTTTGAAATTACTTTGAGCTGTTAATTGTTCCTTTTGAATAACATTAGCTATTAATAATAATAGCTATTCATGAATAACAACATATTTGAGTTCATCATAAAGTTTTTTAATCTGTAATTTTAATGTTTATTAAACTATACGCGAAACTGCAAATTGTACTATTTTAGCAGTATCAACAAATTAATATTAGTGCTTCTGTAGTATGTTTAAAATGTCCAAAATGACAATTAAATGAAACTACGTGATGTAGTATTATTTCTACTTTCTTTAAGTTCTTTACCACAACCTAGGTTTTGGTGTATTACAACATCTTCAGGTGGGCTATTAGCAAAGATGGATAGCTGCTATTAACAATCTTTTTCTGTAATTTTTATCCAATAAATTATTCAAAATAAAATAAACGCATTAGAGATCTTTTTTTTTTAAATATGTCATTTTTATGTACATCTTTTCATTAAAAAATCAATGAAATTTGAATTTTTGCTAAACTGCACTGTTTCCAAAAGTATGACAATACACATAAGTAAATTATAATACAGTGGCAGATTTCAATGTTCGAAAAATTTAAAAAAAAAACTACACCTCTAATATAAAGTAGGTTTATTTTAACTTTATAACAACAAATGTGGATTTCATTTTTTAAAAACCACGTTTTCCAAATGGCGGCCATCGAGTTTGACACACTCTTCGAGTCTAGCACGCATTTTTCAAACACGCGTTTGCAGAGCGACTGGGGTATCCTACTGACTTCGGCTCGAATATTTTCTTTAAGTTGTCTCACAGTGCTCGGATTTGTTTTGTGCTCACAGTGCTCGGATTTCTTAAATTCGCAAAACTTAACAAACCAAACCAAACAAAAGAATCACAGTCACTCATACAGCCATTAAAGTGGTAAAACATATTAACTGAATAAGATATATAAGAATAGACATCTATCGGATTCCATTATTTGTATTTATTCTGCCTAGATGAGCATAACCGATAATGAGACAATAAGTAGAAAATGTAATTGGGGAATGTGTAGCTTGTTATCACCACCATTTTCTTACGAGAGCAATAGTAACCATTGCTCTCATAAGAAAATGGTGTTGATGGCTTTTTTCAGTTCACCGTATAAATGAAAAGTTTTGTGAGTTCCAATGGGTGGACTAGTAGGTACGTTAGAAGATATTTCCTGTCCATTTCATCCATCATTTCACCCAGTAGTTGTAAATCTTTTTAATTGCAATTGGATCGAGTGTATTAAAAATGCAAAGTAGTACCATATATTATTTAATATCATTTCTATAATTAAAGTGGTTCTGTTTTTCTACCAAATCTGTAATTTTCTGAAGGGGCATATCAATTTGATTTATGTTAATATCAAATTTGAAACCTGCATTTTCAACTATAGAAATGGATGAGTTACATAGTGCTCATCTTACCAATAACAATATGAATATTTTAAACATAGTGTCATTACATGCGTCTGTTTTATTTTTTCATATATTGACCAACATTAAGCGTAGAATAGTTAAGAAAACTAATTTCGGTCTATTACTGCCGATCACAATACGGTTAACCAACAACATTTGTTATAAACAACTGATTAAAAAAAGTTATGTGAACTTAATTGCGAGCTGAAATGTTATAATCAATGTTGTTCTTTATAGTAAATGTTAAGATTACAAAATTTATTTTTTTAGTGTCTATTAATATTAAATGAATGTAGTAAATTAACTGTGTCAAACATTTTAATTCCAGGGATGCGCTTGGCAAAGATAAAACTGCATTATCAACAGAACTGGACAGCATGAGAAAAAGAGGCATGAATGTAGATTCAAAAGTATCCCTCATGGAAGCTGTTGAAAGGTTCGAAAGTATGACCACATAATTTGACTTGTATTGTTATTAAAACTTTACTATATCTATTTTTTTGTCGATATTGCTTATTTGGCTGGCAAATAGGTGGAAAGTGTCTTCCAAGGAAAAAATTATGTCAAAATAGTCAAAATGGTCACAAAATGAAATTGTAAACCTTTGCACTTAAACATTTTGCACTGTAAGACTGCATATATTTATAATTGTTAAAATTGGTTTGATGGTAAAATGAATAACTTTAAGACTTAATGCATCATATTAATTCTTTAATCTTAAATTAACTGATTCTATACACATCTTTTAAATTTACTTAGTCAATAGCCTTTTGTGGATACTTGCGGAAAACTTTAGTGCTAGTCAGAATATAATTTTTTTCCATTGATTTACACATATTGTAGTTCCAACTTTAGGTATATTGGTTTTCATAAAAATATAAGTGATTTTTAAGCTAATAAATTTATTTAGTTGTTTTATAAATTGATTTAATTAAAATTGCTAAAATTTTTTTTTAGCATATGGGATGAAAAATAAAATTAGGTTTTACATCAATATTTCAAACAGATATTTTACTAATTAATCTTAAATTTTTGTCCTTTTTTACATGATACTGTTAATAAGTCTTAAATTTGCTATCATTTAAGACTTATTAACAAGACTTATTAATTTTGTATTTATAAAATGAGAGGTAGATCTGAAAGTAAAAAAAATATCACTTTATGATAATAATGATTAAAATTTGTTACGGATTGAGAAATCACAGTGAGGAATGTAACATAATTTTGATTTATGCTTGTATCTTCCACACCTGTCAAACAAAGGGCTAAAGTATCTAATAGACCATTGACATGTGGGGATATATTGGGTCCGCATTATTTTATATGGTATTATTTAGTTTTTTAAGAGATACTTATAGTTTGGTATCTTTTGTCTCTTTGTTATGTCAAATAATTATTGTATTATCTGTGACATTCATTTTTACTTTTGTATTGCCATTTTATAGTTTGTTATATGTACTATTATTGAAAACAATTAACACTTACGTGTCCTTTTGTGCCATTTACCATTGCCATGTATGGAATTTTTCCACATGGCAAACCTTTGAATTAATTAAATTTACTATTTGGCAACTATACACAGTTATAATAGCAAATTTAATTAGAACATGTTATCAAGCAATATATCCAGGTTTTATTTTTTTAGCTTATTATTTTTTTACAATGTTCTTATCTTGAACATATTATTTCTTTTTACAAGAGGACATGGTGTGATTTTTTTAGTAAAATTGTCTTTTATTGTGATATGTTGATCTGATAAATTTAATAAGTATGGCTAAATAATGATCAGGTAATTGAAGATAGCATTTGTCGCTTGGCTTAATATCAAAACTTTTTAAGAATTGGTAACAATTTGTTAACAGTTCTATATGTATTGTATATTAATCTGAATAACTGATAATATTTGCAGTTATTTGCAAAAATTTGTGAAAAAAAAATTAGTTATGAAAGGAAATAAATTATATGTTAAACATTTATAAAAATTCTGTAATATAATATAAACTGTAAAAGTAAGCAAGCTTTTAAGATTTAGTACATGATATTAGTTATAAAAATGGTATTTTGATATTATCCTAGCAAGGGAATTTATACAAAATTAATAATACTGTCAAATAATGTTATTTTGATAATTTAATATACTTAAAGGGTTTCTAATTTTCTGAAATGGATTATTTCAAAATAAAAATGGAGTAAAAAAAATATTAGTTTTTGGAGAGGGATTTTATATTTGAAAAATCAGAAGCATCTTGATAATACTTTGTTGTAAGATATTTATTTAATTAGAAAAATGTTTATTTGTTAATCAATTACAAAACAATCTACAATCAAGTGCAATTCCTTAACATGGCTCATTCAGAATTCTAGATATTAAAATCCTAAAGGTATGAAAAACCTCTTAAATATTAACAGAAAAATTTGTATTGAATATAAACATTTTTGTCATATACTATAATTTTAAATGTTCCAACTTATCTCACTTAACATGAATTGTCAATGTTCCTGTCGTTAGCAACATTGCCTGGTCTTTTTGTTTAAATGTGCATATTTTTGTATAATTTTTGAAACAAATTATGAATTATAAATACTTTGTTTAATTTCTTTTTTTTAAATTGGTTAATATTATTATAATATACTACAAATATTTTGTCTAAAATGTTTATTTTTTTTCTTAAAATTATTCAATACATTTTTTTAGATGTATATTTTGACAACAGCCATTTATCATATAAATACAGTAGACGTAAATTTCAGTAATTTCTAATATAGTAGATAAAATATTTAATTACATTGGAAATTCTCTTCTTCCTCTACAATGCTCTTGTCGAGTTAGATAAAAATTGGCAAACTAAATATTTAGCACTTTCTTGCCAGGCGGAGATCGAACTATATAATTCTTTTTGTATGAAGTTTTTCATCAATTCACCGAAACTATATATTGTATATTTTTGTCTTGTGCCAAAGTGGAATGTATGGTCCCTATATTAATGAAATGGTGTTTATAGTACTATGAAGTATCTTTTGCTTTTAACTAATATTACTGAACTTATTTAAAAAAAATAAATTGAAATATTTATATATTGGCAATTATGTCATTTGTTTACCTATGTTTAGAATTATTTGAATAATCAGGTATGTGTGTTTATTATAATACAATATTTAAGTTTGATAACACTATTATTATTTCTTTTAGATGATTTAACCATCCGAATTTAAATAACTCACTGTTATTTTAAGGATACTGTAAGTAATTTATAAGCACCGTCCACACAAGCCCCTTTTTTTTTCATGTTGCTTAAACTAAAAATAAAATAGTGTTTTTAGATTACATTAATAATTAAAAAATATAAATATTAAAATAATCCTTTCTTTCATTACCATATTGATTTGTAAAATTAAAGAAAAGAGCGGCATTATTTTTTTAAATTTTACACAATTTTTTCATGAATTCTCCAAAATTTAAAAATGTTTCAGTGTCAAGCAATATTGATAGAAACATGACTACATTAAATCACTTTTTGTCTTAATTGATTTACTCAATAATATGATTATTCGTGAAATTCATAGAATCTGGAGGAGTTTAAGGTTTTGTTTTTAGATATATGGTAAAAAATAATGAGTTTTATTTTAGTGTATATAGATTCAAAATTATAATCTAATTTCCAAAAGTGACTGCTTTGCACAATATTCATTGTTCATTGTGACTGTTACCTGTGTACTGTTATCTGTACCAATATTGTGACAGAATCGTATTAGACAGTAGGTCTTAAAAATAATTTGATAGTTAAATGAAACTTGCTATTTATAAACATTAAAGCAACCTGTTATCATTTGAGAATCTTTTTTTTCAGTATAGCAAACTACGAAATCTTTCAAGTTTATTTGTAACACTTAAACAAATTCTATATTCCGTATTACACATATGGTCTGAGTGTATTAATATTTAAGTGAGAGGCTGATGGCACCGAACACGTGCAAGTATAGCTTGCACTTGGCCGATTTTTCTTTGTTGAAAAATTCCAAAATTTAGGAAAATCATTTATTTAATTTGTGTTATTTGCATTGCTTCTTCTAGGCACAGCTTATTTGCTAATTTGGTTTTACTGTATCAATAGACTTAAAGAATTGCTTATTTTACCTTTGTTGGGCAAAAAAATAAATGTTGAACGTTCAATTAAAGGAGGATCATCAACTGAAGTTTGAATTTCTTAAAAATGTTTGTAAAATGATTATGGAATCTTACCTAATGTCTTGTTCCTATATTTGTAGTACATTCAGTAAAAATATTACTTTTCTTAGATACAATACTACTATTATTTTTGGGTGCAAGATATCCAATTTCTTGCATAGTTAGTTAAAAATGATTAGAATTCTTCACATAAATTTTAACTTGGCTTATTCTAGTGTCATTTTATTTGTAATTACAATCGCTATATACTATATTTATTGCTACATAATCGCTACGTACTTGTTGACAAGTCAGCTGACAAACTTTATTTACTACTAAATGAAACAAAATTTACATTAAAGTAATTAATTAATTTTGATGTAAGTTTTTAATAAACGAGTTTTTAGGTTACATACATCAGAGCTTTTAATAAGAAAATGTAATTTTCCATGAAAGTCAATATGGACATTAAAATTAATATTTTTTCAGGATTACATGAAACAAAAAATAAACGTCAATTTTTGGTGTGCCCAATTATGTAATACAAATTTTTTATGTGACACATGTATCTAGAGTATTAATGAAGTTATGGCTAAGAAATATAATTTTTAATTTAATACACACACTAAAAGGTAAATAGTTGTATTTGCTAGTATCACTTTTTTCATATTTTTCAAAAAACAATGTTAGCAACACGGATTGGATCAATTACTATTAACGAATGATATGTATTTTAAGACTGATATTTGGAAATGTGTTTTAAATGGCAACACTAGATATTGTTTACTAATTTAAGCATAACTGGTAAAGAAGAGGTTTTCTATTAACAATAAAAATATAAATACAATAATTATTTGTTTTTCTTTTCATAAATAGCTTTTGGCTGTATATAGATAAAAAAGTTGAATATCAGCGCTCAGTATGTAAAAAAGTAGAAAGAGAATAGATAATACTAATAATAAGGACATCCTTTTATTCAATAAACCATTTTTCTTCATGTACGAACAAATTTCAATATTTTATTTTTTTATATATTTTTATACTTTTAGTTCTAATTTTAGCACTATACTGAAATTATTGCAAAAGTTTTAAAAAAGTTTTATTTTGGTAACAGTGTTTGATTATTTTTAAATGTTTATTTGACGTAAGTTTATAAAAATTTTTATTTATAATTTGAGAAAATTAAATCCAACTTTATATTATATTCCTTTCATACTAGTATCAATGAGAGAAATCGTGAAGGATTGTTGACATGTTGTATTTTGTTACCTATATGAAAACCAGAGACGTAACAGATTTGGAATTTGATGAAACTAGTTGTTTGGGTATATCCGTAGTCATGGTTATTATAGATTTCTTGATTTCAACTTAATAACTGTATAATACTTTAATTAATTAGTGATTGCTTAGATTGCATATCTATATTCCATATTTGAAATTAAGCTATCACTATTTAATTAAAGTATTAGACAGTTATTATTAAGTTGAAATCTATAATACCCATGAACACTAATTAATTAAAGTATTAGACCGTTGTGCTTTCTTCTCAGACGATGAAGTTAGAATAGCAGTTTTCAAATTTTTGAAGTAAAACTTCGTTACGCATGCTTGACTTGGGGAGTAAACTGGTGAATGTGTGACGAAAGCGTTACTAAAAGTGTGATCGGGCGAGGCGAATGGAAGTTGAGAGGGAGATATATGTTCGTGAAGACAGAAAGAGAGAGAGTTACGTTTCGTATATTACTGTAGGGACGAGAGAGGTGCGGGCACACATTTTCTTTCTCTCTTTCTCTTATAGCCAGTTATGTTCCGAATATCTAAGACACAGTGCAAGCCTATTGTCTGTAGGAGCAAGAGAGAGCAGTGCGCATGCACATTTTCTTTCTCTCTTCCTCTCATAGCCAGTGCATGAAATATATATATATTATATATATATCTATATGCGAGTTTGCTAGCGCTACGTGAACGGTGATTTTTTGACTATTTTGTAAGTTCATTTCATTCTTGAACAATTCTATAAATTATTATTTTGTTCAATACATTAAATATTCTACGTTTAAATTGAATATAATTGTAAATTCATTTTAAAGTTCAAATTTTGTGAATTTGAAGTTTTATTTCAGTTGTGTGGTCTAAAGCACACTCGTTTTTTTTCACTTACCAATCAAGTGGAACACTAATCTGTTGTTTACAACTGAACTATTAAATATGTTATTAGGATAGAGTTAGATCTCAGAATGGTAAGCTAATAAACAATTACAATTTTCTTTTTGGTTTTCGAAAGTACCTTTTGTTTTCCTCACCTCATTTGTAAAAAATATAAGTCTTAAATTTCAATTCTGATAATTCACTCAAATATTCTTATTGTCACTGTATACAGATAAGTTTTTCAATTTATATTTTTTGTATTTTTATTTTTGGTACATCACCTTCTGAAATACAGCAAACTGTAGTTTGAAAACATACTGAATAAAGAAGAAGAATGAGGTTCGAAACAAGGAGCATAGGTCATTTTGTCTTCCCTTAGTTGTCTTGCAGTTACCTCAGATGATGCAATAAATAAAGCTGTGCTACAACCATTTTTCTTCATCGAAGTAAATGTATAAGGGAGATTTTTCCTGTGTTACCAGCAGCATCTTTAAAAAATATTACCAGGACTAAAATAATTGATGTGTGATTATGAATCATTTACATAAGTGAATAAGCTGCTAATGAGACATTCTGGTAATAAATTGTGAAATTATCCCTCATAAGTTATAACCTCATAATAGTTGTTCAGTTTGCAGAGCTTCTCATTCATTTACTTCTTTGTTCTTTTTCTCTCTTATCCACATTTATGTTTGTTTATTTGGTTTATTCTTATTTGGAGCACGAAAGAGGTTCTGCTTTCGTACCTAGAGTATAATATATTTCGATTATTAATTTTTTTGTATTGTAAGTCAATATCATAGATGTCAACCGAATACGTTCAGGTGTTGCTTATATGTTATTGAATTAGTAATTATTAAAGGGCATAATTTAATTTCCTTAAGATGTGGTGATGGTCGAATGTTGTTAATATTATTTCTTGAATAGTTCATAACCATAAAATTGTTAATCGGTTAGAGAAATATCATAATTTTCCAAGGTGTAACATCTTTTCCTCAAACCCTCTTCATTAAACACCTTTATTCCAAGGTGCCTTAAGCTCCTAGGAGTTACCCCCTTTCTTGAATATTTTTCATGTTGCTTTGCACATGGTATAGAGGACATTTGTAGTCTGCTGCCCTGAATGTGTTATGTAGGACATTAGACAGTCACCACTTCAAAGGAGGTTGTACCTCATATTTCATGGATAAGAAAGAGTGTATGGTGTAAGACCAACCCTTCACTAAAAGGTCACACTCTTTTTTAGTTTCGGTCAGCTTTCTATATCTCTTTATCTAATTTTTCTAATGTCCTTGTTTTATACAAAGTACTATGGAACTTTAAGAATATAAGAGAGTTTTAGCAAAACTATCAGTTTTGCATAGTTCAAAGAAAATTAATAGTTTTTAAGTGGACTATTGATTTTCTTATCTGGATTACAGGAAGTGAATGTATGCGCTGTCTGTTTTCTAGGCGAGTAATAAATTGTATGACCGTGGGTAACCATTTATGAAACAAGAACCTCAATATCTGCACAAGAATTGATTACATACTAGCCATTGTCACATATTTTCACATCATATATTATGCTCCTCAGGCCAAGTGCTGCTTGCTTACAACTTTTGTTCATGTACTTATGAATATTTGTTCATGTACTACTGAATTATCAAAAACACAAGATTATAAAGTATCACCAAACAGTTATTTTACTAATATAAACAATGATAAACAGTTATATTGCTGAATTCCATTGAGTTTCACAGTTTATTCATTGTCTGTTGACTTTGCTGACATTCTGCTCCAATATGTTGGTTATCCATTGCCATCTGTTGAAGTGTCTTTGAAAAGTTTCTGTGGACACTTATTGCTGCAGCTGTCATGTTTCATAAGTGCTGAGTATAGGAATAATATTAGCTTTGGCAAAGTGATGCAGGAAACAGTCTTCATTATGGTGAGGAATTTAAGCCTAGTTGACATTATCAGCCTTGTTTGGAAATGTTCTTTGTTCCAGCTACAGCTTAATGCAGATGTAAAACAACTATTAATTTTTGCTACTTCATGGATAGCAGAAAAAGTAGCATTTGTTCAAATAATTTTGATGAGGATATACATTATTTTCTTTGATTTTAAATGAAACATTCTAGCTATGAATCGTGTGATTCTTGTCAAGGTAGTAATGCATCTGTAATACACTTCCAACTAAGGTTACAAGCGAAGGTGATAAATAAATAATCAAGATGGTCATAGTGACTAACATAGGTCACATACATCCATTTACATAGATAGATGATGTTGGAATTACGATTTGACCAAAAAAACCATTTTGAAAAAGACCATTTTGCTTATAGAGTATCTCTAAAATATATGTCTTTATCTACTTTTAAGCCAGCCTGATTGTTCCTTATAAAATTTAATGCAATTAAGTGCACTTAAAAAAATATGGAGCAAACCAAAATATTACAGTATGTAACCAGATATAATTTTCTTCTTGTTAGAAGAAGGCTGTTAAAAGTTTCAGACAAAGGTTCAAATAGGCTAACCTACACTTCATCAGCATTGAACTGTACGAGAACCTTTTCCTTGCATTTAAAAATGTCTTAAGTATTTATGTTCGTAGCTCATGGAACTGTGGGGGGCATTTTCTAGTATTTACGTTAAATATAATCATAGGTAGGTCTGTACTTTAATTAGAATCATGAACTAGGTATGCTTATAGCAAGTTTCACGAAAATCTGTCCAGAGATTTAGGAAATACAAATCTTGTATTAGTATTCCACTCATGCGTAGCCGTGGTTGTACTCTGTTACACGAACTATATGTTTACGAAATTTGATAACAATTTGTTGCTTAGCTGCAGAGTTATTAGGTGACAAATAAACGGACAAAATGTTAAACAAATCAATTTTCAACTTTAAAATGTCATAGATGAATTGTTACGTTTTCAGTTCAATTCCAAGTTATGTTTTGTCGATTTCAAACTTCCATCTGTGATAGGGTGGAAAAGCTAACTAATTTCTTTTAGAAAACACAGAAATTGATATTTATTTGAAACTAGTGCCTGTGATTTTATTCTCTATTTTGACCTTTGAAAAATATTATTTTAGTCAATTGAAAAATTGAAGTTTAAAATACAGTTAACGCCATCTACGATAGTTATGAAATAAACTTTTTTTCAAATAAGTGCGCTTTGTACTAAAATTTAAAATTAACGTATCTTATTTTTTAATAGTTTGACTGCAATGAAATAAAGTCTATATGTCACTTTAGGTCCTATAAAATCCACTAGTCAAATCCCATTAGTCTATCAATATCAGAGATTCCAATTCTGTACTTTAATGTGTCAAAAATACAACACACACGTACATCGACGAGCTCACGCAGGTACGTAATTACGCGCACCCGTATGCGCACGCGGAAACGCATGCGTATGCGCATATCAGCTTATAAATTGTTATAGGCAATAGATAAATAGGATGGGCTACGGTGAGCTAATATTAATAAAATAAGACACATTCCTTGCTAGCGTAAAGTGAGCTACTCAAGCATTATAGCCGTCAACAATTGAAGCATTATAGCCGTCAACAATTGAATGTTAATTAATAAGTCTATAAAGTTAATTATAATTTCGTTATTACCAAGATTGACTTATAATTTTTAACTTAAATACTATAAATTTAAACGAATCAATTTTTTTCTAATGACGGGAGTGTTTCGATATTCGCGGTTTTGTTAATCGACGCTATTCGCGGTACTTTAAGGAACATATCCCACGAATAGTGAAGGATTACTGTCTTTTAAAACGAGATAATTCCAAATAGGAATTCTTGAATGCCTATCTGGAAGCAAATACATTTACAGATCAACACTCCTCTATCTATTCTTTTTTGATGAAACAGGGAAGTACGCGTATAATCGATTATCGGGTCTAAAGGAGTTGGCGAGGCATTCGCCGTCCGCCGGCCTCAGAAAGCGTAGCGTCGTCGCGCACCGCAGGGAACGCTGATGATAATTTAATTACACAATTACGTTTAATTGCAAGTGCGGACGGCGCGTAACATTGGATTTTTTCACGCTCCGGAACGCTACTATTGTAATTTTCTTAAAATGACATAAGGGGTTCAGTCTTAGCGAACCGTTGGTACTGTTGGGTACTTATTTGGCTGTGTAGCTGGCGACTTTGAAAGTCATTGTGTAGTAGAAGGGAAATAATTGCGTTTGTCGAGCGTGTCTGAATTTGCATGCGCCAATTGGTGTCCTATAAGTGTCTATGGAACGAGTGATTTAAATATTTTCAAATGTTAGATGTGGATGACGAATAAATGTCGCGTAATGGAATAAATTATTCTATAATACATTATGATGCAGTCGAAAATGATTCGAATGAAAGGGTATGTGATAATGTAAAATTTGACGAACTTGATTTCGAATTTCAATTTTATTTCTATTATGTACTATTACAAGTTTCGGTCTTTTATCGTTAGTAATCAGAGACTTCTCTTTAAGAGTTAGGTATACACCGAACATGCTACAGCTGCCACTCAATGGTTCTTTAATTCATACTTATTTAACAGGCACGGGTTTCTTTATCAATCACATTCTTGGCTAATAAACCCCAACATATATTGTCTTTTGAATCTTCAACTTAATACATTCTCTTAAAAAATTGTTTAAAGTTATTAATCTACAAATTCTTATGATTGTGAAAATTTGAAATGTAATAATGATTGAAAAAATATTAAAATAAAGAATTATTTATTTGTCGTAATAAAAGTGATTTCTCTGTAATAAAGTTTCAAATAAAAAAAAAGATGTGTATGTGCGCAGTAGACATGACAGAAGACGAATCTCTACAATAACTTTACTCGTATTAAAAATATCAGACTTGAGAAAAAAAAGGAACTGAACAAAGAATTAAAATCAATTCATAGTGAAGATCCAACCACAAACAGTAAATACTTGTACATTGCAGCAAGTACAGCTAGAAATAAATTTTAAATTTTTCTTTTGTGTTTGAAAAGAGGGAATTCATCTAAAAATAATACCAAGTCGTAATATTATTACGTAATATACATTTTTATCCGTCGGTCTCTCAACGTATGTAAATATGTGTACATGAAGACACTACACGTTGCAATTCTTGATCGATTTTAGTAACTACTTCTTCTATTAGAATAGAAGCCTGTTGATTTGTCAAATAATTTAGTTTTTATAAAAAAAATTCTACAAAATTTTTGGAGTACTCCTTAAGGAACGATTTTCATAAAAATTTTATCTATTTTAATGTATCTAATTGATACATATGGCGGACTTATTGCTACGAGAGCAATATCTTACAGCAAACCCTAACACCAGTCCAGCTCCGCTGGACGAGCGGCCGGGAACCGAACTCGGGTCGCCGCGGTGCGCCGCGCCGTCATAGGGCCGTATGCCTTGTAGTCAACCCTACATACCACGGCGACTACGCCTGGCGTATATAGCGCCCGGTATGAAGTTTAATGTGGAGCAAAATCAGAAGTTCGGAGCGTATGAAGTTTGTAGCGTTAAAAAGTGTAACCGTTAGGTTCTGACCGTACGAAGTTCAGAGCGTTAAAAACTGTTACCGTTAGGTGGCCTCTCCGCGCAACATTTCTGCGAATCTTTAAAGTGAGATATCAATATGTTTATCGCAGTGACGGAGTGTGACAAACATATTGGCATTTTCTTACGGCGTAATTGCAATGACGGAGTGTGACCCACATTGTTTACGCTTATATCAAGATGTAATCATTAAATGTCATTATGTGTGAATATTTAGTGTCTTATATTCTACAAAATTAAAAAGTCTCTTAACTTCTTAGTTTGACGTTACTAAATGTTTTTAACTTTATTGTATAAATTTGATCTGGTTCATTTGGGTTTTACTTGAAAATAATTACATTGTCAGCATTTTTTTATTAAATAATTTTCTATTTACATTTATACACCATGATATTGATATTTATATACAGTGTACCTATTTTATACATTCCAAGACAATCGCACTTAGGGAGTAAACTCCAGTCGTGCGTCGGAGCTGAGACGCACAATTTTTTTTCTCGACGATTGTTCTTGGTTTCCGTTTTACCTTCGTGCCTCTTCTCTTTGTTGTTTTCAACTTTTTTATTTTTAACTTATTCTTACAAAAAAAAAGAAACACGCTGTGTGCACTTCTGGTTTTACGAACGATTATAGATTATTTTAATCTTATATCATCGTGAGGATTCCTGCTAAAGAAATTAACCAACTTTTCGTATATAGTTCGTATTTTTAATTACTTCACTTAGCGCTCAAGTTTAGCCGTAAAAGTATAGCCGTCAGGTGATATTGATGCTTAATTATCATTAGTGCAGTAGAATAAAATATACTTTTCATTAGTGTAATATAATTATCTTTTTTACTTTTTTTCTAAATGAAATCCTTACACAATTTAGTGCCAATACGTTGAGTAAATAAGTTATTCCGAGACAGAAAAAAATGTTCAGAGTAAAAGGTAATAAACAGAAGTAATAATGATCGAAAGCAAATACAATTAATATATAAGAAAAACATAATTAGAAATATTGAGCAATCCATGAACTTATAAAAGTGGTGATCAATTTACGGCAGGAAAAGTTGAAATGAGACTACGTGAGTACACACCGTAAACCGTGTAAATACACACACATAATATTAACTGAGTATTATTTCAAATCTCGGTAACCGGGACTTCACATTAAAATTTTAACAGGACTAAAACTACTTCACACTCAACACCGATGGCTTGTTAATTTAACAAATTATTATTCCGTTTGTTGTTTGTTGTATTTATGTAAATGTGTTTTTTGCTTCGGGTCAAGGCTAGATGCAACTTTCCTAAAACTTGTAGAGAGTTATACCCGGCAATGTTAAAAATGAAAATCAAGTCTGTCTATAAACAAGAATACTAACGACTCTATATTTACAGTAAATTTTAGCTTGGCACCTTAGGGTATAAATAAGTAAGTAACCTCTTTCATAGAAGGCGCATGGGGTTAAAATGTACAAAAATATAATAAATGTATAAACATGTTTCATGTTTAGCATGTTGGTTTATTCATATTTTATATTGAAAGAATCAAAATAACAAAATCTAAACGGGATGCCGCGAGGAAGAATAATTACAATAGTTATAGTTAGTAAAATATAGTTATAGTTTTTGGAGGAGATAAGTCGATTTAGGACGAAGTATCAGCTGCGTAATACACGTAAAGGTCCTTGTCATGTGCCGTGATGAATTCGCGTTTCATGAGAAGCAGATTATTGTAGTGTTCTGTGCTGGTATCTAGTAGTTCCAGACAGGAAGTTAGAGTCGAGGTCGGCAAACTGTTTTCCGCGAGCACCCTATCCGTCTCCATGCACGTCTCTATTACGCTGTTCAAGAGCTCGTTACATCTGAATTCAACGGACAGAAGTAAAGTTTAAATGCTGCAAAAATTATGTCTTAAATATTGTGATGGGAAAAATATTAGGACATGCAGAATATTTAAGTTACTTTTTTGAATTATACATAACTAATAGATGGTACATTAAAATACTGAGTTCTTGTAATTGCATGCCGAAATCTTTGTTGATTAAGTTTTAAGAACTTTGTGCAACATAATGAATTTACTTAAACATTACATTTACGAAAGAATTTTTTCTTTTAATAGATTTTTCTTACCATAATCTCTATTTGACATAGACTTTTTTTTATAATAAGTCGTTAATAACATATTAATTATTGAAAAATATAAAGTGTTTTTTTAAAAGTACTCTTTAATAAGTAAATATGAAGTATGTTTTAAGATTATATGTTTTTTTCAAAAAATCTTACATTTCAGACAAAAGTGGAACAATAACATTTTAGATATTTTTTATCTGGTAATGTAGCGAAATTAAGAAATATATATTTTTCAAATCAGTAATTTACTAACGTTAATAGTATAAAATTCACACAGAAAATATTCAGACGAAAAAAGCCTATTTTCATTCTGAACTAAATTTTTTTTTTAATTCTTACTTAACACTAAGTTTGTATCTGAATTAAATCTTTGCCTAAGTACATAACTAAGTCTTTAGGGGTCCAGTAGGAGCTCTATGAAAATACGTGAAGGCAGACAGACGGTTTGTAACAAAATGATAGTATTTACATGTATATAAAAGTAGATACGTGCTTTTTGAAAGGCTTACAAAATTTAAAGAGAAGACATATACATAACAATATATTTCCGCTTTCAGAAAACGGTACCATTTTTGAGATTTACTCCCTTAAATTTATCCAATAAAACTTGAGGAAACTTTTAGATTTGAACCTAGGTTAGGTGGTACCTATATTTTTGGTTCAAGTTGATAAAACATTTTCCTAAATAGGGCAAAAAACTATTTTCTTTCTGTAACATTTACTGATCAATCATTATCATTTTATAAGTCAGTATTGTTGAAAAAATACTCAATTTTATTAATATTTATTATTATCGTTACTAATTTGCATAAAAATGTACAGTATTATCTGTCATATATAAGGGAAAAGGGAATGAGGAAAAAACGGAATGACGAATAATACCTATGACGAGAAAATATAGTTCTCAAATGTCCGAAAATTTTATTAAATATTCCATATGAAGACTATTACGTCGAATATTCTAGAAGTCGTTGGCAACTTTGACGCCAAAAGGATTTATAAGTAGCGCGTGTGCAGTAAAACGTTGGCTATTAGTTTATATAGCTCAGTCATTGATAAGGTTACATTAGTTTTCAGTTTGGGGATCGTACATTATTTTATGCTTCGTGACTATGTGATGAGACACTGTTTACTATATTTTATTAACGCTAGCGATATAGTTTGTTTAAATAACGTATTGAAGTATTAAAAAGGGGTACTCGTTTTTGTGAAAAATCTGAATACCGTCCTTTCTTTAGGAATCGCTAGTGAAACAAGGAATACTTATAATTTCATCACTCTGGTTCCGTCGGTTACAATCTCACAATTTCCAAAGTTTTCAACCTATGTGAATTAAAGATTTTGATAGTATATTTTTCACATGATGATCTCAAGAAATATTTGGCAAAATGAAAAAAAAGTGAAATTAAAGAATTAACGACGATTGTGAAATTAAAGGATTAACGACGACGTTTACCGTAACACCTTAAGACAGATTTCCTACCTAACGTAAAATCTTTAAATCGTCTCTTTTAGGTATGCAGCCCTCTAAACCTTGGAAATGTTCTCTTTCTCGGTCAATGCGGGGGAGACAAAAAAGACAACACTTAGCAAATTATGCATTTAAAGGTTATCCATTGTCTTTTATAATACGGATAATCTTAAATACTGACCTGAGCTTGTGTCTATGCCTTAATATTACCTTAGGTCTATAGCTTTACCAACAATACTAAATATAAATGTTCGGCAATTTATTTACGCTCATTTATTACGACTTATTTATTTTTGAAAATAATTATTTATCTTGAAAACCTATTTAATTGGGTCGTCAACGTCATTTACAAGAAATCTAAGTAATAATTAGACTTGGTCGGATATTCCACAGTTAAATTAACCAAACATGTAAGGCATTTGTACACCATAGCGTAGAGCATTTTTATTTAGATATTTAAAATTAACACAATTTATTGTTTAACTGTGTTTTTACCTCTGTTTCTTAAGCTCCAATCGCAGCCAGGATACGACGAGTAGGCTGGCGAATAGTTCCATGTAAAGCCATGACCGTGACTCCTCCCATCTCAAGGCGACTAGATCCTTGGCCCTGATGAGTGGTATCAGCCGCCACACTTTAAATTTCGGAGCGAAGGAAAATACAACAAAAAAGAAAGTTACTAGGGTCATTAGAAATTTGTGTAACACGTCTTTCATCTTTGATTATTTTATTTGGATTTATCTTAAATTGATTTATATTATACAATTAATTTTGACAAAAGTTTGACATGTTAGTCTTTCTTTTTCTCGCAGCTTTTATGGGTGAAGCGATCGAATTTAATGAAGGTTTTTTTTAAAATTCTAATGTCATTGTAATTAATTGCAACTTAAGATTACCGATAAATAGTAATTAGAACGATTGGAAAAGTCAAAGGATTCTTTAGATAAAAAATTAATAGACTTTAAGATAAATAATTCGCAGATATTATTATAGATGTGTTGATAATTTCGAGTGGAAATCGATTTTAAGACATGAACAAATGCGTAATGCGGGAGAGATAGCGTAAACAATAAAATGAAGAAATCGAATTTATATAATATTAAAAAGCCTTTAGTAACAATATTTTAATGGAAAAATTGACACTATATATCGAATGTTCTTATTCCTACCTCTGTGGCTGCAAACAGTTGAGAGTTAAGTGAAAACTGTTGAGTCCTATTTTATATGAGGACGCATTTACATATATATATATATGTATATATATATATATATATATATATATATATATATATATGTATATATATATATATATATACATATATATATATATATATATATATATATATATATATATATATATATATATATAAATAGAGATGTGTACTATACTTTGTTTGAAAAGGCCCAAGAACTACGTAGTTTTATTCCATTTCACTTCCGCCTCAGGAAATGAAATCATGTTTTTGAGTACGTATCACTACTTGAAAGAGTGGAAATTCCGTAACTTAGGCTTCCTTGTTTTTTACTTCGGTATTTAAAATTAACACAATTTATTGTTTAACAGTGTTTTTAACTCGGTTTCTTTAGCTCCAATCGCAGTCACGATACGAGTAGGCCGGCAAATAGTTCCATGTAAAGCCATGAATATGACTCCTCCCATCTTAAAGCGACTAGATTCTTGGCCCTGATGAGTGGTATCAGCCGCCGCACTTCAAATTTCGGAGCGAAGGCAAATACAACCAAGAAGAAGGTCACTACGGTCATTAGGTATTCGTGTAACACGTCTTTCATCGTTGATTATTTTATTTGGATTTATCTTAAATTGATTTTTTATTATACAATTATATATAGAGATGTGTACCTCCACTTCCTTTCCTAATACTGATGTGTCGCATGTTTTGTTTGCTTTGCTTAATTAAGTTGTCTTCAAATAAGTGTGCAAATTTATATTTATAATCTCTCGCCATATAATATGTTTCTACTCCCTGCGTTGTATTTGTTTTAAAATAAAGATTTCCTAGGATCAGTAAGTCGTCTTACTTTTCTCAATTTATAGTAACATTTCATAAATAAATAAAATAAATTTCAGTCTATTTCGTTGCTTAAAATGTAATATGTGTTTTTAAGTAACTTTGTGTGCCTGAATACGAATATGACTATATTTTTATTAATGGCGTGAGTTTTGTCCTATATTACAACTTAAACATATTAATAAGTCAGTTTATTTTTATTTAAGGAATACAACTTCCAAAATGGTTAACCATTAATCCGTTACCGGTTAACCAATAATTAAGATAAGATTTTAACTTGCATTTGAATACATTTAATTAAATAATTTATAAATAAAATACTTTTGAAACGTTTAAAAAGATTTCAGGTACGTTCATATGTATTGGTAGGTTTACATTTCTGAACCAAACACTTTGATTTGATTATTGGCATTAATCGTAACAATCATCAGCCCCGCAAATAATCTACATATAGATGATTTAGGGACTGAACATATTAGTTATTATTTTCCATTTCTATGATATGGACGTTGCCAAGCAATCATAGGTGTGCTTTTTTATTTCAGTAATATCAAGGAATCCTAAGCGCAAAAATTTATTCATCATGGATTTAAAATCCTATTTTTAATTTCAGTGTGAAACAATAACTTTTTAAGGTTCTCAGAGTTTGAATTATCTCTTAATATTCGATGTTCCAGACAGACACTAATCAGAGTTTTCATACAGAACTATTTAATTGACTTAGTCCGTGATTTAGGTTCGCTGAACGGGAATGTTCTAATTCTTTACTCTAGACTCTGAATGAAAAATACTCAAAATTTCGGATTAAAAAAAAGGAAAAGAAAAATACCAGATATTGAATAATGTTAAAAATGAAAATTTTACAATTATCATTTTGTATGTTTAAAGATACCGTGGATAATTTTCAGCTTACAAAAAAATGGTATTTATATTCATTAATAATAATAGAATCATAATATTTTTATTTTATGGTCTTCAAAATACGGAATTTGTAATTTTATTATTCAATCATTAGATGAACTGAAAAATAATAGCGAAATTATTTTTTTCTGTACGAAAATATGGACAAATAAAAATATAAATAAGAACTATTGCAAATAAATTGACACAAGATAGGAAAATCAAATAAGACATTATTAACAGTATGGCCCCGAGCAAATTCAAAGTCCAAATAATTTATTCAACACAATTTTACCTTAGTCTTCGAAAGTCTGAAGGACTCTACCGGACGGGGTTTCAGCGGCAATGAAGTGGCAAAAAACAAGCCTTTTTGCTAATGTACTTCATTACAATGTAGTAGCAGTAAATAGAAGAACAAAAAAAAAATGAAAGAACAGTAATACCAAACATTTAACCAGGCGCCAGGCAATGATTAATTAATGCCTCGTTCATCTGATATTTTCTTGTGAACTTTGCAATAGCTCTATGAAATAAAATCAAGAAATAATAAAACCTAACCTAACCTAACCTAACCTGACCTGACCTGACCTGACCCGACCCGACCCGACCCGACCCGACCCGACCCGACCCGACCCGACCCGACCCGACCCGACCCGACCCGACCCGACCAGACCCGACCCGACCCGACCCGACCCGACCCGACCCGACCCGACCCGACCCGACCCGACCCGACCCGACCCCGACCCGACCCGACCCGACCCGACCCGACCCGACCCGACCCGACCCGACCCGACCGACCCGACCCGACCCGACCCGACCCGACCCGACCCGACCCGACCCGACCCGACCCGAACCGATCCGACCCGACCCGACCCGACCCGACCCGACCAGACCCGACCCCGACCCGACCCGACCCGACCCGACCCGACCCGACCCGACCCGACCCGAACCCGACCCGACCCGACCCCGACCCGACCCGACCCCGACCCGACCCGACCCGACCCGACCCGACCCGACCCGACCCGACCCGACCCGACCCGACCCGACCCGACCCGAACCGACCGACCCGACCCGACCCGACCCGACCCGACCAGACCCCGACCCGACCCGACCCCGACCCGACCCGACCCGACCCGACCCGACCCGACCCGACCCGACCCGACCCGACCCGGACCCGACCCGACCCCGACCCGACCCGACCCGACCCGACCCGACCCGACCCGACCCGACCCGACCCGACCCGACCCGAACCCGACCGACCGACCCGACCCGACCCGACCCGACCCGACCCGACCCGACCCGACCCGACCCGACCCGACCCGACCCGACCCGACCCGACCCGACCCGACCCGACCCACCGACCCGACCCGACCCGACCCGACCCGACCCGACGACCCGACCCGACCCGACCCGACCCGACCCGACCCGACCCGCCGACCCGACCCGACCCGACCCGACCCGACCCGACCCGACCCGACCCGACCCGACCCGACCCGACCCGACCCGACCCGACCCGACCCGACCCGACCCGACCCGACCCGACCCGACCCGACCCGACCCGACCCGACCCCGACCCGACCCGACCCGACCGACCCGACCCGACCCGACCCGACCCGACCCGACCCGACCCGACCCGACCCGACCCGACCCGACCCGACCCGACCCGACCCGACCCCGACCCGACCCGACCCGACCCGACCCGACCCGACCCGACCCGACCTGACCTGACCTAACGTAACCTAACCTAAGCTGATTTCTAATTGTACCATGTGCTGCAACTATGTTGCAGTTTTATTATTTCTAATGAAACGAGTAATGTGTTTACATACATACAAAATATTTTTTATACATACCGGCAAAATACTTTTCTAATTTTTATTTACTTAGATACCTACCCTAGAGAATCACGAGAGGTAGATTGTATTGAAACGATTCGCTAACTTCTCAAACTAATGTTATTTCATCACAAAATATAAATATTTCTTATATTGAAATTGTTCCTCCTAATCTTCTTGTTTTTCTTTTTTACTTTATGGTTTTTATTTTCATTTAGAATTAACTAATCTTCTACAAAGCAAAATCTTTAATTACGGCATAGCTCTCGATCGCGTTAGTGAAGTCCTGCTCAGCCGATATTATAGCTAGATTAGTCAATGTCGACATGTTTATTGTAGACCTTAAGTGATATTTAAGTAATTTCAATTTCAAAATGCTTCTTTTATAACTAGCATTACTCATAGCAGTTATGGGAACTATTATATATATTTCGAGCTTGGATTTCGTAATAAACTTTTTAAGAATTCAAGCTGACTTGTATTAACTAGCTTATTAACCGATCTCAAAAAAGGAGGAGATTTTCAATTTGTCGGAAACTTTTTTTATGTGCTCAGCGACAATTCTTTACCACTCAGTAAGAATTATCGCTGACTATTCAGCGTGAATATTCTTTACCGAGTGGAGCGATTTCGATGATTCTTCGAGTGGACCAATTTTCAGAAGCAACTTCAAATAAAGAGAGAAAAAGAGTCAAACTGAAATGTATAAAATCATAAAAAGCAGTATTAAGTTGGAACTTTTGTGGTACAATGTAATTTCTAAACATGAATTTGCAAAATACTGTCACTTTTAAAGATTTTTGGAGTCGGTGCCAAGTCACATGTCGCACATGTTTGTGTGTATATGGGTGAGCATATATATGAGAGAGAGGCGTGAATACTTAGCACCAATTTTTGAACAGTAAAATTCTTAAACAGTTGTAATAGTAGCAAATTTATTCATATTTGAAAAGATATTGTACTGCAAAAGCTTCAACACTCATATTTTTATTATTTTAAAGTTTTCAGTATTATTATTCTGTGGTTATTTGAAGTCGGTTTAATACTTTTATCAAAGTTTTACGTTATCTTAACTTAAAAATTGTGTTATGTTACTCAACAGCTTATAACAATATTCCAAATTGTAAACGTCAGGAAATTCCGTTCTACTGTAAAATAAAAGTGATACACGTCTCATATTTTAAAATTGTTTACTTCAGTGTCGAAAAATTTCTTGAAAAATGAGGGGCCCATATAAAATGCGCACAATGTTATATTACAAAATTATAAGGAGTATTAGCGTATTCTTTAATATATATCTGTCCCGTTTTTTCAAAAAAATTCCGGTCCGGAAATGAACGATGAAATTCTTTAACGAATGGCAATAAATCAACAGTGATTCAACATATTTGCTATTAGTAGTTGTTATTTTGTAAAAAAACTACTCCACTTACCAAGTCAGGGTCTGATGATAAGTTCTAGAGATGAACAAGGAAACTGCTTAGCGAATGTTAGTAGATCAACCACGATTAAAAATATGTGCTACTAGTAGTTGCTACGTTGCTACTTTTGTGAGAACCTTAGAGTTTTTCAAATTACATTATAAATGAAATGAAATTATAAGTTTCAAATTTGCATTTTAAATTACATTATATTATAAATTCGTTTAAGTTGGTCGACGGTGCTGGCACCGCCTTCAAAAATATGTAATTTGGTTATTTTCATTTTCAATAGTAATTGCAAAACTCCATAACAACATCCATCCATCCATCCATCCATCCAACATAAACAACATCCAGCGCACTTACTCAAGCTTGAAATCCTGTTTGCTCTTATCGTCTGTTACATGATCTAGGTTGATTATTGCTCTTGTTGATTCAACTTGTTGCTTGTTGTTTATTGCTACGCGCCGGTACGAACCACATCCACGCTAGGCCTTTGCATTTGCATATACTTGTGTTTTTTTTAATATTTTGAATAATCCAAATTATCTAATTTACATTTGAAGCAGAAATTTTTCAAATTTTCATAGAAAAAATTCTAACCATACGAGTACCATGTGCGAAAATGTTTTTCTAAGTGGCAAAACTTTGGAATCAACTGGATGCTAACAATAGAAACTCTTCGTATATTAATATTTTCAAGGGTAGTGTGAAAAAGTTCTACCCTTCAATAATTTCATCTCGCTTCATCATATCAATATTTATATACACGTATTGTAAATGTACTTTTTAGATAATTTTGATATTTCTGTGTTGGGTTTATTTCTATTTTTAGTTTATCTTCATAAAACGTTTTACTTTCCCACATAACAAAATTTTCCATTGTCGATGACTGGAAAATAATGCTTAGATATGTAGCAATAAATCCACCAAGTGTATGTATAATTTTATATAGAGTCACTGACTAATTGCTACATATGGACATATATATAGGGACACGAAAAAGTAGATTTATGAAATTTCTTCTCATTTTGCACTGCCCATCTATACCAATATATGTAATTTAAAAAAGAAAAATAATATTGGAACTACTAAATTTATAACATTGAAATGTGGGAAAAGTAGAGATTTTAAATACGCTTCAAATATTTACATTATCTCGAGGAAAGAAACTACTTCTTTAAAAGTACAATATTTGCTTAGTGCTTTTACTATTTTAAAAAACAATATAAAATAATTTGTTCCTCTTTTGCCGACAACTTCTTTCCCTTTACCTTTTAGGGCACAAAACGTCATCTATTACAATACTTATGATAGTAGTCATTTTTAGATAAGCACACTTTGTATTGAATTGACATTTTATGTTTTTGTATATTGAATTGGCATTTCAATTTGACATATTATATCTTTTTTATTTGGTATGGTCCATTAATTTGCGTAACGCTGTTCCCTTGTGTTACGCAAATTAAACAGCCAAAAATTTAAAAAAGTACAATATTTTGTTGCTTTCCCCTAAATAATTTATTCGTAAACTCCTTCAATGTACAGACAAGGTAATTCCACAGTTTTATTATATGTATAGTATATAACAACCAAATGCAGCACTAAACTTACCAAGTGATTAATTTACAAATATTGACAACAAATTAAAATTTAAAACAAATTGAGGAAACAACGTAAGCTTATATTAAAAACGTACACATTTTATATGCGAAAGACGTCTTCGCACATAAAAGGAAAGTGTTTATGTGCGAAAGACGATCGACAACGACGCATTCGGATTGTTTACTCAACCTCACTTCAGACCGTGCCCATCTCACCGATGTATGTGCGATTAAAAATCATTTACCGATTTAAAATATACGTAGCTCCATCTATCGATGTTCACTATAAATTTATCACTATTGAGGTGCACTATACATTTAAATAATTACTACGCGTCGAGTAGGCAGGCATTTCTTTGTTGTTGTGTGTACTAAAACATTAAAAAAGGAATTTTTGAAAAATACAATTCTTTAAATTTTTCGGAATGAACTGATTGAACTGCTTGCGATAAAACAAACTAAATGTTATTTCAAATTGACCACTATATACTTACGTGTTTGTGCACACAAACAAACGTACAGACAAAAATTACAGAAACGAAATTTTTGTTTGGTATATATATATATACACGCATTATTTGAAGATTATTAGGTAATACATAAGAATAATGTTTATATGCTAGAACTAACAGAATAAATATTTGGCGAGAATACGGTGTGGCGAAGTGCGATTGTAAAGGTAAAGATGGTAATGTTGAAACGGTTTAATTATATCGAACATGTGGATAGAGAACATAGATAAAAATGCGACCAAGTGCGTGTTATATATTGTTATATATTATATTTATCTCCTCATGCCTTTTTACCGAAGTAATTTTATTTGAAGTTCTAATCAAATGTGTCTAGAATGTTTTCCAATACTTCTTGACGGTTGAACGATTAGAGAGTGGAGGAAAGGGGAAATTGCTTGTCAGTTTTCAAAAATGAAAAATAGAAAATGGAACCTAACTAAGACGTGAGTGGAAATAAACTATTTGGCTCCCTTCTACATTTTTAACTTACCTATTTAAGTTTTTAACGTTTTTAACCTACCTTGCTACATAGGCAAGGTATGTTAAAAACGTTTGTAATATTTTGTTATATATTAATAGAAATCTTAATTTCTTTACAAAATGACATGCATATAGGTTTTAAACTGTAGAATATCTCATATGTTGCAACACAGGACAGGAAAGCATTTACAAAAGTGAGCACTTATTCACAGATAAATAGAAATAAGTACTTATAGAGAGAAACTAGGTATGTTCTACCAGGGTTTTAGAGTTAGGATAACACTTAACAGTAGCTTACAAAGTCGGTTTTAAAAATGTTATGTTATTTGTGAAATTGGAACTTATGAACTATATTCCATTATCATCCACCACATTCACATGTATATTATAATCTATTATATTATAATTCTAAAACGAAATTGTGTAAATAATTGTTTATTTACGTAAATTTTAAGCAATAATGACTACATCTGTACTGTATCTTTTGCGTATAAATGAATAAAATTTACGATGATTTCCTTTGCTTTAAATGACGATCGAATTATGATGAAAAATTGACCACATAAGTTATGAATTGAAGAAAATGCCTTGGATCGTTACTACTTGTTTACATTTAGTTTCTGCTATCCTACCAATCGAAGAAGCGGATCTTTGGAAATTATAATTTATGTCGATGTGTGGGCTTTTTCGTATTACCTGATAACTTTGTGTAAGGAGACCAATGTTTGTATTTTTTTGTCTATTTCGAAGTATTTTAGTTATTAATCTAAGCTACCGTTAATTTTTATGGGAACAAAACCTTAATCCACTTAACTATGGACAGCTATATATCTTAATTCTTATAATAATTTATATAACAAATCATTTATTATTGTCATTGAATGACAATAATAAAAACTTGTAAATGTTATTTTTAGGGTTCAGTACCTCAAAAGGAGGAAAGAAACCCAACCCTTAAAGGATTACTTCGTTGTCCGTCTGTCAGTCTGTCAAGATCCTTTTTTCAGGAACTTATCAAATACTTAGGTCTACGGTTCCTTTAAGCTTCTAAGTCAACGTAATAAAAGAAACTTTAAATATACGGCCATTTATGCTGCATTTTTTCACAAATCGCTTTTTCGCTTAAAGAAAAAATTTGAAATTATATCACAAAAAAAAATATTTTTTAAATATGCACTTGTAAAAGATATAGTAGGCAATATAGTTTCGTTCTAAAACATTAACATTTTGTAAGTAGTTTAATAGGAATAAAATGTAATAATAAATTTTTATAAATGCCTAAATGTTTACGGAATCCTCGTAGTGCGAGTTCCACTCGTGCTTGACAGGTTTTTTTTATTGTTAACAACATTCATTAACTCTTTTGTACGGTAAAAAACTTTTCATTAAAAATTTTCGTAAAAATTACTGTTAAAATGAAATAATTAGGGAATAACAAGAAAAATTAATTAACCTGTTTTTGATTAGCTATTTATTTTTACGTTTATGTCTTAAAATTGCAGTTATTTTATAAAGATACCGATGGCTTGGCCGCCTTGAGCAAATTGTAAGCAATGAAGAGTTGCATTTTCCGACGATTTAGTTTCGACCAGATAGAAGACGTTAACTTATTTTTAAATAGTCTTAATTTTCCCGATTATCGAATGTGAATAATTACGTAATTTCAGATATCCAACATTTTTACTTTTAGAAAACTATAAGATTAATTGCATATAAATGAATTAATTAACGTCGGATAAAATCTGTTTTTTTTATTTGTTTGTAATTATTATTCAAACTAATTAGCTTCATTTAATTAAAATCAGTAATTTAGTGCTTCACTTGTACGTAAAAAATAGCGAAAAAATTCGAAACATAGCTCGAGTCTTCTTTCATAAGTTTTATCGATTTATATTGCCATTATGTGATCTACTAAATTGACATAAAAGTGGCAGTACGAGAAATTAGAGTTACTTAATTGAAAAAGCAGTATATTACTTAAGTTTAAAAGCTCTCATTTCGGTTTAAATTAAATGGTCTATCTGATTTTGGGTACCATTTTTTATTTTAAATACGAAAAGTGTTTTTAAATAAGTAATGAAGATTCTCGATGACTTGTCGCCTCGTGATATAATGAAGTTTAGACAGATAACTTCTAAAATATCGATTCCATTAAACATTGGTGAGCCATTTGATCGGTGCTCTATTTGTCTTCACTATTTAAGTATTTACACAAATGATAAAGCTTTTATTGTTGGGTCCTCTAGTTGATCTTAAACATGAAAATTGATTTCAAACAAGTAATGAAAATTCTCCAGGACTTCAGTATAATCTTATAACCTCATGACAGAATGAAGTTGACTCAAGAGCTGTATATTGTTGGAAAAGCTCTAAAATATCAATTCCATGAAACGTTGGTTGGTTCGATCGGCGCTTTCTTTTATTTTATTATTTAAATAATTACACAAAAAGATAAAGCTTGTGTATTTTGGGAACGTTATTGATTTTAAATAAATAATGAAAATTCTCGAAAACTATATCTTGAAATGAATGTGACCCAAGAGCTATAAATAAATAGAAAAGTGCTAAAATATCGATTCCATGGAACGTTGGTACACCATTTAGTCGGCGCCTCCCTATCTTTATTGTCTATATACTTACGTAAAGCTTGTATTTTGAGTATCGTTATTGATTTGAAATATAAACGTTCATTTTAAATAAGTACACATCTTTGCTAATATCCCACCTAAAGATGTTGTAATACAATGAAACCTAGGTCGTGGTAAAGAACTTAAAGAAAGTAGAAATAATACTACATCACGAAGTTTCATTTAATTGTGAATAATGAATTTCTACAAAATTAACGCCAAATATATTCAATATTTAAATAAGTAATAAAGATTTTCGAAGACTACAGTCTAAATCTGTAATTTCGCGATAGAATGAATATTATCCAAAAGCTATATATATGTGGAAAAGCTCTAAAATATCCATCTTGCGAAACCTTGGTACACAATTTGGTTGGCTAAATATAAAGCTTGTATTTTGAGTATCATCATTTATTTTAAATATAAAAATTGATTTGAAATAAGTAATGAAGATTCTCGAAGACTACAGTCTAATCTTGAGATTAATGTGATCCAAGAGTTATAAATGAGTGGAAAAGCACTAAAATATCGATCCCGTGAAACCTTGGTACACCATGTGGTCGGCGCCTGATCTACCTTTATTATTTAAATACTTATACAAAAGATAAAGCTTGTATTTTGGGTATCATTATTGATTTTACATATGAAAACTGATTTGAAATAAATAATGAAGATTCTCGAAGGCTACAGTCTAATCTGGTAGTCTTGTGATAGAATGAATGTTACCCAAAATATCGATCCCGTGAAACTTTGGTACACCATTTGTTCGGCGTTCAAGAGTTATATATGAGTGGAAAAGCGATAAATTGTCAGTTCCATGGAAGGTTGGTGTACCATTTGCTCGGCACCCGCTCTACCTTTAATTTTTAAATACTTACACAAAAGATAAAGCTTGTATTTTAAGTATTATTATTGATTATAAATATGAAAATTGATTTTAAATAAGTAATGAAGATTCTCGGAGACTTCAGTCTATCTGGTAGTCGCGTGATAGAATGAATGTTACCCAAAATATCGATCCGGTGAAACTTTGGTACGCCATTTGTTCGGCACCCGTTTTATCTTTATTATCTAAACATTTCCACAAAAGATAAAGCTACCTGCATTGCTCCTTACTTTTTACGAGCAGCCATTTCTAAATCAGTCCGATCATTCCCACGTGCAACACATCAAGTGGACTCGGACCCGCCCCAAACGATTCAATATACTTACGTTTCCCTTTTTCCCTTTCGTCGTATTCAGCAGCGTAATGGGTATAAGAAAAATGTCAGCAAGAAAAGCAGACACTGTCGATCTTGCGTGTCTTTTAGGGGCATTCGAGTTTATGAGGACGCGACATCTGCCGACAACAGATGGAGTCGCCGATGCGATCATGATTTTCCTCTCCCTCCTAAACGGACCGCCGCCCCCTCCGGGGTTAGGATGCCCCTCCTCTCTATTTATCCTAAATATGAAACAATTTACTTACCGAGCTCAGTCTTTGGGGTTAATTCGAGTTGGAACGATGTTAATCGTGGAAGTACGTCGTAAATATGATCGAGCGAGCGGCGGTTTGTGTTTTAGAATAATTGATAAGTAATATGATAAGTTGGTGATTCCCAAAGTGTGTACCCCAAAGCTTAGTTGAATTGTACTTCTTTAGAAGGGATGACTTTATACATTATATTTTCCTCAACTTCAAATTCAAAATGTCGATGCGGGGTACAGTGCGACAGACTCTGTACAAACTTATTTATCCTTGCATATTATTAAATGCAACGCCTGTATGTACGTTTGTTTACTATTTGATCTTCGTTTAAACCATTCTAATATATTTTTAGCAGCTTAATTTTTTACCTTAATGAAATGGGTAAAATATAAAAGAACAACGTAGCGCGCTTGAAACTTGTTTTCTGCATTTATTGATGTTTACAAAATAATCATCATAATACCTAAAATAAAACTAATATGTTATTAGGTCGAAAATAAATATGTTGAACTAAAAATAAACTCATTTTATAAAGACATAATTTTTTAATTAATTATAAATTACAAATTGTCAGTTAATGACTCTGCACTCTAGATACAAACAAATTTGGCATGTATAAAGTTCGTATGACGAAGTAAGCTAGGTGGAACAATATGTAGACTTAAAAAATTTGTTTGAGGTTTGTTATTCAATCACGCCTAAATGGTTATACAGATTTTGATGAAACTTGGTATGGACATATTTTATGATTAAAGTTAATATATAGTATTTTAACTCAAAAGATAGAATAGTTTTTTTAGAATGAAACTCGCTATTTTTATTAAGCAATATCAATTTAATACTGTGACATGCTATTAGAGGACGCAACGTGTATTTTAAATTTATTAACTACTTGTCTCGAGGTTTATCTTAATTAAAATTCTATGCGGCTGAAGCAGTGGGCAGTAACCAGGCTGTCATGTATATTACGAAATCAGATGGAAAATGATTGCATTTTCAGTTATTAAACAAACTGTGAATATTCACATAATGCATGTACGCAGTCTAATATGGTTAATACATCTTTGCATTTAGAATATCTATTTGATTTAATAAAATTATATATGTTGAGCGAACGAAAATTCTGTGAGAAATTTTCAACAGTTCATCTTTTAAAAATATTTTAATGCAAAAAGACGTATAAACGAAAATAGTTTGGGAATCCCTGCAGTAAGGTTTTTTCAGTATTTATTCCAAACTACTCATATTCTAAATGCTTTGCAGCAGAGCGTTCTCAATATTTTTAAGGGTTGTAACTGACATAATTGATACGGTATAAATTTTCATTTCAATATTAAAGAATAAACTGTCTTTAAACAAATGGATTTTCTTGTAATAATGAATAGTTTTAGGGTTTCAAACATTGACAAGGAAAGTTAGATATTTTAAGTCACGTTGTATTTTTTGCCAGGTTTACCTTTTAACTTCTGTAGAGTTTGATTCCTGATAGCGATGTTAGTAACGAAAATGTATCATTATTAAATATCAGAATAGGTTAAAAAAAGAAAATTGTCTATTTATAATTGTTAGGTATTTAATAATTATAGGGATTATTAAAAACTAACAATAGTTATAGAATATTTATTCTTTTACTGTAAAATAAATAATCCAAAAAGTGTTGCGAAATGTCTCATTATAATTTGTATATGTAGATAGCACTATTCAACTTAGATAATACAGAGTACCAATAATCATAGGACGTATGTATGTAGGAGTATATATATATATATATATATATATATATATATATATATATATATATATTTAATTTAAAATATTCGACATAAATTATAAATATCTTGGAATAAAGGAAAACATAAAACCCAAAGAGAGTACAGTGTACAAAGGGATGCAGAAAGTCCTAATTGCTGAAGAAATATCGGCAAGCGATCTTAATATTTGCACAAATTCAAGTGGCAAATTATGGACAAGTTTTAAATCTGTTTCATAATCCATCAGGTTCTTATGGAAACAATGGCCAATTATTTGCACGCTACTCTCATTACCGCGTTAATTAACAAATGAAATTGCTCGTCAATCAAAAAGGATCCAACACAACAAACTCTTGACACGGCATTGTCATTATGAGTCATTAGGGAGTACTAAAGCCGACTCATGTAAGCGATGACGGATCAATAGACCTTTATAGCCTTGCATGCAACCCACTCGAGCCTAATCAATTAGAGTGTATTCGACTATTGTAATAAACTATCTCGCTCGACAACCCGCCTTCGATCAAATTAATCGGGGTGAATTTTGCGTCAGCACGCGACCGCGCTCGCTACGCAATTTGAATCTAATTGCGATGTAAAATATAGTACAAATTACATAATTGATTTCGTATTTTGTTTGTTCTCGGTTGGGATTTTTAATTATGGGGGGCGACGTTGGGGCGAGGAGATCGGACTGCCAAGGAGTGCATGCGAGGATGGTTTACGCGACGGAGCAAGTGGTGCATCTGTCTTGAATGTTTATGGCAAAGGGAAACGCAGGCTGGTTCTTTTGACAACATTCAGGTGTAATTTAGGTTTTCGGGACGTTTCTAATTGAGGATTGCGTTTCTAACATTTTATTAAAATTAGTGAGTCTTGCGAACGATCTTTGCATATGCAGTTAATTTTTTTTTATTTGCAGCGAGACTGCATATACTTGTTTTGAGTCAAATGTCATTCTGGGATAAAGACGATTTTACTGTTTAACATCAGTTTTGAATGTCCTAAGTTTGGTTACATAGTTTTAGTCTTCAATTTTAGGCCGTGAATTTCTTAGTTTGTTTGCTGAGATTAAAAAAAATATGTTCCAACATTTCTAATGAAAGTTTCGACAGTTGGATATAAGTAACAATTTCCCAATAACAATAATTTGTAAATTTTACAATTTCCTAAAAACAAAAATTTGTATAATTAGCATATTTTTCGAAATATCGAAGTTTCAAAATATTGCTTGTTACGTAATTTTGAACAAACTGTTTTTTTAAATACATATGCCAATTAGCCTTATTAGTTAGTTGCTTTTCATATAATAGCATGGAAGCAACATTAAGTAAGGACTTAAAGACAAGTGAAATGTTATTTTTTGCCTTTCTCAGATATTTGTTTAACATTCTTTAAATGTTTGTAACTTTTCGTAGATATTAAAACGGTAAAAATACATTTGTGAAAGCAATTTCAGGTCGGACTTAAAGTTGAATATTTTAAAATTAATTTTGGATTCTGAAGTTTAAACGTTATCAAAGAGAATTATTTGAGTTTAAAAAAAACTAAGTTAAAATAATTTTCATTAAAACTGAGAGTTCTTAAGACAACACTTAATACAGCCGCAAGGTTTTTTTAAAATATGGATCGATAAATTTCTTTTTAAATTCATATGTACTTTATTCCAATACTTTTTCATTTAAAGGATGTTATTTGTCTATAATATGATAATTTATGATAAAAAAATCTTTTGTTACAATTAATTGTTAATACTAAAGAGTAATAGTGAGATATTTTCATTACTGTTGAAAGTTGACTTATTTATGATAATTTTATTTCAATAATAATAAATAAAAAATATTTTCATAAATAAATGAGTTTTACAAATTTTAATCAGTACAGGTAATCAGTACGTAAAGTAAGAATAAGATGAATCCATTGAAAACAATGATTATGAAATAAATATACTCTTCTTCGTGAATTTCGAACACGATTTAAATGATACAATCTAAAAGCTAATTTAGAGAATGCCTATTTTATAATAATTTGTATCTGGTTTCCACGAAGTAAATAGGAATTTTTTTTTTCTGAAAATGCATCGATTCCAGCGTATAAAGTGATAATAAATCATACTTCCGCTGTGTTTCGTAATGTCGAGCATACCTATAACAGTTATGAGCGTACTGAGATTTAAAACAGTTATAAACGTGACTTGGAGCAGTTAGTAACGAACTAAGAGTAAGATTTTTGTCCTTATACTTTTATAAATACAAGAAATATTTTTAGGATTATTTTATTTTTAAATAGTATTCGCATGTAAAATTATTACATTTCAACTAAAGTCCCATATATATGGCTCGATTCCTTTTGTCACCATAAAATATAACGATTTAGGTTTTAAATTGAACTATTTATTAAACGAAATGCAGGCGATAAATTACAACAGATAGTCGTTGATTCTATATTTTTAAAAAAGTTTCAAGTAGGAGTATAATCATTAATGCGGCTTACACAGATCAAGTAGACAGAGTATGTATAATAAAATTCAACGTCTCATCAGATTTTCCTAGATATATGAAATTGTTATTTAGATTTTTATTTATTTGTTTAAATTTATTTACAAATACTTACTGAAAAAATGAGACAAGAAATACATATTTTTTACAATATGTATTTCTTGTCTCTTCTTTAAAAACCTATATATTAATACAGGTTTTTAAAGATGAGACAAGAAATAAATATTGTAACAACGGCACTTTTAAACAGCCGAACGTGAAAGTTAATGCAGTTTTGAACACATATTTTTGATTGTATTCGTATCAATGTTAGAAATTTCCGTGCTCTAATTTAACTTCCGAGCTGTTACTTATTTTCAATTACCGTTATTGTTTAAAAAAAAACTAAGTATCAATAATAAGATATTATTTGTGGTTTTAGAATTTCGTTTACACGAGTTCAAGCGGACAGTTCAACCGGATGTTCAACCGGACAATTGAAAGTGTCCTAACATTTGAACGCACTCCCGTTATTCGCGTGCACGCGGTTGCGTCTAAGAAAAAAAGGACCATATATCCAATAATCATTTTGAAGCGGATGCTACTTTTTCGACTGACGTCGTAACTACCGTAGTTTGTGGTCATATATAAAATTTCTTCTTCATGTCGCAATTTTTATGCAAATATATTACATTGCAAATAATTTTGAACCCAGTTCAAAATTTAGCAATAAGTTCAATTCACAGAATCTTACTTGCAATCAAATTCTGTACCACAAAATTAGTATCATCATTTTTGTTTATTAAAGGCAAACGATAGGTTACATAAATATAACAGCTTAAGCATGAATAGGCATATGGTTTATTCCATTTTACCCGGACTTTTTTTATTACGCTTGATTATAATTAGAAATATTAAATTTCATTTAAATTATTATATATTTATTTCAAGATTACGGTTATAGCTGCAGCAACAGACCGATTTGTGTAAAATTATGTGTTTTAACGAAGGGACTGGCTATCTACTACTTTATATTAAGCCCTCACCACACAGTAGAATGCAGTGACAGTACTAATTATGATTTAGTTTATTTATGATTTAGTATCGGTGGTTATATGTTAACGTAAAATTTACATGTTGCTAGGATGATTTATTTTATCTTAATCATTACTTTAAATTATTTGGCACAATATGATTCTATTGAAACAAGTTCTTGGCAGTTTGCAAAAAGTGAGAGAACGTAATAAACGTTATTTTAAAGGGGAAATGAGAAATGGATTGAAACGAGAACGGTGTCATTAAGTTGTTGACATGGTTAACATCAGTTACATTACTTAGAATGAATAAACAGTTAAACATTACCAGTAAATAAAAGTTTACCTACATCTAGATCTTTGCATTGGATTTTAATGCAATGCACTAATTAATTAAAAAATGTCACTTTTTATTATTTTTTCCAATAATCCCCGAAATTTGGCAAGATTGTAAATCAGATTGATTCTTACAATTTTTTGTCAAATATTTTACTACATATATATATATATATATATATATATATATATATATATATATATATATATATATGTTTGTGTGTGTGTATACATAATATATATATATATATATATATATATATATATATATATATATATATATATATATATATATATATATGTTCATATAAAAGTATTTTCAATTATATATATTGTACGAAATAGTGTTTTGCGTTTGGGTTTAAAAGTTGTCTCAAGGCAAATTACTTCTGTTTTTCTGATCGTATTTATTTACGATTTGTTGTTTATATATTAATTTGTTAATGAATTCGTTTTCCTTCTGACACAAACATTTACATTTGCTTGTAGATATTTCTTTTATAATGGATTGTTCTCGTAAAACGTGTTTTTTTGTATATTTAAGTACTTTCACGTAAACATTTTTATAAATAAATAATGCATGAATATCTATACAGAGTATGCAAGTAGTAATAATATTAATGCTATGGGAATTTTCTATAAGTGGAGTATTTGTGAGTATTAAGAGTGGAATGATATCTTTGATAGGTGGTGTGAATAATCTCAAAACCTTTGCCTCTCCATAATATTGAACGTAGGTATTTATAAAAAGAAACATAATTCTTTTTATCAATCATAAAGTTAATTAATCACGCTAGCATAGGTAAAATACTGTAAAATATATATTATAAGTTTACATATTTCAATATGTATTTCACATAATCTTTGTTGACTACAATCTACGTCGCAGAAAACATTGTAACTTATGTCTGGGATCAACAAAAGAATATTGAAGTCGAAATGGCTACAGTGTTTGTGTACCCTCTGGGTATATTTCAATTCAAAGCATATCTAAAACATACATTTTTATCAATTTTATCACGTCAATTGTAAGAGATATATCAAACATGAAAATACAATACTTTTAAAGGATGTGAAATAATTTATCACTCTATTATTCTTTCTATTTCAATTTTAGTTCACTAGTGATGTGGTTAGAAGCGTTGTTACTTGTATCTTTTGTGAAAGTGAGGTAAATATTTGAACGTACAATTTTCTTTAGTGCTAGTGTCTTCATTTATTTGTATCTCATTTTTATTAAAGTATCTAATGTTGAATAATGGCAAAAAATGATACATTGTTAGCAAAACGTATTTTGAACAGTAATATAAAAATTCCCAAAATTTGAGGAATAGCATTCCATGAATTCAAAATTGACTTGCATAAATCATACATAAACAGGATTATGGAAATAAGGCTGTATCATCAGTTCAGTTCGACCAAGGTCGTAGATAAGGAAAGTTTACAAATATTTGCCGTTAACAAAAAAAAATTAAGAAACTTAACTGGCGCGCTGTTTTTGTTTCTGTATTATTTTATTTGTTTCTGTATTATTTTTTTAGAATGAAATTTAAAGCGGTGTATGTATATTTTTTCAGTCAAATTTTTGGTTACATTTATGAAAGTAATTCGTTGCACAGAATGCAACTTTATTACATATTATTAAATGTAATATCTATATCTTCACCTATGTGTTCACTTATACCTAAGGATCTTAAATACTTTTTTTAAATATTATTTAATTCTTTTATCATATGCAGTTACAGTCTAATGTTCTTAAGTAAAGCGGCATCGAAAGTAAAGCAACATATATACTAGAAATGTATTCTAGAGGGATTATATAGTAGAAATTCTTTGAGCTATTGTAATAGGTCTTTGTTCCTTACTTGGTTCTGCTGGACGGTTTTCTAATGTTCTTCATGTGAAATAATATAGAGAGTGGGCAGTGGCAATTAATACGACGCGGGAGAGGGTACGAGCGGGGGCTGCGCAGATTTAATTACAATCTGGTAAAACTGCAAGAGGAAAAGAGGGTTTTGATCGTACTATCGTATTTAGAAACTATATAATACAGAACATATTTTTCTAGAACATATATAATCTGGCTTAGATTATAATCTATATTAAGGTATTAGGCGGGGTACAATGACTGCAGTAAGAGAGAAAAACTTAATTACAATGCGAGATACATTTCATATTATGAGTTATATTTTAATTGAAGCCATTCGTTTAACTATTTTTTTAGCGCAAAATGCTATGACAGTTTTCAATAATTATACCATTCAACAAAATTTGCATGTACGTATTGTGTCTCGTCTTTCACATTTTTCGATCCGTTCGTGTGCCGGTGCACGTTGGCGAAAGATCTAGATGACGGCAGTGACAAACTTTCTTCGTAAAAAGTCACAATTAGACTAATAAACAGCAATACCTTGGCCCGCGAATTAGACAATAGAGTAAGAGTAACACGAAATTATGCTGCGAATGCCGCCAGTGGCGCGGGGCAGATGCGCGGAGCTACTCTGTAATTGCGGCGGCGGGCGAGCACATCGAGCGAGTTTAATTATTTGAGGAGCAATTATGCTAATGGATGACAGTTGCAGAAGGTCTGATCAGACCTCGTGGTGAATAGAGTGGCTATTAAATTATATGGAGCGAAATTCTATAGTTAAAGAGCACGATAATCGACCGGTAAGCGGCTGGACTAAAGTGCAATCGACAAATTACACGTTCTATTCTGTTCTTCATCCTAAATGAAATAAAATAGTAGGCAAGAAAAGTTTTGTTTAAGTTGCAATTCAATTTTCGTTACGATATAAATATTTTTTTATTCTATTCATATAAGGAAAAATAAAGGAAAATCATTAGACATATCTACCTCCTAGACATATTTCTTTTTGTGTTTGTAGAAGCGAGAATCTTGGGAGATGTTAAAATGTTGTACTGGTACGTATGTAAATAAAATATGGCATTCTGTCTCGAGACCCTTTTAAAATTTTGAAAGGAATGATGTATTGCGAAAAGTAGACCTGTGATAGATATCCCATTCTTTGAATTTTTTTTATTCATGGTTGCAAGCACTATACAAGAAGAAATCAAAATAGTTGGTGTTTGCAATGTAAATAAACACTTTAAGGTATTTATTTATATTGTATTCTAATCAAACGTTAAATAAATTTAAAAAAACGTATTGGGAAGCAATGATTATACAAAACTAGTTTTGTCTTTAGTTATGACGAATTCGTGCTTTTTATACCTTAACAACTTTTCAATAGATATTTCGCTGGCAATCTAATACCACCGCTCTCTACCAATTTTAGGGGTACACATTAAAAAAGACAACAACAAAACAAATGCCAAATCCCCCACGACTGCGCGAAACAAATAGGTGAAACACATTACATGCCACTTTTATTTCACGGCGGCGGCGGCGGCATAAGGAGGCGCAGGCTCCCGCGGCCCTCGTCAAATCCCCGCGCAATCGGGCCTCAGGTGGCGCGCGCGCGGCCTAATCGACTCCGCGCGACCAACTTTCAATTTACTGGAAGAATCCGCCAAAGAGCCGGGCTAATCCGGCCGCTTGCCGCGCCTGTCGCGCGCTCCGCCGCCGCCGCGGCCCTAATCCCGGACTCGCCGCTTATCTCTCCCGTTGTCCTCCTTTCTTTTTGCGCGCCGCGGAATAATGAAAGCGTACGGAACACTCCTAATCCCAACGACACGTTCAGACTTTAGCGACGCGCGACGCGACCGCCGAAATTGAACCGCACGCAAGCCCAACGTAACTTCCTTAAAGTAATCAAGTGGGGCAACGATCGGTTGGGAGAGTGAGATTATTACAGCACGTCGGTAATGATGCACAACTTCTTTCAGAGTTTATTCTCTGCCATTCTTTTTGAATAGTGACGATTGCAAGTTCAAGTTGTAGTGAAGTATATGCAAGTTGTTTTAAGAATTGTCATTGTATCGAACACAAAATTATCAGAGCTCAAATGTGAAAGTAAGTGGTTTAGCTAAAATTTCTAAACGCTTTGTGTGCATGAGTATTTATAATAACGTTCCATAATATATGAAATTGTTGGAAGAATATGATTTTAAAGATAAAAATGGATATTATTTAAGATGTAGAAGATATAAGGAAGATTTAGTGAGAAAACATTTATTTATCGCAAAACTAACAAATTTACTTAAAACTTTGGACATGTCTAAGTATTTTAAATACAAATTATTTAAAATTATTTAATGACAAAGGGTAACACAAACAATAACCGAAAAATACAAGAAACGTAGTAATTTTTATTGTTATTACACCAACTAGTGAACTACAAAGCTGTTCGATAATAGCATTCCTGAAGTGCTCAATGGAGCAGAAAAACTTTGAAATTGAGCTCATCTCGCAATTGCATACGAGAATTATTACTTCAATAACCTGCTATTATTGTTGCAATGTTGAAGATGAATCTAATATCAGATTTAAATTCATATAAAACTGATTGCATTTTTAATGAATTAAAATGAAACTAGCGTGACCCGTGCGAAGTCTTCGCATTATTTATTCTATTATGAAGCTCAGATGACAGATCAAACAAATATTTTACTAAAATTGACATATAGAAGCGCAAGTATCAAAAGTATTGAGCTAAAGCGCCACTTTATTTATATGTGAGTGGATTTGAAATTAAACAAAAATTTTACCGACCGTCAACCATATTGACGTTGAGCCGTTAGATGGCAGCATTGCTGCTTTGTGTATATAATTTTAATAATTAATTAATTTGCAAAAACAGTAGCAATAATACATTTTTTAGTTTTGGATGCCGGTAGAGCAAGCAATTATCTATAAAATGATATATAATTTATGTGGATTAGTTGTGAGGTTTTTTCTAAAAAGGGAGAGTAACATCTTAACCTTAGCGTATTAATATATATGATGATGATGATGATTGTATATTAAATATTGACTTTTCATAATTGGGTTTAAATAACGATTGTTAGTACTGTTATTAAATACTTTATATTTAATTAAATATTTGAACCCATTCCATATATTTGTATGTTAACGTTTTGCTAAACACATAGAGCGTATCGAAGTACCCACAAATGGTTTAAATAAATAAGAATGATAATATGCAATAAATAAAAAACAAACAAAATCTAGATGGACCTGGAACTTATAATTATATATCTCTATGGAAGAATTATATAATTATAAGTTCCATTGAGTTGACAGTATATGTATTTGAGTCGTAATTAAGAATGTGTAGTTTCAATCTAATGCAAACCAGAGAATTTTTTGGAAAATAATTAAAATCTCGTACCAATTAATTACAATACGGCAGTTGACTCATTCTAAATTTTGATATTTTTCGTACAATATTGCGGAATATAAGTTATTTAAAAATCAGTCTTGAAAAAAATTCAAAAATTTATTGAAAAATAAGCCAGTTGTAGGCTTCTAAATTTGAAGATACGGATAGAGTTGAGTATATCCCTCTCTCTTTTCTTCTCGTAGAATATAATGTGCAATATTAAAAATGACCTCACAACACAGTATTGCCGTCCTTCTCTAAAGGTTAAATTTAAACTTTTATAGCTTGGTAAATTATTAAGATTATTAAAAAAAATTTTTACTCTTCATCAGCTTGTACCTTGAAATTATGATTAATGAAATAAAAAAAAATTTAGTCATATACTCAATTTCTATGATTAGCGTAAAATCTTTGAAATCGGTGTTTATAGTGTAACAGGAGTTTTTAGTGTTCCTTAGTGAACAACGGAAGTTTTGTAACTTCCTTATACCCTTCCGTTCGTCACCGCTTCAAACTTTCTACAGTTTGAGACTTATGTATTTGCATAAAATTGTGCAAGTGTATCTTTCAGACGGAGATCTTTATTAATGTGCAATGAAATAATAACATATATTTTTAAATTTTGTATATCATATTTAGTAAAGGTGAGCCATTTTTTTCTTCCCTAGCTCATTAGGAAGGTCTTTCAAAATGAAATTGAGGTTTCATTTATCAATTTTTCACCTGTTTGTGAAACATTCAACTTCAAAATGATAAGAATCAAATTGCAATATGGGAGACACATTGAAACTTGATGCTTATCATTTTGAAATTCCCTCTCTTACCAGTGATTTTTTCATCGTGGATTTAAAAATTTGAGAATTGTTTAAGTAGTATTTAATAAGAATTTCTCATTAAAGTATGTTGGTTAACTTGCACCAATAATTTGAAGAAATGTCTCTTCACAATTATGGGTCTCTACTTTACGAGTCTTCCGACACGCACTCAGTTTTAAAATAACTTGCGTTCTAGTTGATACCATTTATAGACGTATCACCTGTCGTTTAAAATACCTAGATTTGTTTTGAACAACGATACGCTCTTTATAACTCCAAAACTGGCTCTTTCATGCCCACCTTCCCCTCTTTAGCCAAGTAGGGGAAGGTGGGCATGAAAGAGCCAGTTTTGGAAACTAACTCGTTTTAATATTTGAAACTCATTAAAACTAAATGGTTTACATTTAAATTAGAAATTTGTTTATTGCTCTTTAACATACAGTTATCAATTATTCCTTAAAGAAACATTTTAATAATAAACTTCACCTTTTAAAAAAAAGGAAATCGGCTCTTTCATAGCGTGTAATCATTGAAAGAGCCACCAGATTTTATGAAAGAGTCTCAAACGATATAACAAACTATTTAGATAAATCCCTTTAAAAATTGAACAATATAACTAAGAAATGGCACTTTATATCACAATACTATAAGTACTATATGAGGTCACTAGTATACATTAATTATATAGAATATTAGAAAGTATTTGTTAACGTGAAAAAGTTATTCAAAATAAAAATCTTCCTAAAACATCCCTATTTACCTAACATTAATCAGACTTTCATATCGGTATTAGGAACTAGAGGTAGAAAAATAAAATCAGAAACATTTCTTGCAAAAATAATTAAGTGCTCCTTTTATTCCACAAGTCTCGTGCCCCCAAAGATCGCAAAGTTTACATTGATACCATTCCTCTTTGCTTTTACTGTAAAGCCCATTACAAACCACACAAATCTCCGTATTATCTTTCGACTTCAGGACTGCTTCAGAAGCTGGAGTCTTTTTCTTAATTAGAGACAACACCTGATTATCGGAATCCGAAGAGTCACTGAGCAGTGACACATTGAGATCGCTGTTGCCATCATCATTTGCTTTTGGCTTTAAACATTTAAGTCTTTTTTGTAGTCATATTTTTCACCAACTTTTTCTTGTTACTTGCCTCTTTTTCCGCAATTTTGTCCTTCTCTGGAGTGTCAGTGATAATCGCTGATGTCATTTTACGATTCTTCTGTTTTTGTAATCTAGGCGCCGCTTTCAAAAAGAGCCTGACCTTCTCCGGAGTCATTTGTTGATCGCTAGAAAGAGATAGTGACACTTATTCATTAATAGGAGTTACGCTCCTCTGCAATCCAGAAGTGCTGGGAAAAGATGTGTTTAATGTAGAAGGAGTTGCTTCGCGTTGATTAGCGTCGATATCGTTAAATGGTTCGGGTCTATCTGTCACGAATGAAGAGAGAAAATCTTCATCAGAAAATGTGTTGCTATTTAATGGGTAAATCCCAGTTTTGCTGAAGCCTGAAGTTACATTTTTTGAACTAAGTGCGTGAAGATATGTTTCTTTCACAAATTGACCTACTTGGTAGATTGTAATGGTCTTTCCAGGATTCGACAGCATCCATTCGTTCATAGCAACACGGTATCGTGTTTTGAATGGACCATACACAGAAACATCCAAGGGTTGTAATTTATGGCTGCAATGTGGTGGAAATGTTACTATGATAATGGAATTTTTTCTGGCAAATTCAACCACACTTAGGTTAACATGTGAGCTATGGTTGTCCATCAGTATTAATGCGGGATTATCAATTGAAGGTCTGACGTGTAAGACAAAATGTTCCAGAGCTTTTAAAAAGCACTCTTCGTTCATCCATCCAGACAAATTTGCAAGTCCTAGAGCTCCAGGGGGTCCATTACTTAGCATAACATCTTTATAATGCACACGAGGGAAGATAAACACCGGTGGCAGAAAACCTCCTGAAGCATTGATGAAAAATAGCGTTGTTACCAGCGTTCCTCACTCTGCTGATGTAACTTGACCTATCTGTTTTGATCCCCGTTCGCCAATAATTTTAGGTGGATTAGTCACAGTGCTGCAACCAGTTTCATCTGTATTAAATATCATGTGTGGAGGAAACTCATATTTTTCATAAACGGATGATAGTTTATCAAAAAACTGGCCGATGTTAGTTTTATTAAAACTCGTCGCTCTTGAAAGTGATGTGCTTTCTGGTTTTCTAATGGCCAGATCTTTATTTCGCTGCATGAATCCTCTGAACCAATCATCACTAGCAATGTTTTTATTTGACCATGTTTCTGGGCATATCTTGTTGGCTACTGCATAGTCATATGCTAATTTTTTGGTTTGATTTCTTGTCAGGCCATAACACATTTTGGATGCAGTTTTAAGGTAATCAGCCAGTTTACTTTCCCGATCTAATGTGAAAATACGTTTATTGCCTATATTTGGACAATGATTGTAAGTCTTTTCACCGGAAGTTTTGAATTTTTTAACAATTTTTGCTAAATAAGCTCTAGATATATTGAATGCCAAAGCGGTTTTGTTTATTGACTGGTTTTGAAATACTATTTCGTTCACTGCTTCTTCGATTGTAGAAACATTAGGTCTCTTGCGTGTTTTCTTGGGTTTATTCTGATGACATTTTTACGTCTATAACAAAACAAAAATGAAATAAGAAAGGTCTAAATAAAGGTGATGAAAGAGCCGGGCATGAAAGATCCGGCTCTTTGGTCACATGTTTGGTAGGCTCTTTCATGGCAAGTCGCCATAATAAACTCTTACCTTAAAAATATGAAATTAAATCGCGAATTATATCAATTAAATATCACAATCAGAAGCTGAAATAAATACCCACCCAAGTTGTAACACAATTTTAAAGTTAAATCTAAATATTTTATTGTAAGGGCGTTTAAAATAACAGCATAAAACTTACTTTTGAACAGGATTTTTTTTGATTTGGTCTTGCTCCGCCATTACACTTCGGTGAACTGTCAAATCTTTGTGGGTCATAGATTATCAATGTTGCCACCCGAAAATAAATTTGAAGTGGCGTTAATTTCATAAGGTTGGTTAAAAATGCAAGCGGCTCTTTCAAAACATGGCTCTTTCATGCCCACCTTCCCCTACTTTGTAGTTCAGTACCTGTGTCTTATGTCATATTGATCGGCTTTTATGTGACATTGATATTGAAAAAACAACCAAATGTGCTGTGATGGAAATGAAATAGAACGATTTTAACGTCTCTTATACATATTTTTGGGTCGATATTGCAATGATATTATTTCTATTTGTAAGATTCTGTGTTTTCTAAATTTAGTACTTAGTCTAAATGATAAAGTAATTTTTAAATAATGCCATTACAATTAGACTAAACCACAGTAGAAAATATTTGTCTCCATAATAAACCCTATAATAAATTTGCTCTTTAATAAAATGGCTATTTATACGTAAAATAAAAGTGATTTAACTATTTTACTATTTTATTTGTTATTATTTATAAATCATACCCAGAGCAAGAGCAATTTCTGACAAAATAGTATTTTAATTTGATGGGCTATGTGGTAGGAATTTTTTAACTTTATTCATAATTTCCTATAAAAATTAATTGAATAATATAATAAAGCGGCAGAAGTTGGACAGATTTTAGGCGTTTTCTTTATAGTTTCATATCTCTATCATCCATGTTTGGTTTCTTCTCATTTTATTTGTTTTTCCCTCTTTAACTAGATGGTTTTTTATTTTATAATTTTCCAAAGTCTTTTATTAATTCGTATTTAATTAATATTTACAATATTAATATTTGGAATTAATAAATTCGTATTTAGTTAATTCATACCATGAAAAAATAGTAGGTAAAACAATATGAATAGAATCTGTAAAAATGTAGACACCCTTATATAACGATGTAACGTATTTCAAGTTTAGCTATTTAAAATTCAGCTTTATTTAACGAAATTTTAAAAACTACTTATATTAATTATTCGACTGGACCTTAATCTAACTTAACCTAAGTTTGATGATGTATATCATACCTGTTTGTTTAAAAAAAAACGAATGTATGTTTATAGTAAAGGTACATATGAACTTTCAGATCTATAATAATGCGTAAAATAGTATGTAAAATAACTACGAAATGACAACTTTACATCAATAATATATAAAATCATTTACGTATTATTTGAGGTAAATTTGTCATTAATGGAGGCAAATAATGTTGCATATCTAATTATAGAAGATACACGTTTGGTTAATCATAATTAGCTGACGCAAACATACATATGTCGTTATTTACATTGAAAAAAAATTAAGGCTTTACTATCACTTCCAAATGGCTCCAATAGATGGAGCTAGACATAAGTTAACTAGCGCTATTGGATTGGAATCAATAGGCAAAAGCTAGGTTTTTAATAAAATTAGCATACAACACACTAAATGAAGCAAAGTATCTCCGTCATCCACAACTTTTAGCCAAATTGTTTTCAAATTAATATCAAAGCAAATGGTAGGGGTGAGTTACTATACGTACGGTGAGCGCAATTAACTGTTTGACATATTTGAACATCTGTGTGTATGTGGTATATACTCCTACCTTCCTCAGTACGTTGTGGATATTATGACAGATTTTTTACGCATGTCTCTAATATTTGTAAATGTCTGGAACAGGTTTAAATAAATGGTGATATAATTCATTCCATAAATTTATCTACTTTTTAAAATAAACGTATCTATTGCTGTCTATCGGCAAGACAAGGAAATGTAAGAATAAAAAAGAGAATCTAGTTTCGCTAAGTCAGTACAATATATTATGGGCAGGAAAATTGGACAAACCGTTTAAATCATTGAAAAAAAAGATATGTATATTTATAGATTATTAATATTACACGAGCACAGAGTACAGGTAAAGATAAAATGAGGCTCCACTAACTCACTGTATATTATGTAATTAACTATGTACTCTATAAACTATTTTCATCGATCGCCTCGGGTCTATTGATGAGACACATACTGTACTTATCACAAGTATTTCATGTTTTGTTGCAGTAGTATAAGGTATCTGATGACGCATAATTGAAATTTACGTAGCTCACAAATGTAATGCATACGGTAATTTCATACGATTACATCGTAATATGCTTATCCACCTAAATTTTTTTGTTGATAAGTATCCACGGTTCAATTAATATTTTGTATTGAGAAACATTTTAGCTACCTTGAGGTTAAAGACTTCGAGGCCATTCGACAGAATTAGTATATTTTCACTCAGAACTATTAGCCCAGCTGACCGGGCATTCATTTTCCGAGAGCGTCAGCCGACGATGAACGTGACGACGCCGCACAGACAGCATGCGGCAAATCGGCGACTCAATAATTACCCTTGTTGTTGGCGGTGCGGCGTCGTTACCGTTGCTCCATTCGAAATCACTGTACACTGTACACGTAGCGAGTTTGCGCCGGGTCTCGTCCACTGCACCGGACCCGTTTTTTGAACCAAAAAAATAGGTGGTATAATCTTTAAACCTTTTTATTTATTTATTTATTTTTCATGTACCTAATTCTTGTAAAAAACAGACTTATTGCTACAAGAGCAATATCTTGCAGTAATCTACAATAAAATAATGTAAATACTTCTATCTGAGATAGATTGAAAAAGATTGTACTATGATAAATTTGACAAAACTTTTTTTTTATATTCTTTTAAATATAATTGTAGAAAAAATAATGATGATGAAAAGGTTTAAATTTGCCATGCCTGTAGGAAATAAGGAAAATAATGGAGCATGAAGGAAAACGAAAAGAAGATTCCTGGGTTGAGTCAGGAGAGGTATATTTTTTCAGGAGATGTATATTTTTTAAATATCTGATGTTAGGGTCCAATGCATTCCATAACTTAGTGGCGTAAACGGAAATATGATCAAATTTCTTGTGGCTAAATATACCTAGTTTCTTAAATAATTTCTAGTTTGTTAAATAACTAATTAAATTATACCTGGATAGCATACAATTCCATAGTCAAGTAAGTGTAATAAAAAAAATTACATAAGTGGACTTTATTTTGAAAGGGAATGAATTGTTGGAGATGGTTCAAAGAGTACATTATGCCGAAGAGTCGACGACTGGCATTGTTTATCTAGGGCTGTCAATATTTTGATCAATAGATAAACCCAGGTCCTTTACGGTATTAGAAAAAGGGATAATATAATTGTTGAATGAATGTTGTGGTTGATTTTAGAGACAAGTCTCTTGCCGATTACAGTGGTCTAAGACTTCATTGGAATAATTAATAAATCTATTTCAAGAGTTTATTGACCGATCATACTGAAATCTAAATTTAGGGATTTATTTGCAGTTTGAATATTAGTAAAATCACCATATATAAATTTGTAGATTATATGCATACAGTGATACGATCGTGTAAATACGATTAATCCATTCTAAAGAAGGCTGTGGATTTGTTGACTGGTTTCAAGCAAGCTAATAAAACATCAAAATCAAATTAAATGTGCCATTGAAGTCGAAGAGAATGAGATTAGTGGCTTGAGTGTAATGTTAAATATAATATTACGTTACCTGAGGACTCGACAATAAATTGGTATCATATGTAGCATTCTACTCATTTCATTTCCTTCTGACGATACTGTTTATACTTGGTTTATGCGTTAGTTATAATTACTCTCTAACAAAGAAATAGAACTGACCCGCTTTCTATATCTTATCAGCTTGAAAGGTGCTTTAGATGTAACATCTATGTACTTACATAGCCTGCAAATTCCACCGTACTATTTAGATATTATCCGTTTTACAATTGCGCAAGCGGGATTAACTAATATTGTTTCGAGTTCGATCATCCCTCAGATGCGATCGGGGTAAGAATGGGTGCGTGTGAGAGAACATACAGAGCGGGGCGCGATGTAATTCGAGCCTTGCGTGCGTTGTCTCCTCGCGTTTCGCGTGCCGAGCCAGCCTCGTCGCATTTGGTATATTACCGCCGATAAAATAAACAAAGCCGCGAGTCCGCCAACCTATACTTAGTTCGTTTACTTACGCCTCGGTAATGTGTACAGTTATCCGTATTGTAAGTCCGCTTGTTGGGTAGTCAAGTGCCACAAATAAGGTGAATTAAAACGAACGTGGTTCTTCATACGGGTCGTAGCCTTAATATTGATTTATTCAGTGTTTATTTGAACAAATTATTGCAGATTAATTTTTTAAGTCGCAAATCACAGACTAAACGACGAGCGAGTATTTTTCAAGACAGTAACGTGTAGTCCATTGGGAAAGGTTGTGTTTAATCTTTACGCTTGTTTTTAATTATGACAAATGATTTGTCCAAGTTTGAAGTTCATTTCAGAAATTTTCCAATCATAGGAACATGAGAAGTTACTAGAATAGGTCTCATTTCTACATTTCATCCTATAAATAAGGCACGCCATTATACTTGCAGTGGTAATAGGTACTTAGAAAATAAAGATTATTTTAATATTACTCTTTGGAATTGTATCATATATAGATTTAATCAATAAAGTGAATGAGGAAAGGATGATGATGTGAAATGACATGATCTTACAAAATTGGTTTTCCATAATCGGTGGTTATTTGGAATTTTAAGCTGAAAATGTGATGGCTGTAGGTAAAATAATGCATGTTCTCTCTGTCAGTCTAAGGATTTGTACGACTGTATTTTTTCGATGCTTTTTGTTTTTTTTAAGTACACAATCTTTTGCGTCGTAAATTTTTTGTAGACGGAATAAAATCGATAGTTTACATTTTTACAATCGATGAAAATATAGTTTCAGTAAATATTGACTCGCATATTAAAATTTACTGTTTGCAGAGCAAAATTCTCTGATAAAATTTGTAATCTCTAAACTTATAATGTGTTATCTATTTTTCAGTTCTCTTGTCTCATTTTATTGTATTTTTCTCGTCATAACCATGATGTTATTGTTTTTATGTTGTAAATATTTAGAACCCATGGTCCACTCCACATTTATTTCCACATTTATATGTGTGGTTTTCTCAGAGAGATTGCTTATATATTTTTTAGTACTTAATATTCAAAATTTTTCATTAAATTTAATCAAAAAACTTCGGTTCATCTTTACCCTACGTAAAATTATAAATATATAAAAATCTGTCAAGCACGAGTAGAACTCGTACTATTCGGGACCCGTACATAAACACTTAAGATTATGTAGTATTTCTTTTAAACTATTCACAATATTTATTTTTCAAAATGTAAATATATTGTCCAATGGTATATATTTTAAGAAGTATAAAATCTAGGGTAATTGCTATAATTTTTCCGTTGTCTCCTAGTCAGATTTTACCGACGCTATTATTTTCATTATTTTTTGGTTCAGTAGTTTTGGATATAAGAGAGGGAATGCTAATTTTTTGCATATTTTTGGGAATATCTTGTTAAATATAGAATTTAAAATTCCAAAAAAAATTGTACTCCTAATAACCAAATGATTCTCATATGACATATAACATTTTAAAAAAGAAGTTCTTTATTTAACCTCCTTTATTTCTACGTGAATATTTAAAAAAAACCCACACATTTAGACATTTAATGGCACGTAATATTCCTATTAAACCACAAAATTTAAATTTTTTAGAACGAAAATATATTGCTTATTATGTATCTTTCACAGGGGATTTATTAAACTTTTTTTATGTAACATAACTAACGATTTTTGGATTTTTTCCTTGTGCTGTGAGGCCTTGTTTCTTGCCAAATTTTACGATTTCAAGTTAAGGAAATGGATTTGATTTATTTGCAAGTGTCAAAATATGTGGCGTAAACGGTCGTATTTTTTATCGCATTGACTCTTGATTTTTTTTTAGCGTCAAGGGACCATAGATCTAAATATTTCATTTGAATTTCAACACGATACCTTCACGTGTTCCTCAGAAGAAGGGTCTTGACAGACGGACAACGAAGTCCTTTTTTCCTTTTAAAGTACGGATACATAAAAATAGTTTTGGAATCATAAATACCAATAATATTTCAATAATATTCCTCAAAATACACAAAATTAAAAAAGATTAGTTAAATGAATATTTTTCAAACTGAATATTTTAAGGTGCTATTCTTATTTTAAAACATATGCGGGTTTAATATGCTTTAATATTACGCCACATTTCAAGTTTCCACGGTTTCTGAGAAAGATTGTATGGTTACTTTTTAATAATAAAATGTCTTACATATATTTTTGGAAAACAATTCTTTGGGCATTTTTATAACTTTCATTTTCAATTGATGTCCCGTATGATACAACAAATTAAAAACAACATTTATGTGTTTCCTCTAAAATTCAAGTATATACGGATTAATGTACTTTATCACTATGTAGAATTTAAAGTTTCTACGTTTTTTAAAATTTCTTCTAATGTTTTTCATAATTTATGTAAGTTGTTGAAAAAACGATCCACTTGTTGGATTGTATACAGGTTACCCATTTACAGTGGTCAAACAATTTTTTTAGAAAGAAAACAACGAGATAAGTCATTAAAAACATTAGTTCAGCGAAAATAAATAGTTTAGAAGTTGGAATTTTTTTCGAAAACTGTTGCGTTAAATCACATGAAATTTGATGCAGAAGCAGAGTAATGTCATAGCAAGTAGGTATTTTTTTGATTATTCTTAGTTTCTGCAATTGTTTGGAAATTTATGTCGATTTTTTTACTGTTCTCAAAAAAAAAATCTTTTAAAATAAAATTACTGTCGTCAAATCTGTACAACTAGAGACTTACTTACTATCTTAAAAACTACCTGCGAATATGGTGATAGTCTTGACAAAAAAAATTGTAGTGCTAAAAATATTACAATATTTTCAGACATAATAGTCATTAAATGTCAAATTTCTTCCATAATCGTAATTTCGAATTTTAGAAACTAAGTAAAATACACACACACACACACACATATATATATATATATATATATATATATATATACATATTATATTCATAATATATGTATGTACTTATGTTTGGGCAAAACCGTACACAGGCAAGAATTTGATTTTCCAAAAAATTCTCAACTCAGGTCTGTGAAATAATAATTAATCTTGATAAACTTTGAAATAAAAATGTAAGCCTCGCTATGACCAACGGCTTGCGAGAATTGGCGTACAAATAATAGTTGCGTGTTTGCGTACTCATCGCACTAAAAAGGAAATCGCTACACTCCTGCCGTTCCGGGAACTTCCTTTTTTAATATTCCTTATTAAAATTAAAAAAAAAGTAATATTTATGTAATCGCCTCGGTGTCGGTCCGTCCCGTCTATACTTTATATTAGACTATTTGATGTAGAAAGTTGAAATTTGGCACAATTAGAAGAAGTGATGGCCCAATTAATGATAGAAGGAAAATTGTGTTCGATATGAAATAAAACCTTGTATAAGTACAAACTTACAATATATAATTTGTTTTTCTTTAAGCTTTTTAACACTTCTCAAAAATTTCTCGAAAATTAAGTTCCCTTTCTATATTCGAATTAAAAAAAAATCACTAATATTGAAGGTAAATTTTTTCAACATTTATTTACAACAGAAAGTTCGTTGATAAATATTGTTTACATATTTTTAATCAGATGGTGACAAATTAGAAAACAAAGCTTAACTTATCAATTAATTGTCAACAGAATTCGATTTAGTCAAATTCGAAAAGGTGCTTTGGGAACAGACGTCATGGAGAACATTATAAATATGGGGGTCTTTGGATATTCGTTAGAAACGTCAAGGAATAAATATTAAAAAATTAACAATTTCGTCAATTAACTCAACGTTAAAAAAATTACTATCTCTGCCTCTGATGATCCTAGTTAGGCAAAGATGGAGATAATATAGTGTTGAAATCGAATGCTATATCTTAGTTTAAACAACTTTCGGACTAACCGATATATTTTCCTGATGCACCATGCAATCTATATCAAAAACAACATATCCTACGGAACATTAATTGCGTAAGTAGGACTTGTACTTGGTCGATTTTTGATATTTTATTTACTTTTAATGTTTTTTAAAACGTACTAATTTTAACTTTTTTAAGTAAGAAACATACAGAAACAAATTATTTTTATGTTAAATGTACTTTGAAATTATGTCCCATGACAAGTAAACATAAAATAAAATTGAACGAGATATTTTAATTTATAATTTAGGGACCTTATCAAACTAAAATAATACCTTACCGTCGGCAGTTACTACATCTTTATTAGTTAACTAAGGCACTAATGCACGATCGTAAAATAAAACTTAAAATTGAATATTTAAATCGTAATCCCGTATTATTTTATCTATCACGTAGGCAGACAGCTAAACGATTGTTCTACAAATCATACATTACCTTAAAATTATAGGCAACATAATAAAGACATTACCTTTACAATAAATTCGTAGGAATTTCATTATTATGTCGTTCATATGCATGTAAATTGTCCACGTGGCCCGTAAGTGGCATATCGTCGGTCTTGATAGCAGGTTTGGTCGAAATTATCGGTAAGTAACGCTGTTACAACGATACGTCCGGACGATTAGTAATTCAATTTGCAGTATTGGACAATCTAGATTAGTATTTATGGGTGGCTCAGCAAAGGTTTTTATCGCTTTATACGAATTTACGGGTCGAATGCGGGCTAGTGGGCGGATCGCCGTCGCGATTATGTATGATGCGGTTTGTTGTATTTGGAAATTGGCTGTGCGGAAGTCTTTGTTCTTTTACGTTCGAAATTAAGATTTTTTGACAGCGACGTTAATTTATAGATTAAATCGCTTAGTATCAAAAGTGTAGGTGATTTTAAAGCGTAATAATTAATTTAAAACGATCATTTGACGTCGCACTTTTTGTGGAAAAAATACATTTAAGTAAAGATAATGCAATAATGAGTTAAGATGATTTAACCTTAACCGTTTATGTTAGATTTGACACTTCAATTTATTGGGTTTATATCGATATTAAGTTTTGGAATAGATTTAATTGTACCAGTAATTTTTTGAACTCATAACTTTTACATGTAGAAATCATAAATTTTGTACCTTTGATGATCTATGTCAGATAGACGTTTACAATTTATATATATATATATATATATATATATATATATATATATATATATATATATATATATATATATATATATATATATGATTGAGTAAGATTCAAACATATGTTATTTTATTGTATTGCTACGCCTTAACATATTACGGTACGAAGCCATTTCTTTGCTATGTAACTAAAAATATGTGATGGCTCTATTTATTTGTTAGGAGAATTTTTGTTTCAAAAACAAAAATTACGTTATTCAATACAAAAATCATGTATGAAAAAAAAAAAGATGCATTAAATTACTTGGGATAACTCAATCCTGAGACAATACCTTCAGGTTCTTTAGTTAAATATAGTGTCTGATATTCGCGCAATAATGAATATTTGCTCTAATTACCTGCATAAAGCAAGTGCTTCCAAATGGTGAAATTCTACACTTCTTATTATTTTTTTTTCTCCAGTCCAACGCTTTTATAAATGAGACATTCTTATCCGAATTATTAAGTTACTGACTTTATAATTTCGTATCGTGATATATTTCGCATCTTTATATTTGTTTTCGTCACATTAGTGGCTGGCCTGCTTGCGAGGAAGTGAAAAACATTTAAGAAGTGACAGACAGCGTAATGGAACTTTAGTGAAACTCTGTATAGAAATATAAACTTAATTCGTGTAAATAAGTTCTTATAGTTAGCCATATAATTACTTAGGATCGATCACCTCGATATAAATATTGTATTTACGGTAGCTAATTTTGTAAAAATACTAGATAAGAATTAAATTTTATGAAGCGCTTTCATACATTATAAATTATTTGGTTCAAAAAATTACTAGCACGATTAAATTTCTTCTAGAAGTAACTCCTTGCTGTCGCCTCCAGCTCAATAAATTGAACTGTCAAATCTGACATAGGCAAGGTGATGTTTTCTTTAGTTGTGATTGTCGTAGAAAATAGAGATAAATTGTAACAATTTCGACCTTTATCTTAATCTTTAAAATACCTTTTAGGGTTTAAAGAGTTTTAGAGCTATCGACAAATATTTTCATCTTGGCATTCATCATGAAACAATATTTTTGCCATGTCTCTGTTTAGCATGGAATTTATTAAAACTATTACATTTGGCACGGTATTGAACAGTGGCATCGCAATGGCATCTTTGTGGAAATTCATTACAGTTATTTGTTATAACTGTACAATTGATGGGTTATTTATCATTACTTAAATTCACAGGCGTTCAACTATTGCGTTACGGTAAATAAATAACCATCACTTCATTTTAAATAAATGTTTCTGACTAAGGGATTATAGTGCCACGCTTTTGATATACACATATTTGACCATATATTTTTGTAAACATATACACGATTTGATGGGCGTTACATCTGCAAACTATTCATCCAACCCCTATGATGAGGCCACAAATATAAGCACTTTAACACGTTAACGATTGTACGGTCACTCCAAACTCCATGTACTTATTTTGACCGTCGTCCCATGCGTGGTGGCTACATGGGGTTGGGAGCTGTATCATAACAGATCAACGGAGAACGATACGAGGACCGAGATAGATAGATCGAGAGAGCGGGGGATACGAGCGGAGAGAGACCGGGAGAGCGTCCATCTGTCCGCGGCGCCCCGCTGCGGCGTGTCGCGCCGCTCTTCGCTCAAACGTCATGTCAGTATTAAGTGGCCCTCATTTTTATTGCTCCATTATTGCAATAAGTTTGGTCTAATGCCATCGTAAATCATCTACTTTATTTCTTATTATTAATGTTCACAGTTTAGTTTATTCAATATCCCGTATTCAAATCTCCGTAATGTCTCAAAGTTTCGAGGGAGGATTGGTTTTCAGTTTTATTGCCTGCAAAATAGCGATGATGAATACCTACTTTTTTATGAATCATATTTCAGATTTAAAGGTGTTTAAGTTATTTGAATAGTTTTATGGAAAAGTTATAGAAATTTTTCGTAGTAAGCTTTTGATTACGTCTTTCTTTTTATGAATTATAATAAGACGCGTATATCGTTACTGTTTAATTTTCTAATCTGTTAGAGAAATTATTAAATAAAACTCTGTTATATTGTAATTATATTACTAATAAATAGTTGTGGCGAAAATACTGCATCGAGCTTCTAGTGGTATTAGAAATTAATAAATAATTGTCGTTTAAAAAAAGCGCCACCCTATAAAAAAGTTATATGGGATTAAGATTCCGTTAATTTATTCCATTTATTTAGAATTCTTCTCTGGGCTCAAAATAATATACAAAAGAATAAATCTTTGGGCTCAGAATAAAACCTGGGTAACTCGATCGAATTACTGAGATCATGCAACGCTCCGTTTAGCGATTCGTCTTCCGCTTAAATCTTTGCATTGCTAAGTTTATAAGTTGGATATTGTTTGATTGGTTTTAGAATGAAATTGTACTTTTAAATTCATCTCACTTTAGTTTTGGACGTATTAAAATGATATTTATTTTACCCTGATAGATGAAAAACTAAGTTTCTATGCCGTTTCATTATCACAGGACGCTTTACTAACGCCACTTATAATTTTTGTGATAACTGATTGCAATATTTTTAAAGAAGTATTACTGTATTGCGTTAAGGAATTTGTGTGTAAATGTTTTAAATAACACGATTGTGGCATTATATATAACTACGTTATAGGCATAATACAGTATGACTACGATGATTTGTGGCATTTTTTAATATCGTGTTGGAAATAAAATGTGTACAATTTATGCATGGTAACAATAAATTAGCTATTCATATTTAAAAAAATGTAGTGAGTTGTTGTTAGAGTCTAATTATGTATATTTTTGTACATATTTAAATAAGCAAAATTAAACTACCGTTGAAATTTTACTTCTATATATTTCGCGGATTATCGACTGTGTATTATGTTTATGTGAGCATACGAATTATAAAGATTTTCTTGACATTTGTTGCTTACCTAGGAATAATTTTAAAACTAATCATTTGTAGTTTCTTACATAACATTCAAAATCATTCAAATACTGTACATTCAAGTAATCAATTAATTAAATATATTAGTTGCTGTATATTAAAAAAAATGTACAGCCTTCGTTATGATTCTCCTGCATATGTTCGGTAAAGTAATAACTCTATTTTCTTCTTTAATAAAATTAATTAAATAACAGTGAGCAGACGTGTACTTTAAGTCCACTTAATAATTACGTCCGACAAATTGTTTTTTGATTAATTAAAACTTATGTCATACGACAACGTTGCTTTAAGATTGTATCAAACAGTGAAATGATTGAAAATTTGAAAGTCGCGTCAGACTGTAGTTTTATTTTAGTAGTTTTTTGTAGTTTTTTTAGTACTTTCTGCTGATTGATCGTGAATACTGTTTGATGAAAATACAGAAGGCTTAGCTGCATTACATGGATATTTGATAATTGTAAATAGTATTAGATGCTGTGATAATGTTTTGAATTATCAAATGTCTATGCAGTTCAGAGGGTTTTTTAAATTTTATGTAGGTATAAATTTTATGTAAGTTTAAATTTTGTGTAGGTTTAAATTTCATGTAGGTTTAAATTTTATGCAAGTTTACATTTTATGTAGGTTTAAATTTTGTGTAGGTTTAAATTTTATGTAGGTTTAAATTTTTTATAGGTTTAAATTTTATGTGGATTTAAATTTTATGTAGGTTTAAATTTTATATAGATTTAAATTTTCGGTTATATAACTCAAGGGCGGAACAGTATCTGATACTATTTACAATTATCAAATGTCCACGTATACTACATACTGGGGATTTAACTACCACGTATAAACAGTCTTTGTTTTTTATGAACAACAAAATGATAGAAAGCACTTTCTACACGTCAGTTTGGATGTGTCACAGGTATTTAATGATTTATTTTTAAAAAGGAAGACTATAGTCGATTCGGATTCACGTACCATGTGCTGATTTTTATGAAAATATTATACAAAATTTTTTTTTCGAATTATTCCAAAATTTCATGTAAGTTGTTCAAGGTTTTTGGTCTATTATTATCGAAAATAATAATTTTTGAAGGACATAGCACGTTATTGTCTCTCTAACAAAAATATTTTTTTTCAGTTACATTTTATTTAAATTTTTCTCCATTTTACTTATTTAGCGACCAATTGATGGATATTTATATGTTAATAAGATTCCGTACACGTATTTAAAATATATATGTTGCTATATCAAAAGACAACAGGATAAGGGATTTTCTTATCGCCTTTTGACATGACAGGTTTAAATTTTTGGTAATATCGGTTTTGCTTAGGTCAAAGGCAGCACAGATTCCCAAGTTCGAAAACTTACCTCTGAACACGATCAAATCAAAAAAGTCCATAGTCAATCCGACCCTTCCTCAGATTTTATAAGTACATGAAAGCGCACAAACGGATGTACATTCTCCGGGCAAACGTACTATGATGTAATTTTGATATACACGAATCTTACTTAATAAATTTTAACAATAACAGGAACTTGAAAAGGAAAGTTTTTATACCTTATTCTCCATAGCAACGAATTTTGATTTATCGTAATCAAATGGACTCTGCGGATATCTCTTATTTCAAACAGCAGATAAAGTCCATTATTTCCATAATTTATTTACATTTGTAATTATTGTCCAAAAACTAATTACAATTTATTAAATTAATCACCACAACGAAATATTTGTATACATAACGACCAATAAACTAATGTGATGAATGCCAAATAATAAAAATAGTAACTTGCATCATAAAATGATTATTCGTCAAACGATTTCTATTCACACATTCGTATAATTTATACACATTATGTACACACGCTCGTCGCCTCAAAATTTTCATACACATGTTACACGCCAAACATGTTTACAAATAAGCACAAAACGGTCCTCATTAGCTGCATAAAATAAACAATATTAATTGAATTCATTACCATCTTCAACACATTTAAGCCGTTCAGCGTATTTTGACTATAATTCAATATAAACACTACATTTATAAATTCAAATTACATTCAAAATTTGGGAAATATATTATGGAAAATAATAATCGAAACCGTACAATCACGGCGCGCAGTAGGGTTCACGGGGCTAGGTGTTTTAATGACAAGTACCGTGTCGGCGGGGGGCGGCTGCATTCCGCGCGTCGCTGTGACGAATCTAGGACCTATTAATGATCATCAATATTAGTCTGTTATTGGTCCCGGCCGTTAGAATACCGACGCCCGATTCACTATTATCTCATTAATTTAATTAGGCATCTGGGTATTTGGAGAGGCCAGTCGTTAAGCGATCTCTCGATTTGGCGTTCGGCTTAGATGACGCGAGCGATCCGCTTAGGCTGCGGATGGTGTCGTTTTGGGCATTTTATGGATTGTTGTAGGTATTTTCTCGGGTTATTTAATGTTTGTATAAGAGAATAACACTTATTTAGCGTTAATGAGAGGTGGTAAAATATGACATTAAAAGGTATATTATGATTTACTTACAGGCTAAAAGTATGACAGGTTGTATGCACACATATCATAAGATCTACACACGTCATTAATCGTTTGATAAAACTAAGGTAGTTTTGGAATACAATCGAATTTTAGCGTGTAAATAGCCAATGTCTGATTAGCTCATAGTAAAAAGCGACGTAAATTTCTGGAAAAGAAATTCCTTGAAAGCTATATCCACCGTTTGACAAAGAAAACATGGTAAGGTAATTAAACGAATGAAGCTAAAATGAAAATCGTGAAAATAGCCCCTTTTACCACGGTGTAGTCAAGGAAGGGTAATTAATTTAAAAGTCTATGTATGTATATATGTATCTATGTATCCATGTATGAATATTTGATTGTATCCCTAAAACTGCTGAAACGATTTTAGCAAATGAGGTATCAATCGGTTTGTATATAATATAAAAGTGTCAAGTTTTTTTGGACAAAAAACTTTTTGATGGAAATGTGATTCGACAAGTTTTTGAAAATAATTATGAGGTTTCATCAACCATTTTTTATAAACATGAAAAAATAACCAAGTTCGTCACAAATAATAAAAGTACAACATTCCTTATGCACCCGGTTTCGAACTATGTGTATAAAAATAAGCTAGGAAAAAGGATAAAATCAACACGAACCTAGAAAAAACTAAAACCGGACTGCGTCGGAAAAACTGAAAAGTAGGAAAACAAGTTAGCTAATCATAATTTCACTGAAAGATAATCGGCATTGAATTGTGAAACCGTACGTGGCGTTCAGTTTTGACATATACTGAAAAAAAAAACATTTAAGTACATCTTATCGTGACCGGTATTGTACAAAAATGACCGTATTGTCATTTTTGCAATTACTTCATTGAGTTTATTAATTTAAACAATTAAACTGTAATACAATTCTGCTAATATAAATAAATAAAGTTTTACTTGTTTGTTTTTTTATAGATTCACGCCAAAACTACTGATTCTATTTATATACAATTTTCACAATATGATAACTTATAGTTTTCTGATTGGTACTGGTAATGTAGCATGTACATGCGTTGTATTATTTTTGAGATATAGTCAATAATGTTAAGTCGTAAAAAAAGTTGCTGACCTGGGCGCTTCCGTTATGAATCCTGCCAAAACACTATTACGGATACACTAATAATATGTATGAGGTCTTTAAAAACAGACAGAAATTATCTATCTTTTATAAATAAGCCACGGTAACCATTTTAAACTGCATGGGGCATAAGTGGTGATATTTAGGTCAATTTATAAATATTCATTAAAATAAATATCATTGTTTTGTTAAGCGTTTTCGATAGATGAAAATTTACACTTCACACTTTTGAAAACACTGATAATATACCACAATTCATGGTCATCCTATTATTTTATAACGTAATTAAGCATATTGTTGTTGCATATTATAAGTTTATATTTTATAAAAAAAAACGTAAAGAAATCTTTCAATATTTGTTGATATTCGATCAGTGTCGCAAACGTCCTGTTATTGGTTAAAAGTCAGATGACGTCACAGGCGAGTAAAACACGTTCATACCAACATCTAATGTTTTTATTCTTTTGGTTTATAAGTATTGATATCGATAATAATATTTAAAACACAAATATTACTTACATCGAAATGATCTTAACACATAAAAACATTTGAGTGAGCTATAATGCTGTTGGAATCTCTTCGGGCTAATGACAGCCACTTTTTTCGTCTTTAAGATTCGTTGGCACTGAGAGGAATACCTTGTATGGACTTTTTATAGACATATTTTTACATTGTGTCACTAAACACCATTTATACACCATTTTATTATGAAAATAAATAATAACCCCGTTCAGTGGCACTGTTTATGTTTACATCGCGTGTGACGTCACGCTAGCCGCCAATACAGAAATTGCGTTTTAGCACGAGTTCGAAAATTCAAATTTTGAAGCGATTTATGTAAAAAAATACGGCATATATCCTGGAAATATAAATGTAGTGTGCTTATAATGCAAAATAGAACAAGTTAAAACAATTTAAAAAATGAAGTCAAATAGCCTATTTGTATTAGCACATTAGAGAACGAAGGGGGGGTGTTCCATTGCGTCATGTTACTGTATATTATTATATTTTTATTAATCAAAATGAAGCACAGTACTACATTGATGAAAGCAAATATTCATATAAAAAATGTTAATAAAATAATTTAATTGTACACATACGAAATCTCGGTACAGGTCGTTTTGGCACTTGGAGAAAAGACACTAAACGTAGTACACTGCCTTAAGAGTCTTTCTTGTAAAGAAATACTTAAGTAATTTGTCCGCCATCAAATATACCTGTGCGAAGACGGGGCAGGTGGTTAGTGGACTGTAATTAATTGCGAATGGTTATTCATACATTGCGTTGTATTTAACATGTAAACTTACTTTATTTCATAATGATATTACAAAAAATGTCATAAATAAACATAACGTCTGAATTTGCTCATTCACGATACAGATTACCCGATAGATGATAATAATATAGCGTCATATGCCAGTGAAACTTATGGAATTATCATTTAGCTTTTCGACTATGATTCCAATGGTAGTTTTGCTAAGCATTGCCATACAATATGGTTAATTTTAAATAATTTATTGTAATTTCTGCAAACTATCTACTTTAATGTATTTATTAATTACATATTAATTTCAATATTTAAATTCATTTCAATTCAATTTTATTCAACTTCTAGTATTATTTATGCTTTTTATGAGTATAGTGACGATTTTATTTAGCCTGTACTAGCTGCCCGCTCGAGCTTTGCCGTTCAAAAAGGACCATGATTGCATTTTGTTTTACTCGTTTTTTTATACAATAATTACAAAAACGTTAAAAAACACCTACTCTTTATCTTTGCCTGAGAGCCTAAGTGTAAATTTTCATTCTCAACTTTAATTATTTCAAAATTTCTATACAACCATCCACCCTTATTTTCACACCGTTGAATTTCTTGAACACTTAGAAACCAAGAGAAATATAAGTTCAGGGATTGAATTCCTAAAAACATTTTTTAGTGAACACTTAAAAACCGAGAGAAATATAAGGGATATCTTTATAGGTTTTCTGATTCGTGATAAGTCAATGAGTGAGTGAGTCGTAATTAGTTTTTTATATAGAGAATTATCTGGTAATTTTTACTTCTTGTAATTTTTATAACCTCATATAAATTTTATGTAATATGTGTAATTCATTAAAAACAGTGTGATGTTGACAAGATTGAGTATGTCGGGATAATAAATAAATTTCATATATACGAAACTAATTGATCACTGATTCTATGAACTTATTTGATTTTACAAATGTTGGCATTCTTGTTCAGGTTCGCGTTTAAATCCGTGACCTCTCACGCTTATGAACTTTGACTTAATAACACGTAATCTGCTGACTGATATATTGTAACACTTGAGATGATTAATTGTCTTCGTGCTACGTTCTGAAGATTTAAAATGAGGCCAATAATTTAAAACACTCGTAAACATTGAAGACCTATTGCTCAATGTTGGTATTTTGTTCTAACTTACATTAGACGAGCGTTAACTAAAAAAAATTGTAAGTTGCTTTTATATACCTTTACATATTAAGTTATGAAATACTCGTAAACCTAATTTACTCAAGAGATTTCAAATGAAAAATTATTTTTCTCGTATGTTAATTGTTCTCTCTGAATAAATTACCCTGTTCGCCAAATATTTCTTAACTACAAGTATTAGTTTAAAACTTGAGCTATTTGTTGACGACACGAATAACCTTGTTAGGATGTTTTCCATAGGGTTACTGATTATAATGTTTGTTTTTTCAGTAAGTAGAATATTCAATATTTTAATTTTTTTTATATTAGAACATACGAACTCGATTAAATACTTATAATATTATCTAAAATTGATTGCGAAGATTAAATGCACATAAAATTTGAAGATAGCCTCAAACAAACTTAAGAACATTAAGAAAATATTTTAAAAATCAAGAAAACACAATATAACAACAAATGATTGAAACATTGTTACGGAAGTAAACGTTGTTAACAATTACTGAGCAGATTTAGAAATAATACACATGGTTAATACTGTATACCTTATTATCGTCAGTATAAGTGTACTGGATAGTTCAAATTAGAGGTTCAATTAGAGATTCAGCCGTAAGGCTATTTGTTAGTTAATAAGCCGAATAGTCGGTCAGTTGGCCAAAGTTCTAGCCAGTACAAATGTAGTTATCATTGAATCGTAAATATAATTTAATATTAATTTGTTTCTCCCAAATATGAATAACCTAAATATTATTATTTCTCGTAACCTAAATATTATTAATTTGATTTTGCCACATCATCAATCATCAGGTCATCTTTTAAATGGTAACTTAAACCATTCTTTTTAAAGTAGAAATTATTACAGCTTCATGTAAATGAAATCTATTTGAGTAGTCGCGGTGGTTTAGTTGATTAATGATTTGGATTGTTAAGTAAATAAGTATTACAAATACTCAGCATTTTGTAATTCACCATGTAAACCTTACTCACGTTTCTATGTACATCAGCGTATAGTCTCGTTCCTTTGCGGTTATTCTTAGTCGATGAAGTATTTTTCATTAAGAACCATTGAATATTCCATCTAATATCAGTCATCAGGGTTATTTGACATTTGTGTAGTAAATACATTTACCTTACTCGCATATATATAGACAAATAAAAATATCTATATACGTTATTTACTGGCGGAAGTATTCTTCGACTTAGCAATTTGTTTTACTAAATTATATTATATCATCGCTTTACCCATTAATCCCAATCCTAGGTTATCCTTAGCTATAGCAATCACCCCTCCTTAGAAAATAGTTTCCATGCGACATCTCCGTAGCCCTCAAACCCCTGCTGTGTTGCCGTCCGTTTGCCAGCCCGCTGACCGCGCATTTAAACTATTATTGTGACACGTTCATTGTAATAAAATACATATTTGATGCATTTATGGTGGTCCGTTTATCCTATGTTGGTCTTGGGGGGATGTTGGAGCGATGTTATCAGAGTTGCACTTTGTCACTCGGTCTCGACGTGGAGTTTGTGTTTTATGAGGAGAGTCTTCCGGAGTAATCTAATTATTTTGCTTTATAGATAATACAATATACGATAGACTATTTCGCTTAATATTTATTAATCTCAAACTCTTAAAAAAAGACGATATTTTCCCTATGTTCGGTAGAATGTAGCTATAAATTAAGAGAGGTTAATTTTTATCAGCTGGTAAGCTCTATCTTAGAGTTATCATTTGTAAATAACAAAGGGATTTCTCATACTTGGCTGTTTCTGTTCGATCCACGGTTTTGTATACACAACCTGACTCTATCGTCGTTTTAAGGTCGTTTTTCTTAATTTTAATTACTTTTTATATGACGTTCGCTTACGATGTGTAGATTAAGAGAATGCAATTTAGGGAATTTTTTTAAAATTTACTCATATGTTTTTCTTGTTGCTTTTATTTACTAATTCAGAAATATAATAATGTAAACCTACATTCTCATCGTGTCAATAAAACTCAAGTGCATAAAGTTTTCAGTGTTACCCGTGAATTGATCATGTGGTGTCAGTGCAGATGAGAATCGTTTTATGAATATGGATTCTCAACCAAAGTCTAGCATTTGAAATCTGCAGTCGGTCCGAGGTGGTAAGTTAGATACAAAATTACAACGTTGATTAAAGAAAATAAATTTGACAATTGGAAAATATATATGGCCATTTTTGGGAGGCGGTATATTAACGGAAATCAAGTCTCACGTTTCTTTGAAGTTTTTTTCTATACTTAATGGCGTTTATCTAACGTCCAATTTTTCGAACTCCTCCTTGTATTATAGCAGTATATGTGAAGTTAGTGGCTCACCGACGACTGTTTGATTATGAATTCGATCAATGGAGTTAATAGGCGAGAAAACATTTTAGACCAGACAATAATCTATACATTTAACAAAATTGTAAAAGATCGAGTCTGTACATTGAATAGTTTAAGTAACACTATCTGCTATTGAAGACAAACTACTAAGCTTAAAACAACAGGTTTTAGAATTTTTGTCTGTCGTGCATGCTAATCTCAGGAACGGCTGAACCAATTTGGGCGTGGTTTTCAGTATTGTATTTAGATTAGCTTGGGCTAACATTTAACCATTGTTTCATTTTAATCGGCTCACAAATAAAAAACATACGTATCAGAACTGGTGAATTTGACTGCCAACGCCATCTATTAGCGTATTTAGTAAACTTTTACGCTCGAAGAGTTCTAAGAGAAAAAGAAAAAAAACACGAAAAATTCTTAATAATTTTCTTTCTCCGAATTCCACGCAGATGAAGTCGCGAGCATAGCTAGAATACAATAAAATCTTTTTGTAGTACTACGTTATTGGTAAATCTAATTTATTATGTTAGTAAAATTATATCTATAAACGTTTTAATTTTTTCTTACGTTATTTAGAAATATTAAAACCACACTAATACGTTAATGTTTAACGAAGGATAAATTAAAACTAATATGAAAATTTGTGTTTGAAATTAAACTTATTATAGGTAGAGTGATACGACTGTGTGCTAGGCTTGTCTGTTTTCTGCGCCTTTAATATATTATTACAAGCATCGTTCAGTCTTGTGTCACTTAAAATGGTATTCGAACGATATTTTTTTCTATTAATAGATGTGTGCATTAGTAGGGTTACATATGGTCAGTTTACATATTCGTTAAAATAATTGAATAGAAAACATGTCAAAAAATACCTCTATGGTGTCTATTCGATAAAATCCCATTGCGGTAACTCGTTTGGGATTTTATTACATCGGTTGTTTATGTATTTTACAAATTCAACAGGCTAAATTTTACATTAAATTAATTTTAAAATTTCCGTAAATATTTCACAAAATCGTTATATAGGACAACTATATCATATTAAGATTAAAATTTATTATATTCTCATGAAAATGTTCGCAATTTCATAAATGATATTTTGATTCTAAAAAATTTGAAAGATAACAGAAATCTTTTCGAAATGTACAAAGGTAGAGTTTAAAATGAGATTTATTTATACGTATGACAAAATTATAGAACTGACATAAAAGTAAAAGAAAGCCAAAATATTGTTTTTGGAATGTGATCGGTTTGTCAGTTTGTCTGTTAATTTATTTGTTCGCGCATCATGAAAGAACCACTAAAGGGATTCAACGGAATATTTACGGATGGATCCTGTACGTACCTAGGCAAACATGCAGTCTTCGTTTCATTGTAATGAAGCCGTTAAAAAGAAGATATAGTAATTTCAAATTTCAGTAAAAAGCGCACTTACTTGAAAAAAAAATGTTGCTTTAATTTTAAAACTTTATAATATCTTCCAATAACCCACGTGACCGAAGTCGTAGGCACAGCCAGTATTTAATATTTGTAGTGCAATACTTATGTCAAATAATTAATAATAACTTAATTCCTTTAACTTTTCAAAAATATACTTTACTATCTTCGAACAAGTATTTACAACTTTATATTTTCATGCAAACGGTATCTTTCAGTAAACGATTTTTCATCGTTACGTTTATTTTTATATTAGAAGCCAAATATCAAATTCAACTTTTCAAATCTAGCATCATAACTATACATCCACTGTTATAAGGAAGTTAATAGAACTTTTAAACATATTTACTGATTAGATACATTTTTAACATATTTCACCAGTACTTTATTTTGATGTATTTTCTGTAACATATCCATGTAGTGAGTAGCAAGGGAAATGCTTATCGAATCTATATTTATGCAAGGAACGAAATTGTACTGGAAAACACATTGATAGTATATAGAGTTCATCGAATATATAACTTTATAAACCGTTAGTTATTTAAAAGAATATTTATTGTTATCAAAAATTGGGTAATCGTTTTTTGTAATCGATTCTATTTGAGATTTTGTATTTGGAATTTTATTATCTATTCTTTTTTATTTTTTTTCTTATTGTCAATTCGATTTAATTTTGCATAAAAAATATATATTGTCTCGACTTTGATTTGAAGGAGGAATATGTCACCCAGTTACAGGATTTCGTTACCACTGCCTTAGTTATCAACATCATAAATCTATAACTGGCTTGGGGGAATTCGAAATAGCATGCCCGTTAAATTTGGTACACGAGTCTTTGTAACATGAGACGACTTATTAATGATGAGAGTAATTTTATAGGCTATCTGTAAATTTATTCTCATATTTATTTTCTTCCTTTTTGCTTTCTACACTTCTTAATTTAGATCAGTAATTTAAAAGAAATTGAAAGATTGTTGAAAGGAGACAAAAGAAGATAGGCGCATTTTGATGAAGTTCGCTGCGATGTGTTCGTGCACGGATAGGGGAGACAGGTGGTAACGGGCATGTTCGATGCGGGAATAGTCTGTATTCCAGTGGTATGTTCAAATTCTTGTTGAATGATTTCATTGAATTCCAGAATAATTATTTATATACGTGCTCTAAGTTGGTCCTTTAATTTTGTTTTGGTTGTTAGCGTATTACTTCACTTCTTACTTCTCAAGGTGTACATATGTTTTGTTTATTTGGCTTTATTAAATTATTTTGTGTTGTGATATTATATATATAGTTTTAGGTTGAATCGATTGATAACGGTATATTTTTAATTTGAAATTTGTTTCGATCAATGATCGAAGTCGGACTAAGCTTTCAATACATAGGATTAGTAAATTAGTATTCATTATCAAAAGATGGCAACCCTAATCTAATTCTGTCAGGCGCCCAAAGCTCTGGCTCCAATTGGGACGACTCGTCGACAGGCACCCATTACTTTGTGTCATTTAATATTTCATATGCGACTCAGTTAAACGAATAACAAATAGGCCTTCGTCTGGGGTCCGCCCGCGTCATGGCCAGCTACGGGTGGCGGCGTGTCCGTCTCGGAATGTTCCCGTTGAAATGATGCGGCCTTGAAGGCGTCCATCCGTCACTGCCGCGGTGAAATATCGGCAGCGCCGTGTCCCCCGATCCGACTCAGTTGTCGATAGTCTTACAAGAGTGGGAGAAGAAACCGAACGCGGCCCGTCAGCTTTAAGGAAAACTTGTCTGCCAGCAGACTAGTTATGTTTGATAGAATAAATTTATTGATCTCATTTTTTCGTCTATTTATTTGTACATCACATTAAACTATACATCCTAAACCTTATGAAATGAAAAGCTTGATAAAAATGAGAAGGCTGAGAATGGTTCTATGCGATTAGAGAAAAATTTGCTTAGTTTCAAAATAACTGCGACCTAAAATATTGCAATTTTTAAAAGGATGAATGAATTTTGGTGCAGGTTAATATATGTAAAATATTTTTGCTCCAAAATGCCAAACACGGCATATACTTGCGACTTCGAAAATCAAAGCATTCTCTTAGAGATGAAGGTAGATACTGAATTTTTGTTTGAGATTTTTAATCATGTAGCTATTTCAGGGACTTTGTAAACTTCTTGTATTCATTACAATTTATGCTTTTTACCTAATATACGAGTTTTTAAATCATTATCCTCAAAATATAAATGTAAATGTTCAGAGCGCTATATTTAGGCCAAAAAAACTTTGTCTTTCAGATTTATCACTAAAATGATACGTTTATAAATATGTGGTATGTAGGTATGATAGAATTTAATGCTTTAGAGATGTCATTACTTCGTAATAGCAATGATTTTGTGGACAATATGTCTAAAAAATTGGTGACAAAATATTATATGATTTGATCCCAAAATATTTTATATGCAGGCATAAAACTGTGTAAACTGTTGTTAAAGATGATATGTAATAAAAATATTACAAATGATGCATATGTAATACAAATATTAATAACACAAGATGAGTAAAAAATGACTAGTTAAAACCTTATCGGCTTTAAATTAGGTAATGTTTGGTTCACTAGTTTAAAACTACGTTCGTAATGATTTTTTATATGGTCGTTTAACCTGACGTTTAACCTGATTTTTTATATGGTCGTTTAACCACAGGAAAACCCTATTACGAACGACTACAACAAAAATTTGCCTATAGCAAACTCCAAAGTTAATTTCTAATAAAAAATATGATTAGTTGTAATGTACAATATGCCATTAAAATTTGTTTTCATACCCGATAGTAGGAAAATTGCCTTCCTTTTATTCTTAAAAATAATGGCTCATCTCGTTTTCTTCAAGTGTTGTAATTTATTTTAAGAAAATATTTTAATTCCCAAAAATTACGAAAATTGGACAAAAAAATGTTATCTTTTTTCTAGAATTCAGAAAGTGTTTCCAAAAATAGTTTTGAAAAAAATAGGGAGGCAATTTATAACTTCATTGAGAGCGGAAGAAAATACCTGGATGGAAAGAAAATCTTGGCAAGAGGTGACGGTGACGGTTAGGTTAAGCCAAGACTTTATCTGACAGATAAAGACAGTTCATTAAATGAAATTAAAATGATTGATAGTGAAACATGATAAAAATTTCCCGAGAAGGTTGGCGTAAAAAATTTATATTAAGCATGACAGGTTTGTATAACAGTGAATATGTAGGAAATTAAAGACGCAGTTGTGACTTCATCAGTGTTTTGTAAACGTATTTCATCCGTCATAGCAAGAGAGAGCAGCAGTTTATTTTCATCTGTCATCCGTTCCTCCAAAACTTGAGGAATCCAATTCAGTATTGTAAATTAATTCTATTAAATATATTATTTCACAGTATGGACTAGTTAAAATTCGCCCTGTAGAAATAGTTTTCAACGTATTATTACACATTCAATTCTCACACATTCGATTTATACTAAGTAATCAATACCGTTTATTTTTTTATTGATAATTTTTATCATATTTTAATTAAATATATTTATAACTTGATATCTTTCTGTTAATTCCTTTTCTTGGCATCGTGGAAAATTTTTAGTTAACTCATTGGTTTTCAGAGTTCCTTACTTTAAAAGGAAAGAAGAAAACGATCTCCTTATAAGATTACTCACGTGTCGTCTGTCAAATCCTTTTTTCATTGGAAATGATTTGTCGTAGAAACTTGAAATGGCATAACGATAAATCATATTAAACCGCATATATCCTGATAATTAACACTCAAAAATATTGATAAGGAAAATTTTGAGAAAGCAAATAAAATACTCGTAATTTTTCTTTATTATTTTGTATCGTGTAGAATATCAATTGAAATAGCAAGTAATGATTTCAAAACATTTTTCTTTTAATTGCACGCCAGATAGTTCTAGAGGTATTATTTGAAATGTTCACAAAATATATATTTTCCTTTCCCCCTCCATATCCGAAAATGATAAACTCTAAGTTATGAAAAAAAGGGAAATAATAGAAGGTTACCTGAAGTTTTTCGGAAAACCATAGTGTTGATTTTAAATTTCGTAATTTTTGAGATATTTACGATATTTTTATGCCTATGAAAACTGTAAGCACTAGGTAATGTGTTTACGTTGTGGAAAACAATATTAATATCTGTAAATAGTTTAATATAACTATAAATGTTCATGTTATGTGTATCTAAGCATATATGGAAATGTCGTGGTGCGAGTTCTATGCTTATTTGACAGGTTTGTTTTTATGTTTATTTTTAATTATTGTTTTATATTATTGTCAGCACGTATTGTAAGTTTTAAAATAAATGCAAAAAATTTAATAATTAAATATATATATGTTTTATTTTTTTGAGAAACTGATTGGTTTACTTATAAATTAGTTTAGTAGTTATATGTAGAAATTGCAAGACGTAGAGATATGCCATCAACGATAATGGTTGTGCTTACCAAAATAATGTATTATTTTGAAAAAAATAATCATCAATGATATTGGCTATGTTTTTCAAAAGAATTCATTACTTTGCACGGATGAATTTTATATACGGATAATTTGAATTGTGGTCTAGATAAAGGTAGATTTAAATTACATGTATCCAAAGTTAATTGAAATTAAAAAATTTAAGAAAAAAACGAAAATAACACTTCGTGATGTGTTCGTGATGAATCGGATCGAGAAAAGATTTCGATCGTGTAAGCTAGTAATTTTCCAGCCCGAACGAGTCCGGGTTCGGGCGCCGCGCAGCGTGGCGTCGCCGCAGCCGGACCGAGCGCGCGGACGCCCATCTATTAGGCACAATGAAATATGCACTGCTTGTGACAATAGCGGGGTGATTGATTAATTTGTGCTTTATGGCTTCGTTTGCATTTAGAGATATGGCATTGTAATGGCTGGTGAAAATGTATTGGGAGGTATGGAATGTTGTTGGGCAATTTCGATGTCAGGAACGAAATTATAATTCTTTAAACTTTCTACATGGTTATGAATTTATGATGTTTAAAATAAATCATTGAACTTTCGTAAAATGGACGTTTGAGATGACGAAATAAAGTAATATCTAAATTTCCTTTCAATTACTCAATTTCCTTTCCCCAATTTCTTATCCTCACTTCCGTTCCTCAATTTCCGTTCTACTGCTCACTCACAATTCTTCTTATTTTGTACGTATGTATATTTAATATTATTATTTATTAGTTGTTTTTTAAACCATTGGCGCCATATAAAATTCCAGTAATCAATAGAGAATATATATATATTTTATGATGTTTGAAAAATGTTAGTGTTTATCATGGCCATTAACGGTGGAATGTTGGAAACGTTTATAGGGACGTTTTGTACGATTAGGTTATAATGCTATAGAGGTGCTTCTAGTTGAGGTAAAATCTAGAAACTTGACACTCGGATAGAGCGTGATTCGTAGATACCCGAGGTAATTTCCAGATACTTGGAAGACATTACTACTTTTTTACTAAATTAACATAAAAATTAAAACAAGTGAAAAAGTATGTAGCAACTATACTGTTCTTTCTTCACCAATTGGCGCAGTGCTAAAGTACTTAATTCTGAACACGGAAATATTGAGTTTGAATCTCGGAATGATTTTTCTTAGATTAAAATTAAAAAAAAACAATTTGTATAAATTCTGATCTATTCAAGAAATTTATGTATGTTAGTTTCAGCGCCATCTATAGCGTCTCACATGTTAACTATAGAGTCTAATGAGCCGCATTTGTACTAGAAAAATATCTAATACAGTGGTCAAATTAATAATTGGATTTGTCTAATAATAATAGACTTTATCATTGAAAATCTAAACATATATCACCAGAGATTTCTGTATAACAACTACTACGCGTCCTTACCTTATAATTGTTTGTAGTAAATTTTGCTACTGGTTTGTTGTATAAGTTTTCCTGTATTATCTGTTTAGAGTTTTATATCAACACTGTTGACTGGAAGTAACTGTAAATGTTTTAATTACTCTGAAGTGTAAGACTGACAGTTTTGCTCTTCTGGGTCGTAAGGAGTTGATGTGACGTTAATTTTTAAATCTTGTTATATGGATTTTAATATTATTAAAAGCACTCTAAAGTACATTATAATAATGATTTTTATTTTTGTACACTTTTTTAAGATAACATTTATTATATGCTTATTATGTACGGTGTGTCGTTTTTAATGTAAAGGTAAAATTGCACAGAAATTTGTTCAAAGCCACTTTGATACCAGCTGAAATTGTAAATTCTAACGGCAATGGAATTGTACCACGAAGTGTTATTTGCCCAATTCCACTTTCGAATGAAACTAGCTGCCTAAAACTAAAAGCTCACTATGGGGCTGGGCGCCAAAGCTACTCGGGTAGAGCTTTATCGGGCGGCGCTCGTCAAACGAGCACTAATTGGCTAACGAGCGGCACAGCCGGCGCTAACGACCGCGCGCCGTCACAGCCTTGGTCGCCGGCATCACTTCGCTGTACGAGGACACGCCCGCTGAATACGAGGGAAATGCCGAACGTGAAAATGCACGGGAAATTATACCCGAGTTGGGTTTTGGTAGTAGCGGCGCTTCGAATGAAAGCTCGGTTTTTGGGAGTAAATCGTACAGTGTTGGGCTTTTGTGGGTCGACTATTTTGGGGTGAGACAGTACTCAAACAACAATATCACGTACAAACCTATGGTACTTTTTGTTTGAAAATATTGGCCCTTGGATAGGGATTATAATATGAACCAGGGGTAAAAATTATACTGTGTAAATTACTTAAGGTGATATTATTTTTTTTTTAAATTTATTCCTAATATCGCACAAGAAAAGATTTATTTATTGCAGAGACTGTAAGGAATCATAATTTTTTTAAAAAGCGATATTTTCTATTTCTCTGTGGATGGCAGAATCAGTTCACATTTTCGATTATCTTGAAACTTTAACTAGAAAAAGTTGAATGATCTTACATTATTTATTGCATTAATACTGAATTTTTTTTCTATTTCACAATGCAGTATAACAGTTTATAATATAACGATTAATACATTTTTTTTCTTTGAAAATTATTTGATAGCGTTTGTATTATTTAAGTATTTTTTTATTGTTTAATGATATTTATATCGTCTGTATAAATAAATATATGGGACAATAACGTGCCCTAATTGGTTGACAAGTTCATCCTTGTCGAGCCGAAACCGCTAGTTTTAGAAAGTTGATTTTTTACGGACGTTGCTTATGTAACGGTGGCATCCATTAAGGAAGGGTTTTCAAAATTCCTTAAAAACTCTTATGGAGGTAAAATAGGGTTTCGAAATTTTTAGGGAGAAAAAAATGAAATAGTCCTTTTAACTTGGAACTTTATACGAACATTCAAAGAATTAAATAATTGAATAAATTCTTTACAACTGAGTTAATGGGGGTTTTAAGCTTGTATAAAAATTATTCGATGCCTTTATTAGCTCGAAATATTTTGAAAGTGTTCTAAAAATAAATAAATGGACATATATTTTACAGTATATTGGAAATTTATCCCTAATCTCCATGTCGCCCACATGTGAGTTCAAAGTTTACATGAAAAAAAAATAAGAAAATGAATAATTGAATACTTATTTCGCAGTTTTTTTTCGAAATCAACGTCAAGAATGTTCAAAGTTGATATAAAGAAAAAACAGATGGTCTTGTTAATTTGAAACTTTGTAGAAGCACTTTAAGAAATAAATATTTTACAGTTTCTTGAATTCAACCCCTAAAGAGGCGATATGATGGTTCAGTGTAAAAAACCAGATGGTCTCATTAACTTCGTAGAATCACTTTAAGAAATTAATAATTAAATACATATTTGGCACTTTTTTTGGAATCAAATCCTAAGGAGATGAATTGTATTAATTTGGAGCGAATATTTTTCATATACTGAGGATGATTTTTTTTAAATTTGATCACCAAAGGGTTGAAACGGTTGAAATTTGTACTGAGAAAAAATATTAGGCTTTCGTATTAACTCGAAATTTCGAAAAATAAGTACTTGTTTAGAAATCTATAAATGTACATAAAGTAAGAAACCGACTGACTGATGCATCCAGGTACATTCCAAACTGCTCCAGAAACTTTGTATTTTGCACAATGGTTTCTTATATAATGTAGGTTTCCACTAAACATTTAGATGGTCTTATTAATTTGTAGCATCATAGAAGTAAACAATTAAATACAAGTGTAAAATTGTATATGGTGTGCTACCATCACCGATGTGTTTTGGAAATCAATCCCAATCACGATGTTTTATATTTATTGGTGTTAGTGGTGTTAGGGATGATTAACAAAATATTCTAATTATTAGATGGATAGGTATGTATTGGTAGTGAAATTCAGGACACGTTAGTATTTCATAATATCAGTAGAGTGGTTAAGTTTAGTAAAAGTAATAAATTTTACTACTGCTAGGTGGTATGTATAAATATTTTTTTTATACAATTCAGTAAAAATTATTCATACGGTTAGGCGGTATGCATTGATAATTTTCTTTTTTTTTAATTAGGCGGTATATACAATAAGTCCTTTTAACTTATCTCAATTAACATAGTATAAGCGAAAAGGAATTTCTTTGTTCCACTTTATGGATCAATTATTTCATATGTAATAATTATTATACTGTAATATATTTTATGGAGATAAAAATAAAATACTTTAAATAATACTGAATTTCTATATACTTGAAATTCTGCACGTATGCTTACCCAGGTTTATGTCTTGAAATTCTGCAGGTATGTTTATCCAGGTTTATGTTGTTTCGTCAATCTCTCGAAATTCAGCCCCTGAAGGTGTGAAAATGGGAGTGTAAAGTTATATGGGAATTTTGAAATAATGACACAGGGAAATTTAGATTTTCAGATAGAAATAAATTTCAGGTTTTTTTGAAAATCATTAATCATAAATTTTTATTATATGAAGAACTGAATAAAACATTATGTTTAAATGTGGTAATATGGTCGCCTTTTGCCTCTGCAAAAGATATGACGAAGTGCAGCTGGTATTTGATATAATTACGTGTCAGAATATCCGTTCACAGATTTAAGGACAAAAAAAGAACAATTTATTTGAAAAGAAGAAATTGAAATGTATATTAATGCAGGGAAATAAGGAAAAATAATTTAAACATATTTTATCACACATTACTATGGATTCTGGTGAGAGAAATTGATTGTTTTATCAAATTTCTTGACACAATTTTAGTAGCTTTTAGAATTCTTTAAAAAGTTCTTAAAAATTTTCTAATTTTATTTTTAGTTAAAAACAAGAAAAAAAACCATTCGAATATGAAAAGTATTTAGGCATATTTTGGTCTGCTCTCAAAATCGAATGCTGCAAATATCACACCATTACCTTGTTTAAATTGCTCTTTTATACTCAGTATGTATTAAAATTCAGATTTTTCGAGTTTTTCTAGGATTCCCTATATTATTTTAATTCTTCTAATTTTCACATTTAAATAAAACTAAATAATGTAGTATTATTTCTACTTTCTTTAAGTTCTTTATCACGATCTAGGTTTCGTTGTATTACAACAGCTTCAGGTGGGCTATTAGCAAAGATATCTTTGCTTTGTTATAATACAACGAAACCTAGGTCGTGGTAAAGAACTTAAAGAAAGTAGAAATAATACTACATCACGTAGTTTCATTTAATTGTGAATAATAAATTTCTACAAAATTAACGCCAAATATATTCAACCTTTTAATTTTATTAGGTATTACATCGGTAATTTACAGTGTACGTCTTTGGTCTAAATCACAAACGGCAATGTTGGATGATCTAAAATATATGATTCTGTAAGAGGCACACATTGATAAATAATGTATATAGAATTACAAAACAAATATTTTTACAATGAATGCGAAAAT